>VYXH01006671.1:0-10621 GCA_013397275.1 Burhinus bistriatus
TTCTGGCAGTCCAGTCTGTAAGTCCAAAAGAGCCAGAAGTTCACCTCGTTCCAGAGCTATGCGAAAGGCTGCAGGGTGAGACTTGGAGGAGCTGAGGGAGCTTGGCTGGCAGGGGGTGAAATCCATAGCAATGATCAATGACAGCTGTGTTGGTAACTAGCCTTAGCAGGGATTTGTCATGTTATCTGCTGAGCAGGTTCCCTGCATGCCCTAGCATTCATCTGAAAGTTGGTTACTCTCCAAAGAGAAAGAAACAGGCTGTCAAAATGGCTCTAGTCCCTGATTCTGCTCCAGTTTTCTCTCTTGATGAAAACGATTCTAATATTCATTCTCTGAAAGTGGGTCAAAGCAGGGACATACCTGTTAAGATGAGTGCAAGAGCAGGCACGTCCACATACTCTTCCTCTCCCTGCCACAGTTGTGTTGCAGCCTCAGGGTCATGTAGACGATGGTTTTTTTCTTCTTTACTGGGCAAGGGTGCAGGTGGTTGTTTCAGCAGATAGGGAGAAAAAGAAAAAAAAAAAAACAACAAAAAACCAACTGCAGTTGTTAACTCTTGTAAATGGGAGGAAGGCAGGAGGCAGACCTGTAGTGTAGGTGAGTGGCCAATATTGTAGGTGGTGGCAGCTTCTGGCTCAGGTTCACCCTCTGAGTTTGCTGGGAGAGAGACAATGTGTTGGTCGTTGTGCAGTGCAGAGGGTGTGGGGCTGGCAGTACCTTTGAGTGATAAATAATAAATATTTGAGTGATGGCAGCAATGCTTTGTACTGACACTTGGCAAGTGACGGGAAAGTGGCACAACCACCAAACCTGCTCTCTGCTCCAGCGCAAGGTGTTCCCTGGAAGCAGAGACCAAGTGTCACTGCCCTGTTGTGCTTTTTGAGCCAGTGGCACAGATACCTCGGAGTGGTGAGAGCTAGCAGTTCTTTCTGGCAAGAGGGGATTTTCTTCTCTGGGAATTACAGGAAAAAAAATCAGAGCCTGTAGGGAAGACCTTGGCAGATACACAGCAGATTTTCATCTGAGACTTCCCTGGGACCCACCGTCACCTCCGTGACTAGGCTGTGCTCTGTTCTTGAGGAAGGGTGGAACACATGGACGAGGGATGGGTACTGGACTGGGAGAGTCTGCCTTCCCCTTTGCTCCCAGATGTGCAAGAGACTCAGCTGAGCACCTGTGGCTCTGGCAAATGCTCAGGAGCTCTCCTGCATACTGGTGCCGGAAAAAACCCCAGCATACAGTTGCAGGAAAATGAGTTTTTCACGAGCACTCGAGTTGTCATGTGATGTTTGAGCTGATGAGTTGCTTAACTGTGATGCAGTCAACCCTGGGGAAAATTTATGCTCCTGAGTGTTGGCTAACACAGACCCAGTTCGGTTCGGCACCGATTACATCGTCTCTCTCAGCTCCTTCTGACCCTCAGGGAACGGGCTCTTCAGGTGTTACTCTTTAAGGGAGCAGGGAATCCTTGCTCCCTACATAGTTAGACTAATCTAATTGGTTTATTTTAACTCCAGAACTGTGCCTTATTCTTTGTAAACTGGCACCAGCTGGCATCACTTCTGGAAAAATCTGACCTAAATGCTTTCAGCGGGCAGGCTCTTCTCTGTTCTGCTCTGCCTGCATTGGTGCAGCAGCAACCACGTGCTTACTTATCCTCCTTTTGCCGAGTAGGTCCCATGCACCTGAACTGTTTACCAGGCCACCTTCTTTTGGTCCCTCTCTGGGGTTCCCATGGCAAAGAGCAGGGACATGTGCCCCATGCTGCATTGTCATGTGTCTTCTGTGTAGCTCAGATAGCATAGCTGTCCTCACAGATGTCCTTCTCAGCAGGAAGAATGACCTGTCTTAAGCATTGTGCCAGTGCAATTTACTGTTCTTAGTAGTGAGGCTAGTTCCAGAGCCTGCTTACATGGCATTTTTCCCTGTAGTCCCACCTTCAGACCTTTCCTGCTGGCTCAGGTGGTTGAGTCATAAGCCCATATATGAGAAGATCCAGTAGGAGATACAAATAATTCTTATCTGTGGTCCCAAAATATTGTTGGTCCACACAGCGTATCTTCTCTGGCTTTGCCTAATTCATTCTAATGATCGATACCTGGAGTGATACATCAGCCCTGAGGTTTGATTTAGTCTGACTGACCTCTCCTTCACCACTTGTTAGTGTGTGGGTAGTTGTAGTCACTTCTAAGGGGTTTCTTGCCTGGATGTGGTTTATCGTGAGCAGTGATTGTAGCTTGACCCTTCAGAAGAACAGCAAGTGGATTTCAGCAGGCATCTTCACTTAGGCATTTTTTGTTGGCAACAAGCTGTTCTTTCTTGTCCACAGTCAGTGGCATTTAACTTAACCTACTGCTGAGATTTATCTCCAGCTGCAGGTCATAGTGCTTGAAATGGCCGTTGAGGAGATCATCTTCCTTACGCGGGTGTCTCCTTCTGCTTTCAGCTCCGTGTCATGCCTCATTTTCATTTCTGCAGACACTTACTATTTAAAATTACTGTATTTATAAACCACTCTGAAGGTGGTGATGACCTACTACAGTAAGTTCAACAGCCTTTTTGTTCCCATGTGCTTCCCTTCCCTGTTTCCTCTTAGACCAGCAGTTTTTGGGGAGGACTGGATCAGGGGAAAGGTGAAGCAGCATGGAGCACAGGGGGACCTCAGACGTTCCTGGATGTCTCTAGACCCTAATACAGCAGGGCTAGCCAGTTCATGGCACGCTAACAGAGGAGGAGAAGAGGAACTGCCATAAACAGGTATGTCCCAGCACTGACAAGCAATGGCATGAGAGTGGTTAATGCACAAAGGTGGCAGTGCTGTAGTCACATGTAATTCAGTTTATGTTTGACCATGACGTGTTGAGAGTCTGATTTATAGTAGTCGTTGACCCATTGGGGTTTCTGTTCTCTGTGCTTTTGTTGGTGACTTTGCACAAGCTTTAGAGACCCCAAAGAATGTCTCCATCTCTGTAACCTTGACCTCTCCCAGGCTTTGTGCTGCTACTATGTTTTGGTACTGCATGGTGGAGAAACATCCCAATCTGAAGCAATGCATTTGCATTTGTCCTGGAGGTACTAAGAGGTGATTCCGCTCTGTACCAGAGCACATTCGACAGCCGGTATTTTGATCTACTGCCTTGTTGTCTTCTTTTCCCCTTGGCATGAGTTGAGGTTGAAAAGAAAAACCACAACAACCTCTTGGCCTGCCTGTCAAAATGAAAGGGGAATCTTTTTTCATGGAGGCAAGCCACCAGACCTCACTGATGTAATGAGGCAAATTCACCAGGGAAAATATCCTTCAGTCCAGACCTTAGTCAGATACTGAGGATCCTCTTATCTCGTGGCGAACCACAAACAGAATTTGCATGGGGACATGGAAAACCTCTCCCAACACGCGTGCACCAAGAATTTGTGCAGCCTGAGGGAGGAAACTGCCCAAAAGCCACACTCCACAGACAGTAAAAAGAAACTCCTCTCCTCTGAGAACAGATATGTAAGAAAAATCCCGTGGTTAGTCTTGTTGCAAACCTTGAGTTTTCAAACTTGATTCTGTGTTATGTAAATGCATGTAACAGAGGATAGTCACAAAAGTACACTCTGTCAGGTTCCAAATCATTAGGTTGATTAAATTAATTAAATTGATTAAGTTCATTAAATTGATTACATTTATTCCAACTCATTAAACTGATGTGATTAAACTGCAAAAAGTACCTGGATGTCACCCTGGTCATAAGGAACTTTACTTGGTGAACATCTACGTATGAATGTTAGGCTACATAAGACATGGAATGGAAAATTATGGTACAGAGTCTTCTAATGTTGATACAGAAATCAGGGGACATCCCACTGTTGATTGGGAAACTGTGTGCAAATAGTCACCTCAGCTCAGAAGCATGACTGCAGAGTTGGAAGGAATTGAGAAACTGCCCAGAAAACTGCACAAACTCCTGGAAAACTCTCATAAGAGGAGAGACTGAAGAAACGGGAATTACTTGTGCTAAATGGGAAACTGTGGGATTCGTGATAAGAAATAATGAACAGTCTAGGGAAAGACGATAATGATTTACATGCTGCCCTGCTTGTAACATGGAAGTATTCCAGGAAATTAAGGAGGATTATTTGAAACTGATAATAGGAATAATTTTCACATACTGTGTGCCTAATTAGTCCATGAATCTTGCTGTCCAAGTTCAAAGCCCAGCAATATTCCCAAATGGCTTGGCGTTTGTGTGACTAAGACTACCCAGTGTATTTACAGTACGTGTTCAGAAGTTGTAGAGTTTTGAAACCTCCTCATTGAGTTGAGGCCCATCTCCATGCAAGGGCTTAGGGGAGGTAAATTCTTCCTCACAACTTGTTGCAGGTACTTATTCTTTTCTCTGAGACATCTGGTACAGAAAGGACACAGCATCTTCAAGAAAGGAGGTGTCCAAATGTGAACATGTCCTAGCTGTGAAGGAAGATCGGGGAGCCTACAGTCTTAAGATGTCTCCTCAGCTCTCTCGAACACCTTTGAAATATAGAAGTCTTGGTGTCTCCCCTGGGACTCTGACCTGCTCTTCCCGTACAGGGCCAAGGATCATCCCCATTTGCCCTCCTTTTTTCTCCTAGTGAATAGGTCTATGTATCCTCTGCAGCCCAGCAAGACTTTCCTCAGCAGAAGACCTCGGTTAATCCAGGGTTATCAGATTTAGTTAGTTAGACCCTTAATGCTCTGTTGAGCCCAGTCATTCCAAGCCTAATTAGCACATGAGCTGTCTTGTGGAGTGATATCCCAAAATAAACTGCCCCGAATAGAGCTCTCCAAGCCGAGTTTGGTTCGAGTTGCCAGCCCCTGCAAGGGATAAGTTTCTCCTCTCAGAAGAAAAGTATGTGTAATCATTAGGAGTGCCTGGTCTGCTTCATAAGTATTTTAATAAGGTTCTGGCTTGCCTTTTGTTAGTTCTGTTGCGTGGAAGATATTCTGTTACGTAAATTGATGCTGCGGTTTCATCCAGACCCTGTGAATTCTGCCTTGCTGCTGGCCATGTGAACATACAAACACACCCACACATCACGAAGACACTTGGAGGGAGGTTGGGGACCAGACCAAGGATCTGGGAATATTGTTGTACATGAGCAGAATGAAGAGCTTGGGGCTGCTCAGAGGGGTGGCAAATGTAATAGAAAATATGATACTCTCCCTGCCCTAGCCCAAGGACAAACAATGAAATTAAATGCCCATATTTTTAAAAGGACTGACAGACAACTACTAATGTGGCATGTAATTTGGTGTGGAACTCAGTGGTTCAGGATGTTACAAGCCCTAAAAGTTGCAAGAATTCACAAAAAAAAAAAAAGTGACACTATAAGGGATCTCAAGAATGTACAGCACTATCATTGTATAGGCTCCTAGCTTTCTATGGGCAGATTATGAAACCCACTTCTAGACGTAAACTGTTCCCATATGGAGGAGGCTGCCTGTGATGGGTGGGGAGAATGGAGCAACCAGTCACTCATTTTCCCACTCTGGGGTTATTACACCTCATGCAGAGCATGTGAACTCTGCTGGCAAAGGTGGAGGATGGGGCTTCACCCCTCTGATTCAGTCCACAGACATCTGTGTTCCTGTGCTGAAGTCAAAACTTCCCTGTTGCAGTTGATCCGTGGAGACTAAATATGTTAATCTGTCTGTTACATCTTTCTCCTCCCTCTGTTTTCTGAGCTCGTGGCAACAGTTGCCCTTGATTTTTTTGTCTTTCTTGAGAAAGCATTCTTGATAAGACATGTTTTGGCCAGGGAGGTCATATTGAGACCTGCTGTGGAGTGCAAAGAGTGTTTTTTAATCTTGCACAGTCTTGTTATGGTCCAAGTATTTGTTCCTAGTTCAGAAGCTTATTGTTCCATCATCCTGGGAATCATTCTGCCCTTATTTTCACCCACCCTGAAATCTGCTGAAATGGAATTCAGACGGCATTTGGCCTTGATTACAGAGGACCTGTTTGTTCAGGGACCTGGCCAAAGACTGGTCAAGAAATGCACAGTCTTAACAGTAACTGGGCAAATTCCCTTTTCAGGATGGTGTGCTATAGGGTCTTCTCCTCCAGCTACCTTCAAGGGATTGCAAAATCCAGCCTTTGGTCTTAAAGCAGTTGGATATCAGCAGCAGAAGTATATGTGGTCCAGATGTCCTCCAGAGGGCAGGATAAATTCAATGCATTAGTCTCATCAGATACTGCCTTTATGGGGCTGTTTCGCAGCCTTTTTCCTTTGTAGCATGCTGTCATCCCCAAATCAGAGTGCTGCCAGCCTACGGACCATTGAATTACTTACTGCATATTCCTGCTTTGGAGAGACAGAAAATTTCTTCCTGTGTATCCAGTTATTGCTTCTGCTCTTGGCAGAAATACCTAGAGCTAGGAATGGTTAAAGTTTCCTGCAGTCTTAGCAGGAGTCAGCTGTTGGACACAGCTGCTGTTTGAAAAACCATTTAGATGTGCACTGTGAAGAGGAACATCTAATAAAACCAGGCTGCTGCGGCGATGTTTTCTGTTTATGCTTGATTTTGGAGCTCCTGATCTGGTTGCACACAGTGTGTATTAAACTCCATGTAGGACTCCATCATTTAAAAATAATGCAGCTCTGCAGATGCAGGTATTCTGGCTGCCTGGCAGAACTGATGCCCATCGCTGCTGGGTAACACCATACCTGCATTGCTTCCCCTGTTTACTGGGACATGGCTACCTAGTCCTGGTAGCAAACAATTGCACCACTGCTGTGTTCAAGCCTGAAGATAACCCCGCTGGGGCTTTTTGACATCTCTGGCTGCTTTATTTATAGTGGCTTGTGGGGTGATGTTTCAGTTATTTCAAGAACTTGGCCCTGCTGTGTTTTGACTTCACTCTCCCGTAGCCACCTTTGCTGCCTGTTCTGCTCTTGCAACGTGGCTACGTGGGGTTGTACATCTGTAATCTTCCACCCCAGAAATGTTTGTTTTTCACTTGATAGTGAGTGATTCCTACAAACATGGAGCTCTGGGCTGAATAGACAGTAAACATGATTTTACAGTCTCTTTAACTGAGTTACCTTAAGACTGAGTTACTCATTTGTCGGGCTTTCTCCAGTGATCACTGATGCTTTTGCCTTGCAGGGAGAGTTCAGGATTGTTTTGCAGCTGTGATTCCTGCAGGGGGTGGTCTGGACAGAAATGCAATGCCACTTTTAATCTGGATGGAGAGGAAGCAGTACTGAAGATATGCAGCCATGGAGTGGCTGGGGTCTGTATGGATGAGATCTTATTCACTGTGAAGACAGACCTTTGTCCCTTTCAAGGCTTAGCTCATCTCTTTTCCCCAAGTCATGAAGGTGGTAGAGGATCTAGAACTACTTGAGGTGGAGCGCTTCTTGTGTGCTTTTTCTTTGTGCATCTGAAACTTGCTTCTGAAATTGTCCTCTCATAAGCCTTGGATAAGCAAACCGTCTCCTTTGCCATGGTCTGGGCAACACCAAGTTGTGTGAAGCCAGATTCCAGTAAATGTTAGGGAGGAAAGCCCTGAGGGCCCAGTGGAATTCATTTGTGACCTCTCACTAAGACATCTTTCCAGAGTATAGTAATTCTAGGGATGCTTCAGATCCCCAGCAGCCCCTGAAATTTCCAGTGCTGTTGAGAATATCTCCATCCATAGGAAGCATCTGTGCCTTCTTCACCTCTTGCTGTCATCTCCGGAGCCTTTGTCCCTGCAGTGCACACCTGAGCAAGAACGCCTGCTCATTCACCATTGCTTGTAGCCGTATAACAGAATTTGGGAGCAGTTTTGCCATCTTGTATGCCTGCAGGCACAGGTCAGAGAGTCGGCTTTGATTCACAAAGCTGTGCTGAGTTTGATGCCTGACTCCCTCAGCAGAACACTTTATTCCCAGCCCTCCTGTGGCTGTTGTGGGTGGAGAGTTTTGAGCTCACAGCTCCCAGGCATAGAAGTTGGTGGGAAAGCCTTCAGTCTGGACACCTGCTGGCTTTGACTCTGGTTGACCCACAACTGCTGCCTGTGTTTTTGTCACTACTCAGCTGTGGCCTCTGATTCCTAGGGTCCTGAGTTGGGCAGGAATGTAAAAGGAGCACGTTGATGACACAGCCAGCTGATAGCCCAGCAATTTAATTTGCTTGTAGGATTTTTTTCTTTCTGTGTGGTTTCTTGAATGCTCTGGGAACCCTGAAGCAGCCAGGCTCCAGCACCCAGGCAGGTCCATGTTTCAGAAAGGAATTATCTGATTTCTGCTCTTCTAAGATCTTCAGTATGCTTTCAGAGTGCTCAGGCAGAAGAGTGCTATGGAAATGTAGTCCCTCCTGCTGCTGCTACTAGAGTGTCTGTGATAAGAAAGGATTTATTGTGCCTGCAGTTTAATTCAGCAGCAATTTCAGTGTGATATTAACAGCTAGAAACACCAGAGTCTTTTTCTCCTCTGTGGATTTCCATATAGTAATTAGGAGCATATGTGGTGGGGGCTGGGGCGGAGGACCGCTGGTGGGGAGAAGGAGGAGCAGGTTCCAGCCCAGATCACCTCCATGGATGCTCATGAGTCATGGCCTGTAAGTGGCTCATGCCAAGTGCCACATGCCAGATGATGAGTCATGGAGCAAGAGAGCACAGAAATGGGAGAAACTGGTTCGGTCACTGTCCGGCTCCTGCATTAGATGGTATAGATCTGCTGCTTGAGCTATTTATGATGTCTTGTGTATCTCAAAATGCACAAAGCAGCTGGGGCTTCTTTTCGTCTGACTGGGAGGCAGTACCTGCCTCATGCTAGTTGTGTCATCGGCAGGAATACACATACTACCTATTGCTTATTTTTGTCTCAGGCACTCTCTCATCTCTGCTGGCAAGCCCCTCATCCCTGACCTGCGCAGCTCCTTGCTGCCATAAGCGCAAGGGCTGTGATTGATCGTGACGTGCTGCAGTTTCCATTTTGAACACATCATAGTCTTATATAGTTCTGGGATGTAATGATACATTAATCATGGGCTGAGTCAGGCTGTACTGGAAACCGCTGGAAAAAGCCCTGGATCAGGCAGCACCTCATTGTGGAAAGAAAAGGCAAGTGGTCTTTTCAGGAATCACTGTTTGCTCAGCGCCACAGGAGGAACCAGCCTGAGCTGAGGCAGAAATTTAGGAAATATTTAGTCTTTCTGTCTTGCTGCAGCCCCCTTTAAACACTGAGTGCTGGAATATTACCCTGGGACCGGGCACACCACCCACACTATGCTCCCTGTTTCCCAAGGCAGGGAAGGAGAGCTAGAGGTTTAGGTTGAGTCAAACAACTAGTATTTCCTTTTACACCTTTTATTTCGTTAAACGTGCTGGATGATTTACTAAAGCATTTAATGAAGGCATGAATTTGGCAGAGAGGTATTCGCTGGTGAGAAATAAGTGGATGACCAAACAAATACCACTAGCTAGTCCCACCCTGTAACAACTTACAGGTTTCCTCATCTCCACCCTCTTCTTACTCACCCCGATGGTTCAGACCCATCCCCAGGCCACTCATCCTGCGCCCCTCGCCCCATCCTCTTCACTCACTGCTATGCTCCAGCCCTCCAACTTCCTGGAATTTTCCTGTCAAGTTTTTTTTAAAACCATTCAGTACTTTCCGGCAGCTTTTGGAGTGGCAAAGCTGGGGCAAGAAGAACAAAGAACAAGCAGCTCCAATACAAAAGGATCTTTGCTGGTTCATCTATGAAACTGAACGCCCAGCTTTTAACCCTGTTTTTCCATCTTTCACCTGTGAGTGATGTGATGGATCTTGGTCAGTCTGAGCAAGATGATGATGACAGTGAAACCATAGTGATTCGGAGAGAGGCAGCAAGAAACCTCCACAGTTTAAGGTTTCCATTGGGCATGCAATTTCATAGATGAAGTGACTGAGATTTGTAGAAACAGTAATCTGTTCAGAAAAGCCAGCCTCCAAAAAGCCAGCTTCCCTCCAGCTGACAGTTCTGATGATCTTGCTCCTCCGTCTTCATCCTCCGTGCTATACGTGCAATCTTTTTTCATTTAAATCACATTTATGTCTTAAATCTCTGCATGCCTCCCCTAGTATTGCATTACATTTTATGAGGAAACTTGTGTCGCTGTGTGTTGAACCCTGTTGCCCCACATGTGCAGCTGACAGCGCTGAGCAGAGCAGGGTATTAAGCAACCAGTGACAGAACTCCAAAAGCGTGGCTGGAGCAGTAACAGAGAGCGGCGTATGCCTGGAGGTATGTGACCACCACACCTAACACATCAGCACTTGGAGGCAAGGCTGGTGTTTGCACCAGCCCCCTCTAATTGAAGTAGCGCCTTTGCAGGCCAGTTTGGAGCCAGCTCTGATGGCTTCTGCATCTTCTCAGCAGCGTTGCAGAGGCCAGAGGTTGTATTCCAGAAGCCGTGGACCTGCACTGCCGATCCTTAAATTAGTGCAACGTCCTCAGTCCTTGAGGGTACAACAGAGGAGGGGTTTGGGGGCCTCTATGTAGTGTTCAGCGAGGACTTGCAAGGCATGAGGTGCAGAGCCTGAAGGGCTCAGCTCTGCAGGGTGCTGCATGCCCCTGTTCTCTGCAGCACGCTGCCTCCTTTCTAAAGTGCAGGCACGGTGTGGTAGGCGG
>VYXH01006673.1:0-24604 GCA_013397275.1 Burhinus bistriatus
CATGCCTCTTCCAAATTTATTCTCAAAGGCAATTTTCCAGACATTTTCTTTCTTTGTTAAGAATGATCTCTAATAATCAAAGCCTTTTTTCATTCTTAAAGGTGTCTTAAATTCATCATAATTTCCTAAGACAAGAGAAATTTCTTTTCTTTTTCTAGCCTTTCTCTTGTTCAGGATAATTGCTGATCAAACAGAAATTTGAAGGAGCCCTCATTTGCAACAAACGCTTTAGCTTTGTAGCACACTTCTCTTTTTTCTGCTACTTTATTTCATCCTTTTCTGCTCATTCTAGATGCTGTAAAACCATAGCAAACAAATTACAGCTTATAATGAACTTCTCTTGCATGATAATTATGTTTTACAAATAAGCAAAGCACTGACGGGCTGATCTGCTGCAGAGGAGAGGCTAGTAAAAATCAGAAAGTGAGAAGCTCTTGCTACTCTCTGATCTAACTTTTATGGTATATGCATTCACTTAACAGGTCATTGAACTAAGAATGTGGATTTATTCGAAATGAGACACTACTTTATTTTACTCAGTCTTATGCAACTATTCTATAAAACACTACAGATAAACTAGGAAGAAAGAGGCAAATGCAAAACAGGGGAAGAAAAAGCACCCAAAGAGTAGTGATCAGTTGTCATTTTCTAACTGTAATTTTCCGGAGAACAGCTACAGTGACACCTTTCCAGAGGCCAGTGCTCTTTAGTATTTCCTAACAGTTTGACTGACAGAATTAAAAATATGCTGTTAAAATTGTGTAAGATCTGGAGCTGGTAAAAGAAATTAAGGACCAGGTCAGAACTCAAACTACTCTTGAAAAACTGGAGGAATGATCTCCAAAACAGGAGGAAATTCAACAAGCTCAAGTGAAAGACATTGAACTTAGGCAGGGAGAATAAACTGAACAAGTACAAAACAGGCAGCAACCTACTATGTGGCAATTCATCAAATAAGGCCCTAGGGGCAAAAAAAAGGGGTAGAATAAGGTGAATACATGTAACGATGTCATGTTATTGTAAACAAGGTGAGCACCACGCTGAGATGTGTAAGTGGAAGGGATAACAGTCTGCTGGAACTGTAAAGTGATGTTTTTGCACTTTCCATGTTGATAACGTCTGGAGCAGTGTCTTCAACTTTGGACACTGTGCCTCAAGAAAGATGTGGACCAATTTAAAAGAAGATAGCAATGAGAACAGGCAGAGGGCTAGAAAACATGAGCTAAGAGAAAAGGATGAAATAAATGGAGAAGATTAACAAGGAGGAAATAGGGAACAGAAGACATGAGTCTTAGAAAATGCAAGAATATTGCAGAGGGAGAAAATTATCTATTTTGCATGTCCAGGATGGATGGGCAAGAAGTGTTGACTTAAACTGTACAAATTGGGAAAATCTTTCCAATAGCTTATACTATTGGAATATTACAGGCAGTTTTTACTATTGGAATATTACAGGCAGTCACTGGGACAAGCGGAACGAGAATCTCCGTTGCTGGAAATCTTTGTGGACAGTGCAGGAAAACATGTGGCAGGGATGCATGTGTACAGACAGGCTACTCTGCTGTGGAGCAAGGGATGGCCCAGACTGCCTTTGGAGTCCTTTCTTGCCATAGTTTCTCATGTTTTTGTGAAAAGGCAGAAGCTGGAATAAATATGCTGTTGTGAGAAGAAAATGTGAAGTTGATATGAGATCAAGGGCATAATTTACCCAGCATTGCATGGTACAGGATTTTGTGCCACTTTCCTTGGAAAATCATATAAAATACAGTCACACAACTACTAGTGTATCTCAAGAGCTTTCCACTGGGATGACTGCGGTGTGTTTGATGGAGAAAAAACTGTGAGGGGAGCAGTGACTGACTCTTGAGCTGACAGTGCCATCTGTGGAGCTGTGACAAACAGCTCTGAATGGTGACAGCCTAGAAGGAAACATGGACAGACCCAAGACTTTGCCAAACTTATCAGGGGAAAGAGACCACTTTGTAGATGTGGCATCTTTTAGTCGGGGCATGGATATTCTCTGAGTTCCTACCAAAACATGCATCACCTTGGATACAGTTTATAGATTTCTCTTTCCTTGCCGACTGAACCCAAGTCACCTATTAAGCCTGAGTCTGGACTGCTGTTAGCTGTGGGTTTGGTGGCAGGTGGTGACTGATTTGTACTAGATTTTTTGCAGGAAGGGCTCTGAACTGTTTGCCAGCAGCTCACTTGTTTACCCAAACTCTGAAGGGTCTTGGTGACGTGCCTGCTCCGGTCATGCTGGAAAGTCTGAGAAATCACGTATGAATGAAGATCAAAGGGGAACGTGTTTGTTACTGGACAGAAGCCTAAAAGCCTGTAGAAAACGTGCGCTTAAACTGAAGGGCTTGAGAACAGCAAAGGGAGAATAGCAGTCACGCGTAATATTGTTCCAGTATCTATTTCCTTTGTTATTTCCTTGCCCAACACAGATAACACAGTGCACAAAGGCTTTCATCAAATAAACCTTTCCAGATGATCATACCCAGAAGTGCCCCATCTGTTTCTGGACTTGATTTGTAACTGCTGGATTAGTTGAGCAATCCAGAGGCAGCCAAAACCATCTCAGATGTTGCTACACTGCATTCCCCAGCAACACAGTATTTTCCACTGCTAGTGGAAGGTGCACTCTCGATCTCCCATTTGTAAAACTCAGCCTTTAGGAGCTGGATTGGAAAGCAACCTCTGTGGCACTAAATTGATCTGACCAGGGATTGTGCTCGGTGAGTCCAAGCAGCGTGCCAATGGATCACCTCCATATGCTCAAGCTCACTTCCTTTATCCCCGAAACATGATGCTGTGTCCAGATTGCCTACTGGAAACAATCCTTGGCATCTACTATCCCCTGAGCTGTGCCTGGGTGTTGTCTGGGTAATACTACTTGGCATGGGCCAAAACCCTGCAAGAGGCTCTGCTAACAGTTAAAACAGAACAGATGACTGCAGTCCATTGCCAATGTCAGTGCCTTCACCCTGTCTTATTTGTTTGTATTGATGTAGCCTAAGAGGAGCTCTGCTAATAAAATGATTGTTACATGCAATTCAGTAGGTCTGATTAAAGCCCTATGGAAATTATTTACACGGGACTAGAGATGCTGCATGTGTAGGTCAATATATGTGGCTTCCAGAAGACAGCTGCTCTATGAACCAGACCATCAGATGTGGAACAACTAGGTATTGAGTAATCACTTTGCTATTTGCTTTTGGCGAAAATAAATTTTTCAGGTAAGTTTTCAGCCAAATCACATCCCCGAATGAGCTCTTGCTGTGGCTGTATGAGCTCCTGTATCTGCACAGGGCAGGCACCTGGACAGCATGGCTGGGGAACATCTGGGATGACCCCTTCCAGTGGAAACACAGAATTTGATCAGTTTAAGGCAATCATGACATGTCAGTCTCAGAAAGCTGTGTGCTGTTATCTCCCCTCAAGATCTACTTGTTGCCCTTGCTCCTGTAAGAGGCCAGCCAGCTGATATGCCTGCATATATTCATTTTTTTAAACATCTAAGCAAGAAAACAATGAGATTCTTAGGATGAATGAAGTTGGGTATATGCTTAAATGCATGTCTAATTAATAACAATTACCTTATTTGGAAACTTTGTTAGTATGTATATTTTACCTATAACTATAAAAATTAAGAGCGGAAATATCATAACCAGTGTTCTAACACCAATTTATGCTGTGTTTTGGGTTTGAACCCATTTTTTGTATTTTTCTTTCAAAGTATCAACTCTTAAGGTTATTGAGCCCTTCTGTTTGTCCGTAGAGAGCTTAGTAAGCTTGTGTGTCCATTTTATTAATACAAGTAATCAAAAAAATTGTAATATGCCACTAAAATAAAGGTTAGCCAGCTAATTAACGAGGAAAAAGTTTCTGTCCTCTGCTTCCAATCTGTAGTTGGCATGCTAGCAAATATTTAGTGAAAAAAGCTAGCATTTCTGTACTTTCTGGCTTAGGTAGGCATAGTACTAGAAATTACTAAAAGCACTGTGTGTGTTTTTTGGATACTTTTGGCTGTGTGCGTTTCTTAAAAATATCAGGTGACTATTTTGACATGTCACAAACTTGCTTCCTTTTAACCTGCTTTTAAATCAGTGTCTGCTCTGAGGCCAATTTAGTCAATAGAATGTTATTACCTTCTAGGGAGTTTGGGGCTTATCCTGCAAGACAGATAAAATACAGTACAGTTCCTTTAAACAGCAAGAAGAAAGAGGTTGTTCTGCGGTTTTGCATTTCTTCCAGGTCTTCTAGTATACTAGTCTCCTTCATCTTTCAGGACTGTAAAACATGGCACATGGGAAGAAGATAAGGACAAAGGTATTAAACATTTGTCACAACAGTATAAAAAACTTGGTAATGCTCATTAATAGATTTTAAATAAAAATAACTAGATTTTTTTTCCCCAAGAAGTAAGCCTACTGCAGAATCCCACAAGGGTAATTTTCCTGTAAAGTTCAGTAAATGTTATAGTGTTTAAACCCAAACATAAAAAGGCAGAGAAGAAAACAACTCTCTAGCATCAAAAAGTCTTCTGGTGTGTCACAAAGCGAACCAAAACCAGTTTCTTTTTTAATATTCAATTTGAAAAGATCTCCATGAAACTGAAGCTATCGTGATAAATTCATGGTCCCAGCAGGTCTGTCACCATAACACACAGAATATCTTCCATAATTTCATGGTGATAACAGGATGTTTAGTTTTTCCGGAGACATGTCTGCATCACAAAGCCCCGTTGCCACTGGTACGGGTAGCTTGTGGTACAGAAGCCTCCAGTGAGCAGTAGTGGGTCAGGGCTGTACAGAGAATCCAGATCATCTGTATAGAAGATGACCCTTTCTCTGAAGCATCAGCGATCTAATCCGACTGTAACCAGGCCTAAGACGGCCTTGGTGTCACTTTCAGAGTCTTCATGGACATGACATCAAATGGATGTGGAGCTGAAAAATAACCCCGTTCCTCTGAGTCATAGATGAGGCAGGATTTCATTCAGCAATATATTTTGCCATTTCCCTGGCTGAACATAGCAGTACATTGGATTTCATTTTCAGGATTGGTGAACCTAGCAGTTTTCATGAGCACACAGATCTAGTGAGAAGTAGAGAGCTGAGGTGCCCTATAACTTAATAACATCATCCTGAGATGATGGGAGTATTGTATGACACAGGCTGACAAGAGACACTAAATTGAAAACCATACGCCTGACACTTCATTTTCCTTGGAGATTTGCAACTTGTACACGGTCTATGATCATACACTGCTGAAAAATTTCTTGGCATTGCTGACATATCGTTGGAAGGTAGGGGCAAAATGCCATTCTTTAGTTTCACTGTTTTTCCCCAGTTAGAACCATTATTAGTTTCTTTTCAGAAAGTAAATAAAGGACCTTATTCAGCTTCTTTCATATTGGTAAGAAATTGACAAATAATAAAACAGATGTTATTACTGTAGCATGTTAAAACTTGCACCATGTGCTAGGTTTTCAGTATTCCTCTGGTGGTCTGAGAAGAGAGTGTTGGTGGATACCGTCTGAGACATGAGTTTAAGTACTCATCAGCACACCTGGCAATGACCTTAGCAAAACAAGACCCTACTTGCTGTCAAGATTTTTGGAACCAGTGCGGAGAGGAAGGCTTCTGAGGTATGCTTTGTAAGGTGGTAAGTGGTTTAGGACATGTTCATAAAGATTTCTTCTCACCAATGAGGGCCAACGTAGGATTCTCCAACACACAAATGCCCTGGTTTTAAAACTGGGATGTGTATAGTGAAGCTGATTGGAAACAGATATCCAGGCATGTTGCTTCAAGAGAATGGTTGGGTCTCTCAGGAAGGAGACTGCTCATGCCGTCTGAAGCTATTCAGCAGTGAAAGAGGTTCCAGGGATGGCAATTGTGCCAGACAAGATGGTCATTGTGGGTAGCCTGTACCTCATACAGAGGCTGTGCTGAGGGACTGGGATGAGCCAGCCACCTTCCGTAGAGGACAGAAGAACATTGTTAGGAGCCTGCCACTGGGTGAGGCAGTGAACTACAGAAAGCAAGACCCTACAGTGGGCTGGTGAAGGAGCATGCTCAAACCTTCCTCTGTGTTGCGTTGGATTTCATTGTTTTGAGTTTTCTTGACTTAAAAAGATATTTTTCTAGCTTTTATTATATATAACACCTAGTAGTTTTTAGTTGGATGAAATCTATTAGGAGAGCAAAGGGTGCATTTGCATTCTAAAGCCTCCTGATCACCTTTGGGATCTCAGTATAAGGGACAGGTTTAAACCTATTCACATCATTGCTGTGACTGACTTGGGCTCTTGTCACACAGACATATTGAACTCAGACAAGAGCTGACATCATGAAAAATGAAAGGCAGTGGGCAAAGTGACAAAGATCCCTGAAATCAAATGATGTACAGGGGAAGTGGGGAGGGTAGAGGTGCTGCTGTGGAGGGACAGAAAGATAAGTTGATACAGCACAGCAATAAGCCAGTAAAAGTAATCTTTGTGGTTGCACCTTAAGTTTCTCAGAAGTGGAAAAAAATTGTATCCATCAAGATCAGTGAAAAGTGGTGGACCAGACCAGAAGTGGTGAGCTTAAATTGCATCTAACTTAGATAGGGGGATGTCTTCCTATTGGTCAGGATAGTGAAGCACTGGAAAAGATTTCCCAGGGAGGTTATGGGATCTCTGACACCCAGGACAGATTAGGAAAGCACCTGTTAGGAATAAAATAGATATATTTGATCCTGATTAAGGACTGAGTAAAGCAGGGCAGACTACCTGACCTCTTGCAGCTCTGATTTGTTGATAGCAGCACAGGAGGATAAGAGCTTGAATGGAAAGATGGTGCTGTGTGGATAGATAAGAGGAGCTGAAACTTACAGATTTTCTGCAGTATGAAATCTCAGTTATGACTGACATGTTAATGGTGCGGAGGCTGGAACACACCTTCTGAGCTCCAGCAAGGATGAGATACTGGGAGTTTCGGGGTGCTGGGGGGTAGAGACGGGGGACCCAGGCTGGGGTTTGTCTATGTTTGAATTAGAGAAAAATTCAAACTGTAACCAACAGAGTAAGAAAGGTGGGAGAAGATGGCAAGATGCAGCAATAGCTAGAGAGAAAAATGGAGAAATTCTGGGATTTTAAGATGGCAGAGAGATTAGGGAAAAGATGAAGAGAGATAATCAGGGTGTTCAGAAAGGGAAGATACCAAGAACTGGGGGAGTGGGCATAGGGGTAAGAAGAGTATGTAGAAGAATGACTATAGGGAAGTGAAAATAATCAAATTCTCTGTCCTTAATAGGAGAAGAAAGAAGAAGGAAGGCAGGGTAAAAAAGGAAGGATGCATTACCATGACTGCAGTTTCTGAAGGCTGCATTCTTATGTCAGTCTTCACTGGGGCTGCTTGGAGCTTCTTACTGAAAAAAGCGCATTATGATCTGACCTGCAAAGGGTTCTGTTAACATAATGGTCTGCTCGGGAAGGCAACTACAAAAATTATTTTTTCCAGAAGGCGGAAAGTGTTGTTTTGTGTTTCAGAAGTGATACGGGCTTCTGTAAAAACAGGCCTAAAGCAGCTGCTTTTGATGTCTGTTACAACTGTCAAACCTGGTTTTTAGATGATGTTGTGATACTACTGGAGGAACACTCAGTCTGTTTTTGTCGAAGCCCTTTAACAATCCTGTAAGGTCGAAGAAATCATATGATAATACTTGTACTTGCATAAGGATCCATCTTGCAGGTCTGCCATGGGCTGTAAAGGGCATATTCAAATCAGGCGTGTGCAAGCCCAGTGTTTAAACATTGCTACAATTCTGTTGGAAGTATCTCCAAAGGCTTTTTTTTTTCCTTAGAAATTCTAGTGAAAAGAGGTTTTGATTTAAATGTTCCCCTCACAGTATGTGCAACCAAATGTTACCACCAAATGCACAGGGAGTAGAGACAGAGTTAAACTTGTGAGACTCCTTTTGCACAAGGTAAATGTGTTTGCTGGATGGAAACAGGCATCTGCTAACTCCCCCAGCCCTATGGTCTGCTCTGCATGGATGGAACCCTCTGTGCAGCATTACTGAAGTAAATGAGCTCTGTGTGAGCACAAGGTTGCTTGAAGGACAAGGTCCTAATACTGAGAGAACTAAAGCAGGTTTTTCAAATCCTTCTGGCACACTAAGCAGCTTTTGCAGAGCAGGGAAGGCTATGTGGGCTTTTGTTTTTGTTT
Source organism: Burhinus bistriatus (assembly GCA_013397275.1). Lineage (NCBI taxonomy): Eukaryota > Metazoa > Chordata > Aves > Charadriiformes > Burhinidae > Burhinus > Burhinus bistriatus. The sequence goes on from VYXH01006673.1 coordinate 8,226, forward strand.
TGTAAATGGGGGTTGTGAACTCCATAATTCGCTAAGAAAATTGTTTATTATTGCATGGAACTTGTTTCAGCTATGCACATGCAAAATCCGCTTTCTGCCCATGCTTGGAGGAACTCCATGGCTTTTCTGCCTCTACAAGCCTGGCTGAGGGTTCTACAAAAGCAGGTTAGATTGAGCAGGATAACACGCACTTTTCTCCCTGTTTAGTTTCCCCAGATGCTCCTAGGAGACACATATGTTTTGCTGGGCGCTCTCCACATCTTCTATTTAGACTCTGCAATTCAGTAGGAATTACTGTAAGAATCCTTCTCCTGAGGAACTTGGCCTTAACCTTTTGTTAGGTTAAGAATGGATTTACAAAGCAGGTTGTTTTACAGTCTTCAGATAATGATTGATGTTGGAAATACGGGAAACAGGGTATACTGAAAATTGGAGGGTGCCTCTTTCATGAAGTGTTTAGTTCTCCTTTATGCAGTTCAGTGTTCAAGGAGCAAAAACATTTATTAGAAAAGAGATGAACTTTGGAGTGGAATCAAGCGGAGAATCTTTAGACATCCCTAGCTAAAATTTTCCCAGTTCATAACTCTGCTGAGAAGCTGTATCAGGGCCATTGCAATTCCAGTGGTACACTCACACTGTACAGCCCAGGGCACATCAATAGCACGCTGGTTATGTTTACACTGCTGAACTACAGAGTGAAAGAAAGTCACCTTGAACACTGAACCCCAGCTGTTTTTTTCACTCCTTGTCTCTGTTTTGGAGACTGCTTCAGCTAACCGTCTCCAAGGCAAAGGCTCCTTCAGGTTTGACTCTCTGCACCCCCAGGGGCATGGTGCACCCTTGGTGTTGTGCTGCAATACACCAGTCTGGTGGCCTACTATGGACCACTCACATATGTCATTTGAGACACTTTTAATGGCAAAAGCGTACAACGTATTAGCTCTGTCTTAGTGTCAGAGGGGCACCACAGACTCCGAGGAGATGGAGGGCCAGATGCTTTGCAGTGGGGATCTGGCCACTGTGCTCAGGAGAGGCTTTGCTTCAGCCCTCTTGAAGCAGTGAAGATGCTGATCAGTCCTTTCAAAACAAGAAGCTGATCTAGTCCTTAGAAACAAGGCTTGGCTGGGACATGCGCTTTTTTAACAGTATAGACATAGCTGTTAGCTTGGTCACAACACTGTGCTATGAGATTCTAGTGCCTTTTACATTGGAATTGCCTCAGATCTGCCCAGCAGAGAGGACGAGCAGAGAAATTCAAGCCTGGGAGTATCCTTATGTCCAAGTTCTCATGTACAGGGCTACAGTGTCCATTAGTATTTTGCTCCCTAACACTTCCTGTTATGAGACTGTGGTTTTAATTGTGGATGACTTTGCCAGATTATTCAGGATTATGTTTTACATGCCAGTATCCTGAAGATTTTAGCCAGCGTTGTTACATTGTGTTACCCATTTTCCAAAAGTCTGGTGTTATTGTTACTGGAAAGATACTGTTCATATTTTCTTTGAAAAAGGGAAATTACGGGGGAGGGTGTGGAGTGGAAAGAGGTGTATTTCATTTATATTCAGTGAAAGAACAATATTTTAAGAGGGAATGGATATAAACAAAAGCTTTCTGGCTGCAAATCAGAGGATTTTTGACTGTTACAGGAGCAAACTCCTGAAACAGCATTCAGACAGGGTCATAATTTAAATTGTTTCATGTTTATGGAAATAATTATTTATACAAATTATTACAGTATAAGTTGTTACATTTATGCAGAGAACTGTTATATGATTACTTGTAATAGGACACTTGATTAATTGGCTCAGGACAGCCCTTCTACGAATTTGTTTGTATTTTCTAGTCCTTTGTTCTGTGTTAGTATAGTTCACCTTTATAGCTGTACAATTTCATCCATTCTTGGGTCTCAACTTGTTTAATTATTCTAGTAGTATTCCAGTCCCCAAAACAAAAGGTTTTCTTATTTGCTTCCAAGAGTAGATCTAACTGGAAAATTCTATTCTTTTCTTTTCTGGTCATTTCTGTTTAAACAGATGACAGAGAACCTTGGTTTTGCCTTTATGTTTTTCTACAGTTTTAAATTAAGACCACAACTTTGCATTCCATTGTGTGAACATCAGCAAATACTGTGTGTTTTCTTTGCAGCTCGCATTCTGAAAGGATATTAACTTGTTGTGGGACTGCTGCTTGAGAAATAGACTTCCAGCAAAATTGTAATGTATTCTGTTTAATGAACTTCAAGGAGCTCAGAATCATAGGTCCAAACTGCTCTGAATAAAACCAGAGACATTAACATATGTCTCAGTCAATTCAGTGCCTTACCTGTATGCAAACTGAAGAAAAATAGAAGGGCAACCCTTTCTCAACTCCTTTGGAAGAGTACTGTACGGTAATGCAGCTCTATGGGGGCAACTCTTTTTAACTATTCACACCTGTTTTGAACACAGTTTTGTTTCAGCATTAGGAAGATTAATTGGGAGAGATCAAAGAGGTCTTTTAGGGTCAGCTAAGTGGTATTTCTCTTTGCTTTCCCTCTTGTGTGGCCTTTAGGTTTATCGGACTTGAGCAAGAAGGATCACGTCACCAGGAGCTCTGTAACACTGATGCACTAGTCCTGCTGTACAGCGCACCTTTATGCATTTGAAAGTTGATGCTGATACTGCCACTTCAAAGGCTCCATTTCGCTTCAGGGGATTCTATCTTTAAAGCGCTCAACATCAGTGGGAGGATTTTCACGTCATGTCACATCCCACTTTTGAAGTTTCTTGTTAATCGGGGTCACCTTTGAAGACTTCCCACTCCTGAGAGGTTCTTCTTCCACTTCTTCTTGTTGCAGGGATGTCTCTCACAAGATCTTTTTAGCATCCCTCCTGAGGATTTTCTGTCTTTAGGAACATCCCTCAAGAGCTTCTTATTGTTTAGGTCTGGGCCTTTAGAAGAGTATTCATATCCTTTAACAAGTTCCTGCTTGTGGGCCAGATCATGCAGCCTCTACTTGGTGTTGAGTTCACTGTAACGAACTCACCTAAGTAAGATGAGCATGACCTGGAGAAAACAGTTCTTTATGAGCAGATTTCATCCTTCTCCCATTGCTGAAGTCTATTTAAAGAGAAAATATTATATATCTATTGCAAAAATGAAGACACACTTTGTTATAATTACCATTTTAATTAGTGATGGACAGTTCCATTTTTATGAAGTCAGAAACTAACTGATACTTAAATCCTGTGCCTTTTTGGAGGAAAGTGTTGCACTTTCTTACCCAGACTGGAAAATACCACACCTTTTAGTATTACAGGCCTTATTGAAAATAAAAGTACCAGAAAACTTATTTGAAAGTCTCTTCTCATGAGACTCTGAAACCCCAGAGGTCCACATAAGAAACTAAACTGTTGAGCACTTGCATGAACCAAGTCTTTGAGCTTTTTGAGTTTATCACATGACTTAGTCAGTATGAGCATTGTCAGATGAATAATTTCAGAATGTTGGTGCATGATTTGAGAGTCTACACTAATTCCTAGATCCTTTTTATTTTTGGCGGATAAACATTAAACAAGTCTTTTTTAAAAAAAATCTCGTTTTTTGTTTTGGAAAGTTTTGTATGCACAAGAAACAGGCAAATATGGATTTCAAAAAGTTTAAAAATATATGTAAATGACACAAAATTATAACAAGTGCAGGCATTCTCCTCATCCCAGTTTGACTTAGGAATGTGCTTTTAGAGTTCTCCACTGTCAAATGTCTTTCTTCTTGTATGTATGGTTTTTTGTTTGTTTTTTTTTTAAGTTGTCCTGCCTGGCATTGTGACCTTGGAATATGTGTGAATGGTGGAAGAGAAGCTACTGTGGAGAGCTACAAAGAGAAAAAATGTTACAGAGACATTATGCAAGTCCGGTTGCGAAAAATGAAAATGCTTTTGGAAAGCTTAATGGAAAAGCAAATAGGTACATGATCACGGGAATGAATGCAATCTGGTGTCCAGGGGGTTTGCATCTTGTGGCTGATGGACTTGTAACTGAGAAAAAGGATGACAGGCGCAGTCTGAAGACCTTGGGGGATCCTTGACTAAGACCCAAATCAATGATGGACATTTCACTAGTGATGGTCTAGGAAGAGAACTTACTGAAGCTAAGAAGAAAGGGAGGTTGGCTGAGATGTGTTTTGAAGTACCTGAGAGAAGAGAGAGAGACAGCAAAGTAGCAGCTCTAGGAGTTGCGAAGCAATGGTGTGTGGAGGTGCTTCGGAGCAAAGGGCTCAGAGGCAGGTAACTGACAAAACCCTTGCAGCTAGGGAGGAATTTAGCTCCTTGAACCAGAAAAAAAACAGAGGCAACAGGCAAGAGGGAAAACTTGAAACAGTGAGGAAAGAAGGCTGTTTAAATGAGACCAGCAGTGGGCCATGTCTTCAGTTTCAGACAGGAGAAGTCCTCCTTTGGAAGCCCACAGCTGAAAACTTGATGTGAAAGTTTATTTCAAAATTAAAATTATTCTAAAATTCTGCACTATTGGCATGTTGCAAAATGGATTATGTGTAATAACTGATATTACAAAATTAAAAGCAGATACATTTGAGTAGACTTTCATTTTAAAATGCGTTCAACTTTTCACAGAGAAAATTGTGTGTGCTTATTGAAGAGAGGACAAAGCAAGATTATGTGCTACTACTAATACATCTACTGGCATGTCAAGAAGGTCTAATTTTTTCTTAAGATATTAAAAGTTCTGTAAAGAGCTATTTCAGTTCAAGGTTTCAAGGTGTTTCTTTTCAACAAACATAAGATGCTTTGAAGAAGAAAATAGAAGGAGGTGTTTCACTTGGTGTTACAGTAGCAGCTGTTTGTAGTATCCTGGAAAAATTGTTCCTGGCAAAGAAGGATATTAAAAGCAAACCCCTACTACTAGGATAAAAGTAACATAAAACATTTTCATTGCTATATCATGTTATATATTGAAATAAATACGTACTTAAAGAAAATACTTGATTACACAAAACTTCGTTGTTTTTCCCTGGAAAATTATTTTTTTAAAAGATTCCAGCATTATCTAGTCATGTCCGGTTTCCAAGGCTAAAAAAGCCCTTAGGATTATCCATAATATGGTTGTTAATCTGACCAGTACTCACGCTGTCTCAGCCTCTGATAGCCAGGCCCATGTTGAAGTATGAGTCTCCATTATAATTGGGTTTGTTTAACATCTCTCACTTAAATTCTCAAACACAATTTTCTTGCTCTCCTTTCAAAGATACTAATGTTTTCATCAGTAATGTCAAGTTTTAACTAAAAATCAATAAGATTCTTTTCTTGTCTCACTTTTTCTGAAATCAAGACTCTTCCAATCACAAATTACTCACATTCATATTGTATGCAATAAATGAAGTTTTCCACTCATAATGGGAGATTATTGTGATAAATATCAAACATGACTTTGAATGAAATGCAGAACCACACAAGGCATACCTAGTAGGAGATACCATCTTGAATAACATCGGAATCATTTCTGAAGCTAAGAAAGAGAAGATAATTTGGAGCAGAAATAGCTAGTTGGAAAAAAACCTCTTCACCAAACAAAAAAAGCATGGCTCCTGACAGTGTTATCTCAAGCAGTAAAATCTGCTTGTTTAAGGACCTATTAATCATAGTGCAAAATGCTGCCCAATTTACATAACCGAGCAGCAGAATATAAAATTTGGCTGAGGTAAAGTGAACGTTAATTAGGCAGCTATTGTAGGTGGCAATGAGCTTCTCTGTTCTCCCTGAAATTTTTAGTACCTACCCAGTAATTTCACATGGGATTTGGGATGTCTTGTGGGAATTAGTTGGCACTCGTCTCCTTGTTTCTCATCTCTGTTGTGCCCTTAATAACGCATGTTGCAGGGGACACGGTGCGTCTTTGCTGGACCCTGCAGACAAGCGCTGGGAAGCTCTTTTCTCTTAGAAGTTGAAGGTAGCATCTGTCTGAAGCCTGGTATGTGCCCGTGACGATCTAAAGCCCACGCTGCCAGTAGCAAGCTGGACAGTCCCCGGCCCTGAGAGACTGGCCACGTTCCCAGTGGAGATGTGCTTTTTCAGTATACTGGCTGCACCTGGCACTGGGAATGGAGCACGGGGCTCTTTGCTCTCCTGCAGCCTACCTGGATTTTATTGGCCTGTGTTTCCTTTCAAACAACATGATAAAAAAATCCCATGATGTTGTAAGTGTTGCTAGACATGCCACAGCCACCTGGCACCTCATGGGAAAAGCAGATGGAAAACCCTTATACTTGCACTCTGCGAGGACCGAGTCCCAGCCGTGACATTGACTGGGAACGCTGGGACCTCTCTCTACAGGTCAGTTTTACCAAGGTAAAGCAAATATTTTGCACAGATATTAGTTCACATTTGCATGGTTTTAGTTTTTTTCTTTAATTAGGGCAATGCATCTTTGAAAACATCTTAAGTTGCATAGTAACATGTTTTCATTTTAATTCCTTTGAAGACGTTGCAATTAGTGTATCAAGTTACCTAATGAATGATTAGAGGCAAATAATGGCTCACGGTTATTGTTTCTTGCTGAGGCAAACATCGCTGCATTGTTTACAGTTCATTGTTGTTTTGAAGGTTATCTTGGCGATCACAAAGGTGAAAGATTGTTCTCTTTTGTTATGAAATGAAAAGTTTAAATTTTGGATTACAGACAAAATGGCAGAAAAACATATACTTTTTAGCAGATGAAGTAACACGCTGCCAAATTGCTTTAGGTTAACACAAATCATTTGCTTCCAACACAGCCATGATAAATGTCAGTGCAGGGACTGGATCTTGAATTTTTCATGCCAATTTCTGGCTAACTGTTTTAGACTGATTTCTTAATTATCCTTAGCTTTGGCTATAGTTTTACAACCATCAGTAGGAAACTACTGTAGAGACAGTAATTGTGGGTTACAAATTGTTCAGCTAGAAAGACAGAATGTTAATGTTTATCCTAAAAACTAATCGTTTGAAAGCTTTTACATAGAGAAAAAAATAAAACTGTTTCTCTTCACTGGTAGATGGCTTATATTAGTTTTAGAAAAGCAATATTGCAAACATTATAAATCAGTTTATCATATATCTTTGCATTCCATATATGATTCCGTGTCTAATGCTTGGAGTTTAGTTTTACTTTAAAATACACGGTCAAGCAAAAAGTTGCTCTCTGTCAGGATCAGGTAGTAAGTTTTTGAATCACTGATACTTTAAAGCTTCAAGTTGATTATTAAAATGTCAACAACAGAAGTTCTGTCCCCAGAATTACAGTATTTGGGTCGAGGCCACAATATATCCCTTGCTTGGGCAGATGTAGTGACATGAGAGACATTCTATTAGTCAACCATTTACTTAAGATAAACTCTTTCTTACTACCTTTTGTTTCACCCACTGAAAGAAATCTGGAGATGTATATGGATCACAGACTGCTGCGCTACATTGCTGGAGAATAATCTTAGAGGCTCCCTAAATCAAAATTCTGTGTAGGGATATGATAAACTTGCATCACGTAGGTTCCTGGGTACAGTAGTTCTATCACTACAAATACTTTGCATAAATATTCATTTACATTTTATTGCTGTTGTTGTTTCACCAGTGTGACAGGTGCTTCCAAGCAGATATTAAAGGGGGTACACAGAAGTCTTCTTTCTCATTAAGGTGTCCCAAGCAACTGGTAAGGGGAAGATGGAGAAAAACCCACAAAAGCAAGGAGCAGATACAAACTGCCAGGAATGCAGATGTTTGTACACATCTGGAACAGGTTTGATTTCTGCCAAAATTATCTTCACTGCTTAGTTGTTGCCCACAACTGTCTTACTTGCTGTACAGGGCAAAGAAAGCAAAATCCAAATCCTGAAGAAAATTCTAGTCTTACAGTAGCAAGGAAAAAAAAAAGTATGAAAAAATGGGCTAAAGAGATAGAGCACGTCAGCTGGCTGAGGTGGCACAAGCCTCGTTCCGTGGTTATGGTATAGTCGGACTGTAAATCAGTGAAAGATCTCTGAATAAATGTTAGGACAAAATTATCTTCCCTGGTCTTTTCTGCTGTGACGATAAACCACATGACCCAAGTATATTTGTGGTACCTGTAATTAACATCTCAAGCTTTTTTAAGAGAGAAAAAAAACCCAAACAAACCAACATATTTTTGTATGCAAAGTCTCATGTAGCCCAGAAAAAACATTCTTGCAGCTAAATGTAATGATAATAATAAGTTCACTGTCCTACCAACAGGCACTAGTTGAAGGATCTGCCTTTGGGGTGGATAATAACAAATGCTACACAAAAATCACATCATGCATGTATGTTTTAAATCTACTGAACTATGAGCAGAACAAGTACTGACTACCCTGGGTGGGAAAGTGCATGATGGGTATTAATTAACAACGAGAGAGTCCATCACATGTCTGCTCATTGCTGGGTGAAATATCATAAACATGGACATGGCAAGGAGGTCTTGCTCTCTCAGAGGCCTGAGATGACTCTTTCAACAGCCAGGGAACATATCTTGCATACTTGATGTTTTCCAGGTAGCATAAGCAATGTACAAAGTGAAGTATTTTTTTAAGGCAAGGTATTTTTGGTTTGTTTTGATATGTGGAGCATATACAGCGTTGCGGGCAGAGTCTCTGCAGGTCTCTGCTGTTGCTACAGTGCAGAGCTTCAAGCTGTGCACTTGGTCTCTGTAATTCTTCCTTCACGCTCCATTTCTGGTTAATAAATGAAGCACAGTGTCATTCCCATTTTGCGTTGGGTAGACCGCATACCTCTCTCTGCAGCAGTCAGGAAGCAGTAGGGAGCTGGGGAGCACATGGGGGATCATCAACTGCAGAAACACCCATCAGTTATGGGGCATGCATCAGCCTTTCTGTGATGCCAACAGCTTTCATCAGCCATGTCCCAAGTCCTGAAGGACCATGCTTGGGGTGATGCTGAAGGAACCTGTTTGCCAGGTGCCATGGTGGCTCCACTCAGATGGAGACTCTGTCCAATACACAAGTAATTTCCTGGAAAGCTGGGAAAAAGAAGGGTCCTGAGGCAAGTTTTTAAGAGGAACAGCTTTCATCTCCGCTGGTGGATAAGGAGATGATGAAGCTGTTATGTCGGTGTTTATTGGAAAGGGGAGAATAAAATAAATTTGGAGTGAGTTGTAAGGAAGAGCTCACACCTCACCAGTTCGGAAGCCTGCCAGGGCTGGAGATTGCCTCTTGACTGTCATGGTAAATGGTTGGTGATCTTCCATTAATATGCCTTCTGTTGACCAAATCCTTTTACGGTTTTGGCCTCTGTAATATCTTGTGACAGTAAGTTCTGCAGTTGAGTTTTGAGTCATGCTAACATCAGTTTAAATTTGGTACCAGATAATTTCACCACACCTCCAAGTTTGCACCTTTCCTATGCTGTTCATTGTTTCCACTGTTTCTCTTCCTACCATTGCTTTCATCACATCTACCCATGTGCTTTCTAAACAGAGGTTTTGTGTGGAAAAACCTCTGTTTGGAGACATGTTGCAGGGCTGCATGCCATATCTAGGATGTATCACACCATGAATTTATGCAGGGACCCAAGGAGAGAACGTTTTCCCTGTGCCTTTCCTAATAATTCTAAATGTTTCATTTGCCTCTTTGATTGCTCCAGGGCATTGAATTGATGTTTTAAAAAAAGCCTGTCCTCAACGACTTTAAGATCTCTTTCCTGAGTATATAAAACAAAGGAAGTTTTAACAATAGAGAAAAGGACACAGCAATAATTTATTGAAAACACCACAACAGTGAGTCACCAGTATAAGCATGCAAATAAGCTAAACACTTGCTTCCCCATTATCTGCATCCACAGCTTTTTGCTGTTTTGCCACAGAGTATCTCCTGACCAAATGCTTTTTTTTTTGAATGCTTTTTTCCCCTTTGGCTTTTCACTGCCCGTGGTAAACAGCTTGTTCCCACCAGCTGGTGAAGCCACTGGAAGTCTTATCTCATGCCTTTTGTCCATTCCTGATGCATTGTTCCTCCCCTGGGAACATCCAAAGGTTCTCACCCAGCCTGCCACTGAAATCTCACCTCTCTGTGGGTAAATGAGGGAAGCGGGGAGAGTCACTATAGCAGTTGACTCAACTTTCTTGCTTCTTCCATGTGCATTTGAAAGGCACAATCTGCCACCAAGCTGCCTTTCTCTTATCACTCTACATCTGAGACTTCCAGCTCGTACATCTCATGCAGTGAGCAGCAGCTCTGTTCTCCTCTGGTGATGTGCGAGTGTCACTTCGTCTGGGTTGCCTCTCCCAGTGGCGCCAGTATCTGGTGTCTTCAGCCTTTTTGTCTGCTTACAGCATCTGTGCCTCTTGCAAAGCTTGGCTGGCATCAGGGCCATGTGCCTGCCTAAGTTTGTTTCACTCCAGTGCAGAGATTAAAGATCCTCATGCAGAGGTGTTACAGCAGGGATTCCTCCCTGGATACCTCTTCCCTCTTGCCCCAGCCTGCCCTAGCCTATAATAAGTGAAAAAAGCTGATGGGTAAACCCCTAATTCATATTTACTATATGTGTGGGTCTGAGCACGTGTCACCCCGTATGCTCCAAGCTGTGGGCCCCAAGTACTCAGATCGAGGACCTGTGTGTTGAAATCAGGACATGGGAAACAAGGGGTAAGGAAGAAAGGTCTGGTTCATACCCAAGTCTTGCCCTAATATGAGGATGAAGTGTGGGTGGTGTGTGGATCCAGGTTAGAAAGTCTCCCCAGGTTCCTATCAAGTCCTTTTTTATTGTTTACTAATGGTATGATATGGTTTGATTTCCTTATCTGTATCATCAAAGTTTAAAAGGATTTTAACCAAAGCAGTCCTGCATCAGCGTACATAGACCCATCTATGCAAACGACCCAGTTTGTTCCCACCTGTCCTCTGGTTCCTGAGGTAGCAGAAGAGCTTTCTCCCATGAGGTTTAGCATCCATATGCCACTGTAAAATGCAGCTTATGAATAGTACATTGCCATAATTAATAACAGCATTTTAACTCACTTTGCAAACATGCACTAGGTCTGCCCCACAATTCTTCACAGGTGGATGAAGGGAAAGAAACACCTAAACTTTTTTTTAACAAATACCCTTGTTTCTAACACAGCTATAAGCAGAGGTATCATTAGCAGCACTTGGCATTTTTGGTTTCAGCATTTTGTTTTCACAGCTGCTTTATTAAATAATGCCTTAACGTAGACTCAAGGCAGCCAACACCAGAGTCACACAGTTCAAGCCTGCAGGCTTGACTCGCACAATGTTTCCCTGTGCCATGCATGGGGAATCCCCACCCGAAAAGTCCTCATAACCTTGATCCTGTCTAAACAGTTCTTACAAGGTGAGGGACAGATGCACAACCCTCCACAACAATGTGGTTACACGCGGAAGGTGCTGTATACTGCGTCGTGTTACTGAAGACAGTCTGTTGTCAGAAATGCTGGGGTTTGATTTACTGGCATAACTATGAACTATCCCTTTGTGTTCTGAGAGTGGAAACCAAACAAAATAGTGTGACGCACATGACACGCCAAAACCTGTTGTTTCTGCTGGCTTGGATGGTGCTACACAGAGCTGAACCACTTGGACTCCCTTTCCCCTTCTGTTACTGGTGGCACTTAAGTGAAGATGGTGCCTGCTGGGTCTGAAGCTAATTTATGCTCTCACAGAAGAGGAAGTGTACTGCAGTGCACAGAGGCAAAACTCCAAAAAGCAGTCTGAAAGTAAAGGTTGATTTTTGATTAACCAAAGCATCCTGTCTGAGTGCTCCTAGAGACAAATGTGTCCATCCTCCTAGCAGGACATGAGGTGGAGGCATAGAAGACTGCTCAAGAAGTCAGCAGTTTGGCTTTATTTAGATGAATACCTCCCACTGAAACCAACGGGAATAAGCTCTATAAATATCACTGAAGATCAGGGCCATTGAGGCAAGGCAATCTTAAGAAACCATCCAGTGAATCTTTAAAACTGTTTTCTATTAGAGTTAAGCTGTAACTAATGCTCCATTACGATGGCATACTGGAGTCCTTGGAGAACTTTTAAAGTACCCACTTAAGGGAAGAGCTGCTTAATTCTAGTGTGCAGCCACTATTTGGGCAGTTCTTGTCTTTGTCCCTGGACTCTCCAGTGAGTCTTATTGTCTCTGTTCCCACCTGTAAAGCGGGAGAAAGTGCCATAGAGTAAGACACTCGGGAGCGATCAGACACTGTGATCATTAAGACAATGAGGAAGGGACATTTTAAGCATCTGGATAAATCGGAGCTAGATGCTACAGGAGGGCAAGCATGGCATTCATGCCAGGTGGTATTTGTGTAATGGCCCTTCCCATTTCCCACTCCTTCAGGCTGGAAGTTTAGCTCAAGGCTTTTTGTTGCCTCCTATTGACATTCTTTCCAGGTTTAATGCCCTGTTTCTGAGGAATTATTTAAAATAAATTAGACTGTGATGTAAAAATTTTAACTCAAGGCCACTCAATGTATTGACAGATTTCTTTATTCTGGGTACAAATTAACAGCTCTTTCCAAAACACCTTGTATTTCCAGTTACTGCTGGTAACTCCTGTTTAATTTATTAATTTCTGAGGATCAGGCCAGGTTGGGAGCAGAGAGAGAGAGACAGAGGGAGCATATAGATTTTTTACTGAACTGCCTTGTCTTTTAATCTGGGATATCTGCTTACAATGTTAGTTATTCTGTGCAGAACTGGATGAAATACTCATCCAAGTCTGATATTCACACGCGATGACATATTTACATGTTAAGGATGGTCACATCTCACACCCTAGAGCACGGCTCACTCAGTTGACTCCCACCTCTTCCAGTGTACAGCCTGATGTGCGAGCATCATGCCTTAACGCAGAAAGACCATTGCAAACTTTGTGTACATACAGTGTGCCTGAAGTCTGTCACTCTGGCAGTGTCCCACTGGAGATCAGCTTGACCATCTCTTCTAGACAATGCCTCTGCCCTCACAGTGCTCCTTGCCTCATCTCCTCTCGTATCTGCCTGAGGTTTGCAAAACATGGGCTCAGGGAACCAAGCTGAAGGTTTCACGCTGTCTCTGCTTATGCACCGACGTCTTTTCTGCAGTGTGCTCCTGTTTAAATCCGGGAATTCAAAACAAGTGTTGTGAGCCATGTTCCAGCCTGCATGCCTGGACCTGCTGATACAGACTGCTATTTGGCTAGCAGCGCCAATCAATCAGGCTTCAGGAGTGGACAGAAAGTATTTTCAGCCAGCAAGCTGAGCTATAAAATCTAAAACTCGGCAAGAGCTGCTTATAAATAGTATGAAACAAAGTAGTGAAAATTAATCTTGTGTATCTGCGGGGGTTTTTAGGTTAGATCCTTTTTCAAGATAGAAAACAAAGGTCTATTTCTGCAGCAGTCATGAGGGTTTTTCACTTTGACTTATCACTTGTAAGTGATTTCAGAGGAAAAAAATGAAAGGTTAAAAAAGAAAAAAGAAAGAAAAAAAATCACTTCTGCCTTCTATTCTTTCTCCTTGCTGCAGCCTCAGTTAGATTATGGCAGCACAAAGAGTTGACGTGGCATTTGGCACAACCAAGGTGATGAGGGATCTTTGCAAGGGCAAGCGGTCAGTGAGGTGGTGGTGGGCATGTGGGGTGCATCCTAAAGAAGATCAGCCACCGATGAAGCGAATTTTTCATCTGCCAGCAACTGATCCAGTTTGGGGTTCCTGCCCATTCCTCCTCCTTCCTCAGAAAAGGTTGACACCCGCACCTCAATGAGCTCTTTGTGTAGCTGCCATCTAATCATGCTGGTGGAAACCTGGAGGGAGATCAAGGCAAGCATCTGACAACAGTGGGGAAAGAGGAGTGACTTAAACCCAGAAAAGTGAGTCACCCCCTTGGACAAGAAAATGTTGATGGACAGTTTGTTTCCCATTCAGCAGCACTAGTTCTTAATGGGAGGGACCAGCTGATGAAACTGGCCTTGCTTGTATGAGCAGGGAGTAACATCAAGAGCTGGGATCAACCCACAAGGTGGGCATAAACATTGGGTTTTATAGGGTTTTTCTGTAGCACGTTCAAAAGTACAAAGATGGGGACATCAGCTGTGAAGCAAATTGGACGAGTAGTAGATGGACTGGCAATAACAGCCCTCAGGAAATACAGCTCAGCCTGTCAGCGCTTCTCCAGGAACCTCCAGGAGTCTCAGCAGGACAGGGCTTTTAGGGAGTGTCAGCAAAAGGGAGATTATGTCCCTCAAAAATAATTGGTGTTTGTTTAATACCTTCCAACTGAATTTCAGATTCAGCTCCATGGTATTATTAAACATGAAATAGGTGCTAATGCAAAGGAAGAAGGAAGCAGCTGTACTCACAGTTTCTGTGCCAGCATTTTCTAACCTTTTGAAATCTTTTACGCTAGATGTCTACTGCTGGCAGTGTCCAGGAGAGAAAGGGAAGGAGGGCGCAGAGGAAAATGTTTGCATTGGTATTGGCTCTTCCATCAGTATCAGCAGTGGCTGAAGTGTGTATGTTACTCTACAAAAGAAATAGGGATCAAAGAATGAGGGAAGCATTTGAGGGAAAATAAACTTAAGCTATCAGTTTCACCCCCCTTCCTGTCCTTAGAGGGTTTTGATTAGGCTGCTGTCTGACAAGCCTGAAGGAAGGACCTCTGTTGTTCATCTCAGCCTTATGGATTTGTGCCAGGTTTTTGGTCACATTTATACTGACTTGTCCCTAGCAGGATAGAAAAAAATGTCCTATTTTTAGCAAATACAAAGATCTAGCATATGGCTTGCAGTCTATCATCCTGAGCCCTGGATGCCACGTTGCATAAAAGGAGCAGGGTTATTTGGGATCACTGCCTGGATAGGAAGACCTCCAAGGACAATCTCTGTGGTGTCAGTGTTTCAAGAGGTGATGTTCTTTCTTCTGAGTCCGTGCGTCATCTTGCTAAATGACACTAAAATCTTTTATGTGAAGCAAAAGTCATGGCCCTCACTACTTTTGGTCAGGTTTCAGGTTTTACAGCATCTGCAATGATTTTTCAAAAGGGTGTCTCTGCCTCCTCAGATAATGGTGCATTACGGCCATACTTCCTGAAAAGCTGTCTATGTAGCATGTGCTTTTCGTTTGAAAATCTGGTCACTTACTTGGTATCTTGTTGTGAATTCTTTGGCCAGTCTGACTCTGAAGGATATGAGATCTTTTAGGAAAAACAGTGATGTGGACCATAAAATGATCTGTCTTTATAAATGCTTTAACTATACTTACCCTTATACCTTTCCTGTTCTCTTCTACTTCTTGAATATGTTACCCAGAAAACAAGGGCACTGCAAATCCATTGGTTATTACTGCCATAAAATTAGAGTATTATCATGCAGAACTTGGGGAAAAGTATATTTTGATGTAATTGCTCAACTACGTGGATCTAGCAGAGCACATCCGTGAATGTGGATGTTAGGTAATGCCTGTAGATGGCATTGCTGTGGCCTGTTCAGGAGCTAAAGGTTGATGCATAGATGAACTGAAGTGCTTAACTCTGATCTAGATGCCTTCTCTCCTTTGACCTGGATGTTTTTGTCTTAGTAGACCCAGAAGTCCAAGATTTGCCAACCCACAGTGCTTGAACGTGACGCTAGATCAGTAACTTCTAACTGTATGATTATCCTTAGACTTTCTGGATGACATCAGTGACATCAGTTTGTTCAAGATAAAATGTCATGTAGACTCAGCCTCTAGTTTAGTTATTTGAGGCTTCCTTCTTTAGATGTTGAGGAGATGCTGACACATCTCAGTCCATCTTGTCCTAAAATTCACCTATTCCTAAAATAGCTATTTTACGAATTTTGCTCTGGAAGTGACCACTGATTATGAAGATAGTCTGTGATGATTAGTTTGTGTTAAAATGTCTTCAACAAAGCTTTTTATGTTTTCAGTGCAAATGATAAGTTTAGATAAGGTAAATCTCATTTTCTTGCTATGTCAGTCTTACAGACTGAGTTTGGAGGCATCGTGAGGTATTCATGAGCAAAAACTTCCCAAGCATTACCTAATTTGGAGAGAATGATTATGACAAATTGATATTCATAAATATTTGTTAAGAATGTCTGCCTTTATAAGAGAAATATGACAAATGAAACAGAGTGGTTTTTCTTCTCTTTCCTTTCTTTCCCGCATGTCCTTCTCTTTCCATGTTATGGAAACAAACATCCCTATTTCTTCCCGATAGGTGCCTTTAAAAATTTCTTTCAGCTGCATACTATGATATTCCAAAGCCACGGGGTAGGGTCAATTCACCTTAATAAAAACAACATAAAAGTTCACAGCTTTTTCACAAACTGCATAATGAGACTTCCTTTTTTTTTCTTTCTTTCTCCCCCCCGCGCGCCACCTCGTGC
>VYXH01006673.1:24734-78903 GCA_013397275.1 Burhinus bistriatus
CTCCCCCCCCCCCCCCCCCCCCCGTATCGAAACTCTCACAGAGCCCAAGTTTCCTAAAGCCTCTAGGGGTTTTTTTTTGTTTTCATTAGAAACATTTTTTTTTCTTTCTTTGAGAGCTCTGGGAAGTTTTCTGTTCATTTGGTTCATGGACACGTGCAAACCTGTTCTGTCTACAACCTTCCTGCATAAACCTCACACAGTTTGATTAGTTTAATCAGTGCTCCCTACCAGGTCTATTTCCACCCCTTCTGCCTCACCTGTGGCAGTAATCTCCTGACTGAATCTTCTAGCACCACATGTGCTCTCTACAACTACCTGAAAGGCGGTTGTAGTGAGGTGGGAGCTGGTCTCTTCTCCCAAGTAACTAGCGATAGGATAAGAGGAAACGGGTTCAAGTTGTCCCGGGGGAGGTTTAGGCTGGACATTAGGAAAAAATTTTTCACTGAAAGAGTTATCAAACATCGGAACAGGCTGCCCAGGGAGGGGGTTGAGTCACCATCCCTAGAGGTGTTTAAAAGTCGTGTAGATGTGGTGCTTGGAGACATGGTTTAGTGGCAGACCTGGTAGAGTAGGGTCAATGGTTGGACTGGATGATCTTAAAGGTCTTTTCCAACCTAAACTATTCTATGATTCTATGATTCTATGTCAAAACAACCCTAACCCAGTTTTTACTGTCCTTAATATGCTGAGTTAGAGTTTTATGGTGATACAGGAGCTGTTATTAAAGCAGCTGTGTCATGCCTGCAACACAAATCAAGGGAAGGCCTGGAAGTGGAAAACTTAAGAGTTCTCCCAAAATAAGCCATCCTCACTTTTAAGCCAGATCTCCAGGCTTACGCAGTGCCTGCATTTACACTGATAGTGGCCTGAATCTGCTACCTGTATATACAGTATGTACTGCACACACTGTATGTGCTACAAATACTGTGCAAACAGCTTCAGTTGACCCCAGAAGCTGTCCAGACCCATCTGGGAAGTTCTGCTGAGCTGCAGGGTTGGCTGTTAAGTCTTCCCATCAGGCCAATCTGTGCCTACATTGTGTTCAGAACATTCTTGAAAACCGCGGGCTGTGAGCAGTTGCCATCAGGAAAAACCAACCCTGCCTCTCCTGCTCCTCATTTTCGTCCCTTATGTACCTGACTTCTTGTCCCTGTTGCCCACTCTTAGAAACAAATCCAGAAGAAGATACAAGACCAGTTCTGAGAAGGACCTAGCACAACAGAGATTATTGCAATGTAAATATTGGTTATAAATGAGGGAAGAGCAATTTAACAGTTTGATCTGGGTGAGGACAGTTCTCAAATTTGATCTGAAACGGGTAGACGAATAGATTGGTAGACCTACCTTTAAGACAATCGACATAGGCCTTCAAACATTAACATCTTAGTGTTGCTCTCAGAGAGGCTTCACTCTCAGCTTAACATCAGGGGTGAATACTGAGAATTTATAATCAGAAAAATATAGCGTGTCTTACAGACGGAGACACTCCTATATACCGAATGAGGTGAGATGCACCTAAATAGAATAATGGATCCAATCAAAGCACCTTATGGTAACCATATCTGCTCTGAGGTTTGTTGTTAAGGCCTCCCTGTAATCTGGAGCATTTTCAAACTTCTCCCTTGCAAACTCTACACTCATTCTTAGTTCCCTCACTGCCCTGATAGTTCCTTTCAGCAACAGCAAATGCTGTTTTCTTCCTTCTTTTGTCTGACTCTTCAGCAAACTCTCATTATCCCTCCTTGCTTTTCCACAAACCTTGAAAGGCAACTGGGTGGCGAGTAGTTATTGTAGGTGCCCATCATGGGGCCCATCGGTTCTGCCAGCTATTCCTGCGCCCCTTTGATGTTGTTGAAGTCTAATTCCTTGTGCGAGGGGGGCTCCACTCCCCAGAGCACATTGTGCGTCCCTGAGAGAACAAGCTCTGATTGTGCTGCCAGTCAAAGCACAGCGCGAGATGCTGCTGGGGCTGATAATGGGAGATACAAAGGTGGCTGAGATCACAGGCTAAGGAGGGGAGGGAGAGAAAGACAGACAAACCATCTTGGAGTTCAGTGGTTGAGAAGAATAGCCAGGCTCAATTGGAGAATGGTGGCACAGAAAAGGAGTTTCCATAGAGGTGGTGGAAAAGAAAAGGAATGGCGTTTTATCAGTTCAATAAAGGGCTGGGATTTTTCTTTGAGCGTTGACAGACCTTCTGTTTTTTGAATGGGTTCATTGGCTTCTAGCCCAACGTTTATGCTCCAAGGCAAGCTCCTGCTTGCAGTGCTTTTGAGGCAGAGGAAGCATGTTAAGAATACTGGCTTTTTAGGATTATCAGATGACTTCAATATGGGTAAAAATTAAGAATTTCTCTCTTTCTTTTTCTCTTTCTTCTTTCCAATTCTTCCTCCTCCCTCTCTTTCTAAGGGTAACCAGCTGCATTTAGTTAGCTCAAAATCAAACAACTTTTTTTCCTGTTTTAGAAAATGTTTCCAGCTGGGGAAAGGCCTTTGAACAGAGGTAAGGCCACCAGCCATTACAGGGACAGAGTGGAATAAGGGATTATGAAAAGGTTACTGATGAGCTGAGGGACTTATATTTAGAAACAAAACGAGATGAGAAATCCTTGAAAACTAGTTTTTTTAAAATAGTTTCAGTGGAATTTGCCTAGCTTTTTGTTGTACTTTTTTCATGCTCTGTATCCATTTCATAACGTATTTCTGTGTAATTGTATGCCATTAACCAGGTGTACTGTGAAAAGCTATGTTGACTTTCAGGTCCATTGAATTTATCCAACAATAAGGATATGGCAACATACACCGTACTGCACTATTAATAGAAACCTGAGCTGTAAAACTAGGCTTCAAATTTAAACCTCCCCTCTCTGGAGGTGACAGGGTTTGAGATTCTCTTCTTATCAGCATTTAATAGGACTGAGAATGAGGCAATTAGTTACAACTGAACACATATAAAGAGGGTGAAAAAAGATGAGTGCAGGCCCTCTTCGATGAAATATAACAAACTTGTTCACTAAAATGATAAAGCAGACTTTGAAAGGTAGATGATAAAGAGTTGGAGGGAATAACAAGCCTCCAAAAAAGAAAATTTCTTTGAGTCTCAGGTTTTATTTTCAGTTCTTAGGTGCTTCCATGATGCTCTGGAAATCACCCCACATGTCTGCACTCTCTAGATCCTTGGGATGGCATCCTTAGTCTGACTGCCTGTCCCCTAGGTCTGAATACATGCAGGGAAGATACCAATGTCAACAGGGATCTCTAATAATGAAGTATGGTATAGAGGTTAACAGGATGAATAATCAGTTGTGTTTCAGTTCTTACTTTATATTATATACTGTATCCTTTTGCCTCCCTTCACAGGCTTTTCTTTGTAGTATCATGGTGCCCTTGTTCTTTAGACTCACTTCAGCTCTTTGTTTGGAAATCACCTAGCACAGTTAAAGGATTTGGACAATATGAATAATAAATTCTGTAGATATGAGAGGATATGCTGAACAAATGCACATACATTTTCTCTCTTTACATATACTTTATTTACGCTATGTATGTCAGACTGATCAAATATTATAACAATTCATATGGTAACATATCCCATAAAAATAAAAGATATTAGTATTTGGACTATTATTCCTGTATCATATCCACTCAGTTTTTAAACTATATTTGAATTACATTATGAATTTTGGCATTGAATTTTCTGGCATTTGCCAGATGACTAATCAGGTCAAAATCTCTGTATTGCAACTAATTTGTGCTGGAATGATCTGCAATGCCATGGCAGAATTGGTTTGCAGCATAAATATATGCATCTGCATTTGCGTACAAGCATTTCAGTTCCGCCATCTGGCACCTCCTTCAACAAAAAGTTGACTCTGCTTATTCCTTAAAACATAGAATCATGGAATCGTTTAGGTTGGAAAAGACCTTTAAGATCATCCAGTCCAACCATTGACCCTACTCTACCAGGTCTGCCACTAAACCATGTCTCCAAGCACCACATCTACACGACTTTTAAACACCTCTAGGGATGGTGACTCAACTACCTCCCTGGGCAGCCTGTTCCAATGTTTGATAACTCTTTCAGTGAAATTTTTTTTCCTAATGTCCAGCCTAAACCTCCCCCGGCACAACGTTTCCTCTTCCTGTTGCTAGTTACTTGGGAGAAGAGACCAGCTCCCACCTCACTACAACCTCCTTTCAGGTAGTTGTAGAGAGCAATAAGGTCTCCCCTCAACCTTCTCTTCTCCAGACTAAACAATCCCAATTCCTTCAGCCGCTCCTCATAAGACATGTTCTCCAGACCCCTCACCAGCTTTGTTGCCCTTCTCTGGACACGCTCCAGCACCTCAATGTCCCTCCTATACTGTGGCGCCCAAAACTGAACACAGTACTCAAGCTGCGGCCTCACCAGCGCTGAGTACAGGGGCACGATCACTTCCCTACTCCTGCTGGCCACACTATTCTTGATACAGGCCAAGATGCCATTGGCCTTCTTGGCTACCTGGGCGCACTGCTGGCTCATGTTCAGCCGGCTGTCCACCAGGACCCCCAGATCCTTTTCTGCCAGGCAGCTTTCCAGCCACTCCTCCCCAAGCCTGTAGCGTTGCCTGGGGTTGTTGTGACCCAAGTGCAGGACCCGGCACTTGGCCTTGTTAAACCTCATGCAGTTGGCTTCAGCCCATCGATCCAGTCTGTCCAGATCTCTCTGCAGAGCCTTCCTACCCTCAAGCAGATCAACACTGCTGCTTAATTTGGTGTCATCTGCAAACTTACTGAGGGTGCACTCAATCCCCTCGTCCAGATCATCAATAAAGATATTAAACAAGGCTGGCCCCAAAACTGAGCCCTGAGGAACACCGCTTGAGACCTGCCGCCAGCTGGATTTAACGCCATTCACCACAACTCTCTGGGCTCGGCCGTCCAGCCAGTTTTTAATCCAGCGAAGAGTACACCTGTCTAAGCCACAGGCTGCCAGTTTCTCTAGCAGAATGCTGTGGGAGACTGTGTCGAAGGCCTTACTAAAGTCCAAGTAGACAACAACCACAGCCTTTCCTTCATTCACCAGGCAGGTCACCTGGTTGTAAAAGGAGATCAGGTTGGTCAAACAGGACCTATGGCCTGTTCAACATTAAACAGATTTGCAGTTGGACTCCTTGAGACCACAGCTTCTTTTAAAATAAGCAAAATTCACCTTCTTTGAAAGAACTGTTTTGGGATATCTGCCATCATTCTGTTGCCTTCCAGAGTGGTTTCTTTATGATGGGGTTGTTACCAGATATTTTGATTTTAAACTGTGATATATTGGACAAGAAATGGCAGGCCCATGTGAAAAAACAAAGCAACAAATGAATTTCTAAAAGTATTTATATGTAAAAAAGTCACCAACCTTGATAATGCCTCTTTAAAGTTTTACTGTGGTATTTTTGGTGTAGTGCTTTAATTTGTATCTGCACCATTCTCCTCTGACAAGTTAGCCCTTAAGAGTTATGGTGAGCCAAATTTGAGATTAGTATCCAGTCACTTGATTCTGTGAACGGCAGTAAATATTACCCATTAACTACAGAGGAATTAGTGGCACTATTGAACTAATGTGAACTGGGATATTTGGGAGATATACAGTTGCACAGGAGTGGCTCCGCTGATAAACACATTTTCTTATTGCACTTTTCAGCAAAGCAGAACTATTTAATTCCTTGGGCTTGGCTTGTCAAGCAATTACGTCACCAAGCAGGTCTCCTCATGCCTTGGATATACCAAACCTTGGGGAAAAAAATGTTGTTTATAAAAGAGTGACGATATGATGTGTGATTGCATGGGTCTTAGATGTGATAGAATGCAGGTGGTTGCCCCTGTTTGGGTCTCCAGCAATAACTACAGGCTGAGAAGGTTGTGTGCCCTGTTACTTGAAGAGTATTATTTGAGGGTACATTCCAGCTGAATACCCTTGGATGTTGTTAGAGTGGTTATTTGACCCCAAAATAAAAAAGTAAATAAATTGTACATTACTTCAACACAGATTCATATTTTGTTCTATTTCCAGGTGCTGTTCCTTCTATCCCTTTCACTGCTAGACTGAAAGTGTTTCTTAAATGTAGTTGTGTTTGTGCATACAGGATGAAAGATATTTCTTCTAATTTTAACCATTTAACCATAACCATATCCCACAAGATCCCACAGTACCTGTTGTGAACAGGACACCGCCAGCTGCCGTGCCCTAGACGGGAGCTAATCGGGGCTAATTACATGTCACTTACCCAAAATTGTCCATAAAGCTTCTGATTGAAAGTTTTTCTATTATTTCTCCTAAAATCTGATTATGTTGTGACAGCATTGTTTCCATACTCCATTCAAAATGTTCTTTAATGTTGTGTGAGTTATCACCCACACACGCAGCCGTTAAGAAAGCACTTAGCCTTATGGGAGGAAAAGCACCTAACATCATACACACAAACACTGAGTGAAATTAGCACAGAACAAGGACAATAAGCAACGAGTTTGTTGTTACAAACTGTGTCAACAAGGTTAATATATCTCTGTATTATCACTGTATCTGAGCCTTATTGTGGCAGGCAGCACACAAGCACTGTATAAACTCTGCTCTGATCCCTGTGTCTGTAGAAGCTAAAAAATGCTTACTTGCTAGAGGGACTTGACTTTTGGATTTGGCCTTTTCTTCAACTCTTTTACAATAATAAGATTCTATCACTATTTGGCCCAAATATTGTTCATATTCAAAGATGATCCTGTTTGCTGAGAATGGAAACTATCAGAGTGGAAACCATAATCTCTGTCTCTGCCTTTTCTGTAGCAGCAGGTGGGAAGTTCTTCCTTTCCCCTGGGTGAGAGAGATTGTCGTGCACCAGAATCTAGAGAAAAATCGTGTCCTGGCAAAGACTTGATCTCTTGAAGAGGGATTACCCACACAACAGGTCTGCTGCCATCAGCCAGACCATTCAAAAAAACCATCTCCAAGAGTCACTCTCACAAAAAATACGTCTTCCCACTCCTAAAGTCGTTTCTGCTATTTGTAGATTCTGGGCAGAAAATAAGATCAGTTGGAAAAAGACTGTTCAGATGAGGGAAGAAAAAGCTCTGAATTACTGCATGACTTCCGTTCTGAGGAGGAAATACACTCACGTGGAAAAATTACCTCCAGCTTCTTTTTCTCAAAAGTTTCCAAATTTTCGGTGAGCAAAAGCAGAGGAAGCAATAACTAGTAATGCATCAAGAACTATTGATGCAGAAATCATGAACATGTAAAACTCTCACACAGGCCTTTCCCTTCTGATTCTCAAGGATTCATCCTTTGTGAAATAGGACTCTGTACAGTGTCATAGTATGTTTTCACCTGGTTGTGCCTCACATGTGAAACCAGAACTTCTACTCTTTTGTCCCTCTTTTCTCCCAAATGTCTTCCTCCAAATAGCAATCATGAGACTTGACTGTTAGTGACTCCCTTACTTTGCCTCCTGAAATTTGGTTAATGCTTTCAATTTTTTTCTCCTCAAGCCACTGGGCCACAAACTTCTACCCTGAGGATCTCCTGTAATTCACTGAGTCCAGGAAATAGTGCTTTGGTAAAGTTTTTTTGTTTACAGACAATATCCTTTTTGTTAACAACATCACCTTTCTTTGGGAACATTATTAGCCTTTTGAAGACTTGCAACTTTGTTTAGCACTGCATTGCAGTGCCTTTTGACCATGATTCAGAAGTTATTTGAGGACGTGCCCTACAGCTCTGTGACCTCACAGATTCCATATGACCAGGGTCATCAGTAATGCTTATTCATATGAATAAATGAGTGTAGTTCTATGTGCAAGTAATTAGGACTCTGTTGAAGAATTCAGCTATAGGGGTGTTTCAAACTAGTATAACTGGAGTAACGTTGACTGGCCAGCCTTGGCTATGCTGTTTCATGTTATTTTTTTCTGTCTAGTAAAGGTTAAGCTAGATATTAAAGACTGATTGCAAGATTATAGAAAAAAAAAAATGTGGGAAATGAGCCAGCTGGAAAGATAAACTGATAAATTTTCAATAAATTGTGATTTTTCTTTACATGAGGTGTAATATTGACCCCAAATATGAAATAGTATAGCCTAAACTGAGTCGTTTAAAGGAGAAACATATGCCCAGTTATCATTCAGACATTCAGACATCTCGTTACATTGCAGCAATTTCTCTTTTGTCATAATTCAGCAGAAAACTTTATTTGCAATAGAAAATTAATTTTCCTAATTATGGTCTGCTACAGACATTATAATGAGTTATCAACATAAATTATCAAGAGGTGTTACGTTGTGCAAAATTATTTAACCTGTAATCATAGTTTATAGAAAGTACAGGATCTTCTTATATCCTTTACCTCTGTGTCCCTCTAAGGGAATTTCATTTGGTTGATTTATAGTGGCAGAGGAAAGACACTCACTTTTGTTATTTTACTTGCCGGCGCATCAATTCTTGCCTATTAACTCTTTAAATGAAATTCTAATGCTTTTTTTCATTTATTTATGCCTGGCCAGATCACACCAGATCCTAACCACGTTTAGATCTCACCTATTTAAGGATTTAATCTGCTAACATTTTTATCTGGCAGAGTATTTCCCTTGCTTTTCTGCTGGTAGATAATCTTTTAATAAAATATAATCCAAACATAATTAATGATGAAATTTGTCATTTGAAAGGCAAAAACTTTTAGTCTTAAGAAATGTAACTATGCCAGCAATTCAGCAAAGTATTTGAGTAAGTATTTAAGTAATGAGATAGATAGCCTAGGAATGTGGTGGAGTCCTCTTTAGTGAAGGCTTTTAAGATTGATGGCTGAATAACCATGTGGGAATGATGACATGAAAGTAGTTGATTCAGGCTGAAGGCAGAGAGCTTAACTAGGTGATCATTTTGTCCAGCTGACATTCTCTATCGTCCAGTTTTCTTTGTGAATAAACTCCAGCGCAGAAAAAACAACTAGGCAGTGTCTCAAAGAATTTGAATTAAGTCTGGCTCAGGAAAGCAAGCTGAAAAAGTTTGCTACCATGTAAATGAGCATTGTTTGATGTGATGCACCCAGTGTTGAATATGACCTCAAAAGAAGGAAAAGCTTGAAAATACTAATCAAGGAAGTGAGATCAAAGGATATTATGAATATCTTGCATTCAGTTTATATTAACCAAAAAAAGGGAGAGGAAAAGTGTTTTTTAATCTTATGGGCAGTGTGTTTATTTGTTCGCTGACGCCTGAAAAGCAGAAAGTCCTGAACAAATGGATGACGAGGAAGAATGAGTGAAGGGTTCTTGTATAAAAGGTTATAAATTACATGGATTCTAATTTAATAGCAGAATAATAGGAAGCTTTAATAAGAATTGATTCTTGTTTGTTATAGGTGTTATCTAGACATAAGAATAAGATACGACCCTCAAAGAGCCTTCTGGAAAACAGTATGTACCACAATGGAATATTCATGGATCATGATAACATACAGTTCTGTTTGCTAATTTTTTATACTGAAAGCAGTAAAGCTATTTAAAAACAAAAGTCACAGCTGATGATTTTCAATCCTTAATTCAGTTTCTTTTAATTAAAAGCTCAATAGACAAAAGCCTACAGTAAGTTTATCTTCTGGACTAATGGAGCACAACATTTCATTTGTTAGAGTAACTCAGAGGACTGCAATATAACAATAATTAAAAATTTAAAAGTTAAAAAATGAAACAAGTTTGTTTGAAGATGTTTGCATTCAGATCAATCCAAAATGGTGATGCATTTTCTATGTTTTCCATAGTTTGTAAAATTAACCAGTAAATTTTGAAGACAGTTCTTCTTTTTTATGGAAGAATCATGAAGACCCTGCTGTAAGTATTTGTACCACGCAGATTGCAACTGAGTTGGTTAATGATGTACACTGTATACCCATGTTATGTAGAATCACAGAATCAGTTAAGTTGGGAAAGACCTTTAAGTTCATCAAGTCCAACCATAAAACTAACACTGTCAAGTCCACCCCTAAACCATGTCCCCAAGCACCACATCTACACATCTTTTAAATACCTCCAGGGATGGTGACTCCCCCACTTCCCTCGGCAGCCTGTTCCAGTGCTTGACAACCCTTTTGGTGAAGAAATTTTTCCCAATTTCCAATATAAACCTCCCCTGGCACAACTTGAGGCCTTTTCCTCTTGTCCTATTGCCTGTTACCTGAGAGACCAACCCCCACCTTGCTACAACCTCCTTTCAGGTAGTTGTAGAGAGCCATAAGGTCTCCCCTCAGCCTCCTCTTCTCCAGACTAAACAACCCCAGTTCCCTCAGCCGCTCCTCATAAGACTTGTGCTCTAGACCTCTCACCAGCTTTGTTGCCCTTCTTTGGACACGCTCCAGCACCTCATTGTCTTTCTTGTAGTGAGGGACCCAAAACAGAACACAGTATTCGAGGTTGGACCTCACCAGTGCTGAGTACAGGGGGACGACCACTTCCCTAGTCCTGCTGGCCACACTATTTCTGATGCAAGCCAGGATGCTGTTGGCCTTCTTGGCCACCTGGGCACACTGCTGGCTCATATTCAGCCAGCTGTTGACCAGCACCCTCAGGTCCTTTTGCACTGGGCAGCTTTCCAGCCACTCTTCCCTAACCCTGTAGCGCTGCATGGGGGTTTTGTGACCCAAGTGCAGGACCCGGCACTTGGCCTTGTTGAACTTCATACCATTGGCCTTGGCCCATCGACCCAGCCTGTCCAGATCCCTCTGTAGAGCCACCCTACCCTCAAGCAGATCAACACTCCCATCTAACTTGGTGTCATCTGCAAACTTACTGAGGGTGCACTTGATGCCCTCATCCAGATTGTTGACAAAGATATTAAAGACAACAGGCCCCAATACTGAGCCCTGCGGAACACTATTTGTGACCCAAAGACATAGAGTGCTGTTTATCTTCTCAAGTGAAAACAACCCAGATAATTAGAAAAAGGATCGGAATAAACCTCTGGGGACATAAGAGGGAACAGGTAATCAAGTTTAGCTTTCTGGAGTGAGATCTGGTTTGGGGCAGACAACCACTAAAAATGTACACACTGTAAGTAGAATTTTGTGTCCTTCTCCTGGTGGAAGGTGAGACACTTACATCTGGGGCTGAGGAAGAGACCTGTGTTACACTTCAAACCCTGAACTGATTGGTTTCAGGATCTTCCTCCACTAGACCACTATCACCCAATGATAATTTAATATCCCTCAGCAGAGCTTTTTCACTGCTGCCTGTGGAGCCATTGGTACTCGCACTGTTAATTATTTATCTATCTTTAAACAGCAAAGGGAGGGAAAATGCCCCAAACCTCAAACTGAGCTGATGCTGGTGAAAGCATCTTATCCGCTGCAGACACATTCGCTGGGTTGTTTACTTGAACGCTCTGAGTCCCTCCACCCTTTCATGCTTGACAGGCTTATGAAGCCAGTTGGGTACAGCTCTCTCTGTGGCTTGATTGCCTCAGTAGCTTTTCAGGTAATGCTGCCTCCCTCTGAGTTTCGAAGCATGAAAATATTAATTACTCATTCACAATATAAACAACCTGGTTTTATTTTATTCATTGCAAATTTGCCACCAAATCATTCTATTTCTGCTGTCTTTTAGTGTGTTTTTTATTGTGGCATAGGAAATAATTGGTAAGCTGGCAGAGTTGAAGATGACTCACAAGAACCAATAATTGTTTTCATTTTGTTTTTTTCTCCCCAACATAAATATTTTTACCCTTTTCAGAAACCTGCTTATTGGGAGCACCTCCCCAGTTGCTCAGTTAGTACTGAAGCTACATACAATACAACCCACATTATAGATAATAAAAAAAAAGAATGCCTGTGACATTTCATCTACTTATTTTGGTGTCTGTGATGTAAAACTCACTGATGACATCCAAGGTGTCTTGCAGAGATAAGGCGATAGTGTTTGCTCATATTTTGAAGGAAAATTTTGCTGTTTTCAGTTTAAATATTTACAGTGAGCGCATTCATCAGGACAGCTGCTTTCTATAGAGAAGCACAGCTGGAACTAGGTGCTTGCGTGTTGGGTAATTTATTTTACATTTTAAAGACCATAATTTAGGAACAGAATGTTAATTTCAGTCTTAGTTTTCAGGGGACTGTTTGCTTGCAGGACATGTGGTTTCCTTTACCACCATTAAAGAGCTAGTGAGCAGACCACTTAGGCAGAAATGTTTTTTCAGGATTTTAGACTAAAAAGAAGGAGATTTTTATCCCTCAATTTTCCTTGAAAGAAAGATAACTCAAGACATCTCAACAGCTTTTCTTCAAGGAACAGTTAGATCCTTGTTCCAGACTGTATCTTCCAAAGTTAACTAGTCAGACCAGAGAGTAAGAGTGGCTTAATTGTTTTCACTTTACTGCTAATTAGAAAAGTATTTCTGGTCTTTAAATGAACAGAGCCTCCTCAGAAAGCCATGCCTCCTCCTGCAGACCTCGGTCCATCCTGAAGGGAAGGATGTCCTTCTGCTACTTCTGTCTGCAGACCTGAACCAGCAACCATGACGAAATGGTGCTTCTTGCAAACTTCTGAGGTGCTATAGAAAGACTAGGATGGCTCTTTAACCAGATGGGCACATGCTGGGTGTTGATCCTGAACTGATCAGACAAGCTGTGCAATGAGGAACAGAAGTGCAGGAGCTGAGGACTCGGTGGTGCTCTCTCCAATCCATCCAGTCCAGCCCACAAGCATGAATAGGGGACAGATGCATTCTAGATTTAAATACATGGCCCCTTGGAAGGGTACTGCTTGCAGGATCTTTGTTTTCTTGACTAGAGGGTGGTGATGTAAAGAAGAAGGGTGCCTAAGAAATATAGGAAACAGTTCCCTTTGTTACAGACTTCTTATTGAGGAATGCTATAAATGGGGCTGATATTGTTATAGCCCCAAAGTGTGACCTCAATGTTGATAATTAGGAAAAGGTTAAAGGAGGAAGAAAAACAGTGAGTCAGTCTGCTGAACAAGTTCAAGAAGCATGGGGAATAAACAGAATCTGGGGATCTTAATTGTAATATACTGAACTGAACTGGCAAACTCGAAAGCTGGAGGAGGCAAGTGCAAATAACTGGAAGTATGACAGCATCTGCAGATGGTTGGTGCCTTTTTCTGTAGTGGGATTGCCATTTCCAACATATTGCAAGCTTAAAAGTTCCCCCCAACCAACTGGTATCCTTTCACCAAACAAGGTGTTCTAGAAGAGACTTTGAACTGGGGAATACCTCTCAGGCATTTTTCTCTGAGAAACAGCAAGGATTACACAGTACCCTACAGACCAAGTTCCTGATACTCCTACATGTAATGCAGAACCACACCACCTTGAGGCCCACTCAAATATGAAGCTGCTTCTAGCAGCCTGTTTTATATATTCATGATTTTTCTTCCTTCAGAAAGAATTTTGCACCTTCCTTTGATGGGTGTTATAGGAATTAAATAAATGTCACTGTTGATATTTGAATTATCTTCATTAGATTTCAGAGTGAACAGGCTCCTGAGGTGAAGGAAAGCAACTCAGACCTCACAGAGTGCTTGTCTTACCTGTTCGTAAACTCAGACTGAACAGCTTTCGGAGGTTGCATTGATTTGCATTTAGAAAATAACCTTTTAAACCACAAAGTATTAGGGAATGGTACGCAAATTTTCGAACACTGATCCTTAAGCACTTAAATCCAAAACCAGAGGCTAAGCATTTGAAGTTTGTACTGCTCCTACCCATTCGTGTTAAATGAGAGGCCACTTCTGAAAATATGCCTTTTGCAACATGTAAATTCTGGAGTACCTGGAGTACCAAATAGTGCCAGAGAAAAACATTATATTATTTTCCCAGTGTGCTACAGGCTTGTTTTAGCAAGTCTATCAGCTGTGAATCAGCTCATTTCTTTAAAAACCTGGGAGTGGTGTACAGAAGGTAGATACTGTTCCTGGACTGACTTCCTGAGCTAGCCTGTTAATGCTGCAGTCCATGTGCATGCAACATCAGTCTGGAATATAGAAATAAAAAAGGCTCTTATGTAAAATTGACGTAACGAGTGCTAGTCTGTAGCAATCTGGAGGAGATAGCAGAAGAATAATGCTAACGGAGAAGTGAGTTCTTTAAGACAACTAATAAAAACACTCATTGGAAGCATATGTTCTTATCTGTCTCACTCTCATCCCTGAAAAGGTATTTGCAGTTGATTCCTAGAGAAATTTTAGATGGTATCTTTGTAAAGAAAATGTTAACTATTTTTTTTCTTTCTATATCTAAGCACTTTTGCAGCTGTGTTTCTTCCTTCGCTCTATCTTTGGCATTGAGTTGACAAGTGAGACACCAATCATATGTGATTGAAATATCTATCTCCGTGCCTTATTACTGTGTCCTATCAATAAAGCCATATTTTGTGAGGGAAATCAGTCATTCCTCCATTTGAGCTCTTTATCAACAGCCAAAGCTTCCCTTTGGTTTTCTTGTGTGACAGCTCTGTCTGTAGCACAACATCCATCTGCAGCACACTTTTTAGTCTGGCAGTTAATAAATGTCTAGATGAGATGAAGTCCAGAACTCATCTTGGGAATAGTTTTCTGAATGTTTCAGCTTCAAAGAGCTCACTAGGTTGTCACACGATCTGATTGTTCACATTAAACAAATCTAATCACTTACCATTGCCCTTGCTTGCAATAATACATAATATCTCAAATAGTTGTTTTACAAAGGTTTTAAAAAACCTAACTTTGTTTTCGGCCCTCAGAAAGAAACAATTTTTAGATGGTTTCCTTACATGCCGAGCATGCGAGTCAGGATTGCTCCAAAATGTTTATTGGTTTTAGAGTTTGGTCTAGGTTAGGACTGGGGAGGAATCCAGTTTCCTTGTTAACACATCACGTAGCTAGGCCTGCCTCAATCTTTGGTTGTCGTTCAGCCAGAAAATAAAAGTTCTGTGGAGTCATAATACGGTCATCTGAAGGAGGTGTTCAATAACTTAAATACAGGGCTATAAATCCTTACCTTATGATTCATATTTTGTTTTCTGAAGTCACTGTTGTATTTTTAGGTCACTCAGAAGCGCGTTCTGTCAAATCTGATGTTCATATGTTTTTCATTTGCATGCACAGTAACTAGTTAAAATATTGACTGACTTTTATTACACGGGGCCTTCAATCATGTGATTTTTCCCACGTGTAAATCACCCGTTATCAGAGCAGGACCAAAGCAGCACCATGAAACAATTCATAACTGCTAATTCAACTCATTATTGACCTAACCCAAATCCCATTCAAGGCAATGAAAAGATTTCCAGGGATTTGGGCGGCATTAGGTATCAATCTAAGGGTTACACAGTGTCTTTTACTTTCTTTTTACAATAAAGGCAGAAGAGTTCCTTGCGCTAATGTTTAAACCACAGTGATGAGGGGAGGGAGAGGGGGCAGACAGAGCGTTTAAGATAGAAAGATTTCATTTGCAACTTCAAAGCTGTCAGTAATGTCCTACTCTGTCAATTCAATTTTATATATGAAAATTTTCGCTCAGCTCACTGAATACAATTGTACCTCACAGTGGGATCTCCCTATAGACAAATGCTTGGAAACATTCAGCTCTGCATTGGAAAGACTCACAGGAAAATAATACCTCTGATTACTCTACAGTCCCTGGGAGTGAACAGCAGAGCTACAGCTTGAACACAAGGCTGTGGCAGGAGGATACGCCGGAAGAAAACATCAACCCTTTAGTGATATGGCAGCATCTATTAGATTCAGGAAAGGTTTCAGGAGCGCACAAAGCACGCCTCTCTCTCAGGCTGCCTCATAAACCATGAAAAAGTTTCCAAAATGGAAATCCAGGTTAGTTAGTAGGGACATATTTAACATGGGACTGGCCCCAGAATATCTGCAGAACCAATGGTCTAATTGTGTAGCCCCAAGTGTTTCCACTCTTACCTGTGCTGGACACTCCTTTGTGATCAGTAAATACTGTGTCCAGCTCTGGAGCCCCCAACATAAAAGACCATGCACCTGTTGGAGTGGGTCCAGAGGAGGGCCACAAAGATGATCAGAGGGTTAGAGCACCTCTGCTATGAGGACAGGCTGAGAGAGTTGGGGTTGTTCAGCCTGCAGAAGAGAAGGCTGTGGGGAGACCTTATAGCAGCCTTCCAGTATCTGAAAGGGGCCTAAAGAAAGCTGGAGAGAGACTTTTTACAAGGGCATGTAGTGATAGGACAAGGGGTAATGGCTTCAAACTGGAAGACGGAAGATTTAGATTAGATCTCTGGAAGAAATTTTTCACTCTGAGGCCGGTGAGACACCGGCACAGGTTGCCCAGGGAAGTTGTGGATGCCCCATCCCTGGACGTGTTCAAGGCCAGGTTAGATGAGGCTTTGAGCAACCAGGTCTAGTGGGAGGTGTCCTTGCCCATGGCAAGGAGGTTGGAACTAGATGACCTTTAAGGTCCCTTCCAACCTAAATCATTCTATGTTTCTATGATTCTATGAAATTTGATCAACAAATGTAGTTGTTTTCTGTTTGGGTTACTCACCGAGGTGCCACTGTTCCTAAGTAGAGAGACCAGCTACCAGGTGTGTGTGGCTTTTACCCCAGTGCCTCCCTGCACCATGTCTTCCACCAGTAAAGGCAGGAAAACCTTCTCCCATGGAGCCGTGTGTTGCTCAGAGGTGTAACCCACTGAACCAATGTTACCCCTCTTCCTCTTCACAGAGGATATGGCGAATCTTTTGGGGTTGTAATAATTGTACAATTTGAGTACGGAGTACAGCAACTTTTGCTTTTCAATCTGGCTCAGCCTTCAGTGTCTCAGAACAACAAGCAAGCTGTGACAGAATGGACATCAGAGCTGCTGGGGGCCTCCAGCACACAGGTTCTTTGATCAGAGGAAATGCCCAGCAATCATAGCAACTGCTATTTGATTTTATGGGGTTTTGCACTGGAGCAAGGAATGTTTACTCAGCTCAGTTTGGAAAGCTTCAATAATCACCATGAGATTTAATTTCTGTGTGCATGGAAGTGTAGCATGCGATGCCTGTTTTAAAATGCAGCATTCAGAGCAAAGCCTCACTTAT
Source organism: Burhinus bistriatus (assembly GCA_013397275.1). Lineage (NCBI taxonomy): Eukaryota > Metazoa > Chordata > Aves > Charadriiformes > Burhinidae > Burhinus > Burhinus bistriatus. The sequence goes on from VYXH01006673.1 coordinate 41,800, forward strand.
CTGGGCTCTTTGTAATCAATAACACAAAATGCCCAAACAGAAGGTTTTGCTTCTGCACTTTTGAAAAATAGTCAGGGTCACATAAAGGAAGTAATTTTGTGATGTTTATGATTTTCGTTACATTCAAAACTGGTCATCACAGGCCTTCTTTCAAACTGGAATTTGCCTTTTTGTCCCAAAAGAATCAGTAACGTAATGCTGGAACTGTGAATTCAAACACCAGTAAACCCCAAATTTTTGTAGCTTCTTCGCTTACCCCACTTGAAAGATAAAATGTATTATTTGACTCTGAGATTATATAGTTGTTGAGACTGGATATCTGCAGTGGGTGGTATCTTTCTGGTCCAGGAGAAGCACATGCCCTCAACTACAGAGTCTCTTTAGTTAGCTTCAGCTGCAGCATGGTGTACTCACTTGTCCGTGACCATGCTGATGAATCTGCCATGCTGCACTGCAGCCTGCCCTCCATCTACATCTGATCATCATCAGTGCTGGTTCCAGCTCTTCCTTTTCTGACCACCATATGGACTTGTCTATGGAGTGATGATACTGTGTAGGCTGTCTCTACCAATGGCCCTGTGCCCTTTCCTAACAGAAACCAAAAATGAAGATGTCTGCAGACTTCCAGGTTTAACAAATTTGATCTGGCTAAGTTAGGTCATCAGTTTGTATCATGGGACTGTGGCAGTTTTGATTCAGTCTTATGTGCTGGATGTTAAATCCAGATTTCATCTGACTATGGCCTTTAACCTTCAACAGAAATGGTTAAATTAATGAGTTTCATGTTATAATTGGCAAAGACTACAAACTTTCTCAAGGTCAGCCATGGCAGTTCAGTTAATGAGCTGGGCAGGCCATAAGACTTCATTTGGAGAATTGCCTTATTAGTATTTTATGGTTTTTTTTAAGAGGAAATGTTTGAGTGTTCAGCTTGGAATAACTCCATTTCTTAAGCAAATACCCCTCCTAGACTACACCTGGGAAGCTTCAGTCTTAGAAAATTATTTGAGCAAGTTTGAACTGCTCTGCAGCTTGAACATACGAGGAAGATCCCTTTCCTGAGATCTAGTATGTATATGTATATACAGTTCCACTGGCTTCAAATGAACCCCATACAGTTGCAAGGACCTGAGTCACAGATGTAACTGTACAACTGAAACTAAGGTTTACACACTGCTCTTAGCAGTTGTGTGTTGTATCTCCAGTTACTCATATTTTAGGTAAGTTAACCCCTGCAATTATTAAGTGGGAGTTAACCATTGAAAGTATGCTATTAGTTAAGTAGTACATGTTCCATAAACCGTTATTCGGGACATTTTTATAAGAAAGAATTTTTCTTTCTTCAGAGTTCATCAGAAAGTCTTGTATTCATTCTTACTTCAAATATTAAAAAGATGAATATCAAAAAGTGTGGAAGTTCTAGCTGAATAAGCCTCCTGCTCTCTCCTCCCAGGTGCACACACTTATCAAGGTACAAATCATGTCTGTATTGTCTTTACTGACCGTGCAAGAAAACACCCTGAGGTTCCTGATCCTAGAGCCTGGCATTGAATACGGTGGAGACCTCAGGGCCTTTTGGGTCAGATGGGTCATGTTCAAAATTTGTCTTGGAAAGATGCTCCACATACTGTAGCTCTCCATGTTTCAACGAAGCTCATTGGAGGCACCTTTCTTTAACTCAGCTGCCTCGTGCAGGAGTCGTAATCATTGCCACATGTTCTTTAGGTGGGGTCATATCCACCTCAGACCCTCAGACACTCCACCAAATTCACTGCACAGTCATTCTGCCTGTTGGAGGGGTTTTAGTGAGAATTATGTTCTCAGGAAATCCAGACGCTATTAAAAAGGGTAAAAGAGCTAAAATACAATGGATTCTCGGATCCATATTGTGTCTTATTCAGTAAGAAATAGGTCTGATCCACCTGAGATGTTTTTCTCTCCTTTTCCTATTACCTTCCCAGTACCGGTGTGGTCCAACCCACCTCCCTCTTGTCAAGTGGTTTCTTGGGAGAAGGAAGTCTGATTTCATTTGTGTGATTGCATTAACCTCCAGACTAAGTGCTAGGTGGGGGGTAGCGTTTGGCTGATCATAGAGTCACTGAGCTTGGGAGGGACTTCTGGACCTCTAGTTCAATCCATCTGCTCAGAAGAGCCTCAAGTAGAACAGGTCGCTGAGGGCCATGAATGATGTTGTTTTGCACGCAAATAAAAGCCATTCTACTGTGAACAGTCCTTCAATGTGGATGTGACAAGGCAGAGTGGGATAAATTGCTTCAGACTTTCTTCCATGTTTTGTATGCCATATCCTGTCTGGAGTATATGACTCCTAACTTCTGCTTGTATATCCTTTCCTTCCTCCTGGAGCACCCCAACCAACATGAATATTAATATGAAGACACTGGAGCTTGTCTCCTGCACCTCTTGATGTCTTCCTGATGGCAGTGAGGAGAGGCAGTGTAGACCCTAAGTGCTGCAGGTCCTATGTATGGATGCTCTCACCTGAGAAGTGACCCATGAAGTGCTTACTAGTGGTCTCTGTGCTGTGACCTCATGTGAAGCCAGCTCCTCATAGATTGGCACATACATTACATTGCATTTGAGGACAATCTGCTCTCCTGTGGCTTGCAATGTTACTGGCAGTGCTCCTGCATTCATGCGAAACCAGCCTATGTAGCTGACAGGGTGTGTAAAGCCATGCAAAGAGGAAAGGTCACAACAGGTATGAGTCAGGACCCTGGTGCCTTCTGAGACTCAGGTCATAGTCTTCTGCATACACACTATCTCCTTCAGGAAGCATGATGATGAGGAATATACTTTGTAGGTCACGAGAGGTGGCTTTTGGAGTGTGACACCAAGGTGGGGTCTGTGGGCATTGTGGCAGAGGCAGAGACAGCTGTGCAAGACTACATAACTTGCAGGGAAACCCTTGGAGGACTGGGGGGCTGAAAACAGGTAATTTTGTCATTAGCTATATCCATATTGAAGATAGGGTTTAGGATGACCACTTCGAGTACATCCAAGAATATATTCCCAGGGAACTACTTACTACATCCCAGTGTTTCCTGAACTATATATATATATACACACACACACATATACATAAGCAAATATATATCTTAAGTGTATATATGCATGTGTATATATATATATGCATTTATGATTGGGTGGCTGAGACCCTACACAAAAAGGGAAGGTGCTCCAACATGACTTCATAAGCATGTTCTACAAGAGCTGACTTTCCCTTTCTCTCCTTTCTTAATTGCTTGCAGAGCTTTACTCTTAAAGACCACTGAAACATCAATGCAGTGTATTACCCTTCTCAATCAACAAAGCCAGTGGACAGCCAGGATGGGGCCAAACTCTTTTCAGTGGTGCCCAGCGACAGGACAAAGGCAACAGGCACAAACTAGAACACAGGGAATTTTGTCTGAACATAAGGAAAAACTTCTTTGAGGGTGGCAGAGCACTGGAAGAGGCTGCCTAGAGAGGTTGTAGAGTCTCCATCTCTGGAGATAATCAAAACCCGCTTGGATGCATTCCTGTCCAACCTGCTCTAGGTGAATCTGCTTTGGCAGGGGGGTTGGACTAGGTGACCTCCGAAGGTCCCTTCCAACCCTTACCATTCTGTGATTCTGTGACTTCAGAGTAACAGAACGGGTAATGCAGAGCTAAATACAATAAAATGAAATGGACAGTAAATGACAATACTGTTTCTCAATATATCTCCATCTCTTCAGGGTATCTCTGCTGTCTGAGAATGAAATATACTAAGTATTGAACAAAAATTGTGTTGCTTGATAACGGAGAGAAAAAAAAAAAAATCTTTTGTTAAACACTCATTTTTAAATTCCCGTCCATGCAGATATTTTTATAGTAAGATATAGATACACCAGCTTGATCTATAGTGTAGTTGCAATAAGGAAACATAATATAGAAATAAACGTAGAAATTGGCTACCCACTTCTGGCCTTATTTGAATTTAATTTACATATGTTACTTTAAAGTAAAAAATAGAATTTTATATTATCACTGGATTACTTCTGACTAATTTTTCATAACTGTTAAAGGATTTAGCAGTAAAAATCCCCTTTGAGGAACTGAAGTGTTCCACAATAAGTGCTTACAGTTGGCTGACACCAATTCTACTTAATACCAGTAGCCAAAGGAAGTAATCTGCTTTATTTCATGCTATCTGGTCTCTATTGTGCCCTGCTTTTGGGGCTCATATTGCTTTGACAGTCCCATTAACTGTGACCAGCGTGCCACTCACTGTGCATAGCTATGTCTGCCAGAGCGACTGGGTGACGTATCAGAATGATATATGCAATGATGGCAAACACCTTAATAAGGAGAGACAGCACAAAGCTGAATTCTTTAGGAGGCTGGCACAGGTAACATTCTCGCCATCATTTAAATCCTGGTGAAGGTAAAATTTAAGTTAAATTTCATTTAAGTGGTAGCTAATGGAGTGCTTTAGTCTTTCTCGTCTGTTCTCATAAACACCAAGTTAATCTCTAGGTGTTCAGGTCCTCTTTGTTTTAAAGTTGTTTCATTTTCTTGCTCCGGTGATCCACTGTTCATCAGTGAAAGGAAACAGTTCTGGTGAGCTCTTGAAGAACCTTCAGACATTTTCAGCACAAAAAGTATGAGGTGCCTGTGACCTGTGAGAAGTTCAGAGGGTAACAGAGAGGGAGAGAGTTGTTATAGAATATTCTACTAGAACAAAAAAAAGCTGCTTCCTCAGTGCTTTAATCACACCTTTATGCCATAACCCTTCCATCTTTCATCCAGGGCAATTGAAAATGTGGAGATACTCTCAGTCAGCCATCTTAAAGTGATGATGAGTTTTCAGCTCATCTTTCCTCACTACATAGCAGATGTGCCTATTGTTCTTCCCATTCCCTATTTTACTTGCCTTCTTCCATTTCTTCACACCCTTTCCATGTCAGACTTAACTCCTAATTGTCTCTTTGGACTTTTCATGTAGCCCTGAACTGCTTTTGACCTCCTAGCTCTCTATCCTGTTTTTCTTGATCCACAAATAACTTCTTTGTGCCATGCCTCATTTTGCTTTCTACTGTGCTTCTTATGCGTCAAACCACTTCCCTTCCCATCTTATATTTCTTAAAGTACTCCCTAAAACAAATATCTGTCCAAAACTCACAGGTGTTAGGAAACCTCATGAGTAAAAGTCCCATCGTTGATTTTTTTGTCACTGATAAATTACAAGGAAAAAAATTACAGCTTTAGGTATTGTTTTCGCAATAAGAAGATCTCTGATACAGATATGATATTCTCTTCAGTCATTCCAGCAGCAGTTAAAAGTGACATCTTTTGTTTCTTTATGGTGGTATCTGGAAGGAGTGTACTCTCCTTTCTCACTATTATCTTCACAGAGTGGTCTACTCTGTTGTGCTGATGTATCATCTTGGACTGACGCTAGCTAAAAAACCTGCACAATACTTCACCACATAATGTAGTCATACCCTATGATAGATAGGAAGTTAGAGTCAGAGACAACACTGCAAGAAAGAAAAAGGTTCACAAGGTTGCCAACAGGGAAACTGGGGAAAACTGTTACAGGAGAAGTAAAGCCTGAGGATGTAACACTGTCATCTGAACACAGGCTCCATGATAGTTAAACTCAAAGTGTTTTGATTTTTCTGCTTAAAATCCCACACACATATACACACACAAATACTTTATTTTTGTAGTGGGTTGACCTTGGCTGGCTGCCATGTGCCCACCAAGCTGCTCTATCACTCCCCCTCCTCAACAGAACAGGGGGGGAAATTATGATGAAAAAACCTGTGAATCAAGATAAGGACAAGGGATCACTTACCACTTACCATCACAGGCAAAACAGACTTGACTTGAGGAAGATTAATGTAATTTATTGCCAATTAATAACATAGTAGGACAGTGAGAAATAAAAACAAAACTAAAACCACCTTCCCCCACACTCCCCTTCCTCCCAGGCTGAACTTCACTCATGACTCCTCTTTGTTCTTCCCCCCAGCAGCGCAGAGGGATGGGGAATGGGGGTTGCAGTCAGTCCATAATGCTTTGTCTCTGCCGTTCCTTCCTCCTCATGCTCGTCCCCTGTTCCAGCATGGGGTCCCTCTCACAGGACACAGTCCTTCATGAACTGCTCCAACATGGGTCCTTCCCATGGGCTGCAGTCCTTCATGAACTGCTCCAGCATGCGTCCTTTCCATGGGGTGCAGTCCTTCAGGAACAGACTGCTCCAGCGTGGGTCCCCTACAGGCAACAGTTTCTGTTAGAAAAACTGCTTCTGTATGAACTCCTGTCCACAGGCTGCCGTTCCTGCCAGGAGCCTGCTCCAGTGTGGGTTCTCCATGGGCAGCAGCTTCGTTCAGGGCACATTCACCAGCTCTGGCGTGGGGTCCTCCACAGGCTGCAGGTGGTTTTCTGCTCCACTGTAGACCTCCATGGGCTGCAGGGGTACAGTCTGCCCCACTATGGTCTTCTCCATGGGCTTCAGGGGAATCTCTGCTCCAGCACCTGGAGCTCCTACTTCCCCTCCTTCTTCACTGACCTGGGTGTCTGCAGGGCTGTTTCTCTCACATATCCTCACTCCTCTCTCTCACAGCTGCTGCACAACGTTTTTACCCTTTCTTAGATTTGTTATCACAGAGGCGTTACTGACATTGCTGACGGGCTCAGCTTTGGCAGGTCTGTCTTGGAGCTGGCTGGAGCTGGCTGTGTCTGACATGGGGACATCTTCTGACATCTTCTCTCAGAGGCCACCCCTGCAGCTCCCCCATTGCCAAAGCCTTGCCACATAAGCCCCATAAGGTTTTCAAGTTAGAGGGAAAGCAGAAAATGAAGCATCTGTAGCATAATGACTCTTGAAAATGTTGGCTCAATATCCGATTGTGTGTATTGAGTTTTGGAAAATCAGACCCAAATTGGTATGTTGCTGTTTATCTTAAAGTGACTACAATTCAAATTGATCAGATAGCTACATCTACAGTTTCTTTGATTTCAGAATGTTTCCTGTTTTATCAACAGGCCGTGGCCCTAAATTATGCTCACATTTTTCCAGTTACTTGTTCATTTATTAACTAGCCATTTAAAACCAGTCTACACATTTTGAAGTGAAAGTGCAGAAAAGAAGTGATTATGTGCATTTGTTTTTCTCATGGTTGTTCCCTCTGTTTTCCTTCCCCTAAGAGCAAAGACGCTCAGTGAGTGAGGAAGGAAGCTAAAATTTCATCTTGAGCTCCCAGTTCAGTCTTTCAGGAGAAAGTCTGCAAGTGGAGAAGGTTCTATAGACCCTCCTTTCAGCTGTGATGAGCTCTACGAACCTACTCCCTACTCATCATCACTGGTTCTGCCAGGGGCACTTGCTGGGAGCTGCCCAAGAGCTTAGCTAATACCAAGACTGCCAATGTGTTTAAACTCATGTCTGGGTGCACTGGAGGGATAATTTTTGGACCATTGTCATTGGCCCCATAGAATTTGTCCAGCCTGCAAAAATGTCAGTATCCGTCATCTGTACTTTTTTTTTTTTTCCCTCTCTTTGCATTCTACAGAGCTTTCTCAACAGCACAGAAAAGCTGGAGGAATGCTAGTGAGAAGCTGCAGGCGAAGTGTCAACACCTTTCAGAAGCTGCCCATTACTGTGGCAATGGTTTAATTCCATAGATGGATCAGAAAGTTTTGTGGAAAGCTGGTATAAGCGTGGAACTGGTACATGAAATCCTGCAGTGCTGATTTTTGCCCTCGTCATTCATCCTAGAGAACAAGGGGATTAAGGCACATTGCAGTGGTAGTCCTGTCTGAGATTTACCTTTCTTGATGTAGTCTGAAGGATTTTTCTTGTTATGTCTTTTTCCTTTGAAAAATAAAAGCACAGAGTTGTTTGAGACAAAGGTGGAGTATATTAAAGAAGTGTTTTAAAACTGTTGAATCTGGCTCACATGCCAGTGTTGATGAGGTGGAGTGCTCTGAATATCACAAATCTGTGTCTTTTGTTTTCTTTGCTGAAGAAGAATTGATATTTGCTAGTGCGAGACTGGAGAAACAGCCTGCTACTACAGATCCTTGTGTAATTCCTATTAAGTTAACAAGGCTTGTACTGTGCAGTTTGGTAAGAGTATGGACAATGTCTTACAGGGGATATTATGTCACTCGTTAGCAGATGGTGTAGTAATTTAAATTGCTAAGAGTGTTACAATGCAGTACAAGAATTTAATCCTCTGTAAACTATAGAGAGTTCATTACAAATAAATCTGACACTCACTTCTTGTTTTCCACTCTATGATGATAATAGTGGTACATTACTATAATATTTGGGTTTTTTTCCTATGGTTTATGTGAGAGATATGTCCTATGCAGTACTGGAATTTAGTGTAAGTTTCAGCAACAAAATAAGTAGAACCAGACTAAATAAAGCAGTCTCATCAACATTATCTTTACCAAAAAAAGAATTTTCAAATGCAAAACAATTGCTTGTGGGTTATGGCCAAGAGAGAATATTGGTTCATCATTCTAGGGACCAAATTATGAGAATATAATTCAGTTCCTTTTCAGTCAAAACTCCCAAGGGACCAGATTTGGATGCTGTTCAAGTCAAGTACGCTCTACTGAAGTAAGTAGACTTGCCTCTACTTAAACCATAACCTACTTAGCTGAGAATCTGTTCCTATGCATGTGAAGAGTGAATGGGAGTGTCTGGATGGCTCATTCATCTCAATTTACATAAAAAATAATCTGTTTGAACTCCTACTCCTATGTGCTGGAAGATTTCTCTTTCAGCTTCTTCACCTTCTCTAGTCCTTGTTAGCAAAGGCCCTTAGCTTTAAAAAAGCAAACCAAACTCTAATTGTCTTGATCATCTTGAGATACAAACTGGATGGACCTCTGCAGCTAAAAGCAAAGCCTGCTGCAATTTCAGATGAAACTACTTGTTTGGGAGCTGTTAAAAATTCACAGTTATTGTCAACTGAGGTCACAGAAGAGGCCCTCTGATACCATGCTGCAGGTCAGAGTGTTCACAGATCTGTGCTGAATTCGCTCAGCTCAGAAAACCAGGCTATGACACCTGAGGAATTCATATCCACAATACTCAATTAATTCAAACAAAGGTGGGTATCTAACTCCCACAGGCTTCTTTTGTAGAGGGAGGATTCAGGACTCTCTACCTTCAATGAACAAATTGTGAGGAAACTTTGGTAGTAAATGTACTTGAAATGAGAGAAATATGCACTATTCCCAAAAATGTATCAGGAAACTTTGTTACTTCTTTGCTTGCCATTTTACAATGAGGTTCTTTAAAATATGGGCTGTATTTTCAGATTGTTAGTTGGTATCTATTTTTAATGGAAGATCTGATTTTCTGATGGCCAGATGAATCAACTGGGAAGCAGAGTGAGTGTGATTAGCAAAGTAAAGCAGATACTAACAGCATCTCTCATAAGCTATTCTGCAGCATTAATTAAGAAAACTGCCGTAGATTGTTTTCCTGAGGAGGGAAGTGCTGTTTTGTTTCTCATGCGCACCCACCATCCACGAGAGCTGAGAGCTACAAAGGCTCCATGTGTAACAAGGCTCACTGCGCAGGGGTTTCTTTGTAATTTAAACACTCAGGAAAACTGTTCCTGAATGCCAATCCAACCTATTGGGTAAACAATAAAGAAAAGCCTAAAATAAGAAGGAAAGCAAGAAGAATGCTATTATTATAGAATTATGTAAAACAGAAGGGTTCTGCATTTCTTTATCAACTCTTGATGTTTTTCATAAAGTTTTTTGACAAAGAGTTACCATAGTTCCTGCTAAGAGGAGAATTGGGGATAAGCTCTATGTGGTTATGGTAATTACACCCCAACCAGACAGCTTTGGGCAGAGAGCAACTCTCTGTGTTGTTCAGTTAGGAGGAAGAAAGACCACTTCAACTCATCTCTTGATTTTGGTGGGGTTTTTTTGTTTGTTTTTTTGACAAAGTACACTACTTTTCAAGGACTGTTTCTCTGGCCACCAGTTCCTATGAAAGTGTGGTGGGCTGAGTTATTGCAGGAGTTTGTGCAGTAAAATTCTGCTACCATTTTGTGTGTATGCAGAGAGCTCCCAATCTCTGCTGCAAGGGAAGTCTTGATAATCCTCTGAACTTGCCCCTCCAGCACTGGGAGCGTCCCCTTCTTGTCTGATCTACCAGCTATCTTCACTGCTGAAAACTTATTCACTCATTGGACTTGCATTAAAGATAAATTACTGATGATCCAGTCTTTCTGATGATCCCCGTCCTTTGAGAGTTGAGTGCTCGCCATCTAAACCCTAGTCCACCTTCAGCATTCCTTTATTTTCCTCTGAAGGCTCCTCTTAGAGCAGCTTCTGTGAAGGCAACACACCCTCTCTTATCTCACTTGCTTGCTGGAAGACCCTTCTATATTTTCTGTAGTTCCTTTTTCCAAGCTGCGGTAGAGAAGGGTGACAGCCAAGCACTCAGAACTAGTCCTTTGTTGACAAGTATATTTGTTGTAATCCTGCACTGTGTGTTACCTTGTGGTAAATATTCACTCCCCTAGCTCTGGAGGTCACCAGGGAGTTCTGGCTGCACTCAGAAACAGTTTGTCTGTATAGCAGAAGGAGGAGAAGTCCCATTTAAAGAAACTGTGAAATACTCAAAGTCATTGAAGTAAAACTGAGATGTATTTAAGGTTACACGCCAATGCAAAATGTCTGTGATATAAATTGTCCTCTGATGTGTCTTTAGTCATTTAGCATTTAATAGAAAAGACACATCTTAAGAGGGAATTTTCTCTGTTATACAGGCAAACTTCAATGAAAATTAATTCTAATCGTAATTTATGGTATAAGACAGTGCTTGTTATGGAAAACAGGCTGATGGCTTAATTTAGGGCAAGAGTAATCAAATGGATCTGGCTAAATTTGTTTTAGAAAGTATAATAGATGGAATGCAGGTTAGGAAATGTAGAACATGTTGACAATATGCTTAATTTTTGAAGTGTATTATTTACCAAACAAACAAATGTAGCATTAAAGGCCAGTTTATTTCAAAGAAACCTGACGAGAACTGTTTAATGATGAAACAGAGGTTTTATCTTTCTTTTCCCACCTCATCTGAAATTAATGTTCTAAGTGGTATGGCTGTGACTGCAGTCTTGGCATGCTGGGGACAAGTTAGGGAAAAGAAGGAGTTACACACTACCAAAAACATTTTTAAAAGCAAAATGCCATTTCCCTGCTTATTGCCTGCTACACGGATTGCAAGATAGAGTCTTCTATTCAAGCTTCGAGATAAATTTTCTAGGGGTCAGAACCTAACTAAAGCACCTTGGATCAGTCCACAGGCCAATTTACTTTTCCCAGCCCAACTGTATTTCTCCTGCTTTGGGGGAAATCGGAATGAATGGTTGCCCTGCTGCGTGTTACATCTTGTATGTTTGAAATGGAAGGGATGTACAGAGATGTTCTGTTCAGCAGGCAGATATCTGATGCTATATTCATCACCAGTGGCTGTAGCAGATAAAGTGTGGTGTAGCAATTGAGAAGGCAGATTAATAAAAGTCAGTGGGTGAATGGTGTGTAATGTCACCCACAGCATCATAATCAAGCCTTATAGAGTTTAAGGGGATAACAAGAAATCCTTCTTGATTTCATGTGGAGCTGACGGGCTACTGTTTCCACTGGTTTCTCTACTGTCTGTGTGGTTTTGTTTTTTTTTTTTTTTCTGGATTTCATGATTTATTTGATTCAGTGTCAGATCCTGGGAGTTCTGTTTTCTAGGCATAGGCACCCAAGAATAGCAGGTTTCCTTCAGGTGCTTTAAGAATGAGATCATTCGATGTATCAGTGGAGTTTATTTGCTGGTGTTTTGCCCTCGCTTTTTCCTGCATATAATCAGTATCTGCTATGTTTATCTTACTCAGCACTGCTGGTGCTACAAAGTTGACTTTAATGGCTAGCACTTCTGATGAAAAACTCAGCTCCCCATCTGTCTGCTGGAACAGGCTTTCATCTTTTGTTTGCTGGACACAAAAGGTACTGCATAAAATACATGATCTGCTTTATCTTCTGCAGGTTCTTATCTTGGCCTTGACACCGCGTCTCTAAGTGCCTTCCACTACTGCCTTAAGCAAGGGGCTAATCTGAATCCTCTGTGTGAGGCTCAGTCATCCTCTTCATTTATATGCAGCATAGCCCTTTGTTTCAGGAAAAGCGCAGCTAAATTTGCATGTTAGGAGCATGTGTGTGATGTGCTTTTACATTGTACTGCTGTTTTGACTAATGAGTGTTTTGCTTTTGCTTCAAAGCCCTTCCTATGTCACAGAGTGTAATGCACAGGGCAGGTTAGTGGGATAAGGAAGGTCAGCGCAAATCCCCAGTGAATGTTTTCCCTGTATGAAACACCTTTATTTCAGAAGCATTCGCAGCTTTTCACACACCAAACACACAGCAGCCAGATGATCAACACAGCACAGTGCACAACAGCAACTGGGCAGATGCTACCAGTTAAGAAACAGGCACAAACCCCTGTTTTTTGGGTATGTCTTATGGCAGCAGAGGTCCCACGTGAATATCCCGCAGCGGCGAGGAGCTGCAGAGCAAAGCTGGCTATTAGGAGGACTGCAGGGACATTTCCCAGGTGCTTCAGGGTGTGGATGCATGAGTCAGTATTTCCCTGGTGAATTTTAGGAGAACTTGCCTACAAACTGAGGCAGAAGGTGAGAGAGAGGGAAAGGGAGAGCTGTGAATGTGGATCATGTTGGAGAACTCTTCACCGATTGCTGTCACAGCCACATCCTGGCTGTAAAATGAGAGGTTATTAGCATGAACGACACTTGGGCTTGAGTTCAATGCATTGCTACACTCAGACTATTCAGTTTCATGCAAAAAAGGTGGGAACTAAGAGCAAAACTGTGTATGAGCCTGAAATAGCTCTTAAGGAAGTGGGGTAGCCTCCAAACAAAAGTTTGTGGGGAGCTGGGCAAAGTGAAAATCAAAGGCAAAAAACAGGTCAAACAAACCTAGCACTTTTGACAGTATTTAGGGTCAAGTTGAAATGTTTTATTTATTCCAAAGGAAATTTTCTTTTTCAGACTATTTAACCCGCTTTTGATCTCCAATGCCTTTTTGGTTTTTTGTAACTTTAAATTACCCATGAAAAAGACTGTTTCAAAACAAAATCTCACAATGTTTAAATCTGCAAAGCATTGAAGCAGAGCATATCAGCTTTTCAGAAATGAAATAGTTCATTTTGAAAATTATGAAATGAGGATAATACTTCTAAGAAGCAGCTTCTGACTGTATGTGCTATGAGAGTCAGTGTATGGGACAGAAAATCTGTTTAACAATGCTGGTAGAAATGCATGTGTCTCTAATCTCCTTTGTTTTGGCATGATTAGTATTGCTACGCTAATGTGCTGTGTCTTGGGCAGCTGTCTAGCATCTCTGATGGTTCTGAGTCTGGAAATAATGTCTCTTCCAGATGTCACATTTGGGGATAGATGAGCTTACAAGGAAGATGTTAATCAGGAAACTTGTGTTTCGTGAGATGATGCTGTCAGACAAGACTGCTTCATGGAAACTCTTCAAATATATGCTGCACACAAAAAAAGTCAACATTAAAAAATAAAAACAACAGAAGCTTGCAAGGGCATGCATCCAAGCATTAAGAAATGCCAGATTTTTATTTTATTTTGGAAACCTTAATTCACTCCCCTTGTGCAAATAATCAAATCTTTACTAATGTATTTTAGACTTTTCCCACACAATTTAAGCTCCACAGGACAGGCTATGCTCTGTTAATGATCAGCGCGTCAATATTTTGTATGATCCCACACACTCAGTGGGTGACCTTTTTTTCACTATTCTTTGTTGCTTAGAAATAACTCAGAGCCAAGAAACCTGACAGAGGACCAGATTCCAGCTGATCTGTACAATGTGAACCTCTGCATTAGACAACAGGTTCCCACTGACTCTGCGACAGCTGCTTAAAGATACATTCCCTGCTCCTCAGCTCCTGCTGAACGTGAGTCAGACCTCGATCTGAGGACAGAATTATTAATTCATCTCTGCATCAGTGTGGTATCTGAATACTGCACAAACATTAATTGCTCAGATCATTAATTTCTACAAAACACCTGCAATGTGAAGACAGATACAGTTACCCCAGTGTTACAGATACATGAAAATTTTGAAAAACTTCCCTTGATTTTCATTAAACAGCATGAAATGTTCTATATTACCATTTGCTCAATGCAAGAACCCTGAGGGGGCTGGGTTTCATAACCCATTTAGGGTGTCTTCATGGATGTTGACACCTCCCACCTCTTGTTTACATATCCCTCTTCCTCTAGCTCTTCCTCCCTGTCCATTTTCTTTGCCTTCTGTACTTCATTCTCCACTTGGGGATCTCTCTGATTTCCCATACCCTGTGCCCACTTTGTCTTAAACTTTTCTGAGGACCACATTGTCTGGGTTTGCGTCTCTCTCCTTCAGGTCCCTGCTATCCTAACCAGTTTAAAAATTTCCTTGCAAATTTTAGGTCTTCTCTTTTCCAAAATCCTTGTCAAAGTGTCTGCAGACTTGTTACATGCCCTGCTGGTTCACTACCTGCTTTTGCTTGGACATTCCTTGGCTCCCTATATATTTAATCTGACTCTAGTATCTGTCCACCTTTGCCCACTTCCACTGTCTTCTTCCAGCCCCTTCTCTGCATTTGCCTCACTGAGAAGCAACTGCAGCTTCAAGACATCTGTCCTCACAAACCTCTTGACTGCAGAGGCCATCATTTTTGTGGCTCTACTTTGGTTTCCTTGTGCCAGGAGCTCATGGTGGTGCCTGGAATTATCCTGACAAAAAGGAGTTGCAGGTAGTGCCCTAAACCCCTGATTTTGCAGCCTACTCCAGCCATGGTGAGGAGGGGTGAGACAATGCTCAGCACTCCAGGCTCAATCCCTGTCCCAGCCAGCACTGGGGATGCCGTTAGTGGCCTCTTCTCCAAGAAACAGAGTCAGAGACTAGAACAGATGAAACCAAAATGTATTGGATGTGGCTAAATCAATAAATCCCTTTACATCAGTGCTGTGCGCACTACTGCTTTCCACAGGGTGAAGGAAATACTGCCCTTCTCTTCAAGAAGAGGAATACAAATGGTCTTTGCTTCTTGAATAGCAAAAAGAGCCAGGCAGAAGGCAGAAAAGCCTAGCCTGCACGAGTCTGGTATTTGCCAACAGTCATTTTCAGTACGGGTACCAGTCCTCTGTTTAACTGGTCACTTTGTTTAGCATAATTGTGTGAGCCAGTTGTTATATGACTGTGTACATGTTCAAAATGAAAAAAATACCAGAGCCTGAAGTCCTGAAAGAAGAGAGAAATAGCACAGTGGGTGCAGAGCAGAATAGTCTGGGTAGAAAAGACCAATACTTACTGTATAGTAAGTGTCCTGGAGCAAGGAGAGATGAGGTGGTTCCATGTACACCTGTCGACAGCTTTCAGGGGATATGAGAAAAAAGTGGAAAACGTCTTTTTTGTTGAAGATCTTGTAAGGCAAATTCTGAATAGGAGTTCTGTCAGCAGGGCTGGAGATAAGCCTATAAAGATGTGTACGTGAAGTTAACCCTTCCTGAGAAGGAAGTACAGAGGACTCCTGTGAAGGACGGTCATCACTGAGAGAATAAGAATGTGCTGAAGTACTGCTGCTGATGGGAAGGAAATGGGAAATGACAAATGAATTTCTCTAATGTGTCTGCAAGTGGTGTTTTGTTCTGTCTTGGACAGAATCTTTTCTTATGCATATTTGGGTTAAATGCCTTTATTTCTCTTTGTTTTGCACTGTGCAAATGTTTGTCTTTATGATTCTGCACACACAAGCAGGATTTTTAAAAAATTCTATGTGGTAAAAATGGAGTTAAAGATGACAGCTTATCTGTCTGCCTGGAAATGCAGGGTATAGTCCCGCAAACGTTTCCATTCTTGTTTGACACTTGTGAGTTGTCCTTGAATAAGTTGCCCAGGGTCACCCAATAACAATAGTGTCAGACCATAAGGAATTTTTTCATGTGTATTTGTAGGATTCTGTCTGTCTAGAATTAGCTGAATTCCAGAGGAAATATCTTTCTAAAAAGCATGCAGGAAAATATTCACAGTGAGAGATTTACTGTACATCTTTAGCTTTTTTTTCCTCAGGGCAAATTTCTATTTATGTAGGATAAGAGTTAGGCAGCAGCAGGCATGGCAATAGTTGTGTAGCGAATGGCCAGAAGCAGACTGCTATTGGTGTAACTCTGCCTGAGCTTAAAATGCACTTGAAATATTTAGAATTTTTCATAAATTTTATTTGATCGTCTGTTCAAACACCAGCAGCACATAGTATCCAATTTATGATTTATTTTCTGCTTTTTATTAAATCACAAATCTTTCTCTGGGCATGGGTTTCCTCACACAGCAATACACAGCTCTTTGAATTTGCAGATGATCTAAGATACACAGGAGTGGAATAGCGGAAATCCTATTCTGTCGTAAAGCAAAAGATGGAAATTGCTATACCTGAGCAAAATGTAGCCTGAGTCACTGGTCAATACTCAAATCTTGCAGGCTTGCTTTAATTAGGAATATTAATTCACTTGAGAAGTAATGTACATTCTTGGTGTAACCTTGTTTGTAAAAAAATCTCTGTAGAAATAAACAACAGCATGAAATTTCCTTGCTCACAAATCCTCAGGCCTGTCTTTCCAGGGCTTAAGAAACACTGTCCTGTTTCTCATTCTAGTTATGGTGCTGCAGCTTTCCTCCTCCAGTGCACACATCCTGCAAATCAGTATCCTAACCCATGCACTTGCAGCCAGGGAAATTGCTGTGGTTAGATCTCCTCAGGCTGTGCCTGCAGTTAAATGTGTCCGTGAGCAGATTCTTTGTCTCTGCCTGTTTCACTTCAGAAAAGGGTTTAATTGCTGGAGTCTGAAAGATGTGCATGGCAAATCCATCAATTCCACTGAGGTCTGTGTTTGTCTTTGGGTCAGCACCCTCAATAGCAGCCATTAAAATCTTTCCGCATAACTCTATGGCCAGAAACGAATTTCAGCGATTGAATGAAGATAAATGACCTGATCCATCTGAACTTCTGGAATCAGCAAACCAGGACTGGGAAAACCATCATACTGTCACATTTCTGGTAGTTACATCTGCTTAGGGCAAAAAAGTACCAGGACAACCCTTCACATTTTAACACTTCAGCTTCAGAACCTGGCAAACATTAGGAAAACAGAGGCAAAGGGGCTAAAAAACCCCAAATGGTAAAAGATTAAATGCATAGTTCCATGCTCGCTTCTAAAAGTGCTGTCAAGATTTAAAGAACAGTTATCCTTCTGCAACTTGTGAACACCCTTCTCTTGCTTCCTCCCATCCCATTAGCTGAGACACTATATTAAATCTGTGATGCTGTAAAGGTTTAATTGAACCTCTTTCACTTTGCACTATTATCCTCAGAGCATTACTCAGGCTGTGATCACAGAGTCATCGAATCATAGAATCATCTAGGTTGGAAGGGACCTTTAAGATCGAGTCCAATCATCAACCTAACACTGCCAAAACCACCACTAAACCATGTCCCTCAGCACCACATCTACATGTCTTTTAAACACCTCCAGGGATGGTGACTGAACCACTTCCCTGGGAAGCCTGTTCCAGTGTTTGACAACCCTTTTGGTGAAGAAATGTTTCCTCATATCCAACCTAAACCTCCACTGGTGTAACTTGAGGCCATTTCATCTCGTCCTATCGCTTGTTACATGGGAGAAGAGACCAACCTGCACCTTGCTACAACCTCCTTTCAGGTAGTTGTAGAGAGTGATAAGGTCTCCCCTCAGCCTCCTTTTCTCCAGGCCAAACAACCCCAGTTCCCTCAGCCGCTCCTCATAAGATTTGTGCTCTAGGCCCTTCGCCAGCTTCGTTGCCCTTCTCTGGACGTGCTGCAGCACCTCAATGTCTTTCTTGTAGTGAGGGGCCCAAAACTAAACACAGTATTTGAGTTGCGGCCCCACCAGTGCCGAGTATTCCTCCTGCACCTGCTCCACATCCTTCTACCTCTGCTCCCACTGCAACAGCTCCCTTGCAAGAAGTTAGGTTTCCCTCTGATGGTGATGTGGTGGTGAAGTGTGTCTCTCTGTAAAACCATCTCTGCTGGATTAGAAACTATGGCCAAATACAATTAAGTGCTCATACAGTATGAATTCATGCTGTTGGCTCAAATTTGTGCCAAGGGATGCAGTTGGGTTAATTTTTTTCAGCATATTTTAAGTGATACCAGTTTTTTTCTCTGCACCATTCCCAGTCATACCTGTACCTGTCTGTACCAGGCTGGATTCTGTGCTATGTCTACTCCCACAGCTGGTATGGTTGCATGGCAGTGACTGATCCAGACCAAATCTATATTGCTGGCTGCTCTATCAGTACATAGGTCTGGTACTAATAATCATTATCAAAGTATTAGCTTTCCTTTACAGACCAGGAAATAAATGGTATAGAGAATAAAAACCTGTGCTTTGTGCTTCTGCACTTGAAAAGAATGGAGGAACGTTCCAGAACCCCACAAGGTATTCTTCTCTGGTTATAATACTTGGAAACTAGGAATATGGATATGAGCAAATATCCTGAAAGGTGTAATCAATATAACTTCCTAATCAGTGCAGACCACATTCAATAAGTTGCCACCAGTCAATGAACTGGGAGTCAAAGACACTGATCCTGGTTCATGTGTTTAAGTGGTATTTCATCATTCTGTTGTAAATATCTGTCATTCACTAACCTGTATATCTGAGGTACAGTATAATTACTGGTTTCAGTTGTGGCCTAGCCACAAAGGAAATACCTTGGCTGTGTTAAGATTCTACTTTTAATACAACAGTCTCTAAAAGTCCCTCACCCGGAGATGTTCGCTTGTGCTGGCCCAGCACAGCAGAAACAGGCTGAGGCACGCTAGAAAAAATGGCCTGGCCAATGGAGATGCAGCTCCCTTACAAAAATAATCTGATTTCATATTTCCATCTAGAAAAGGTCCCCATTAAAATGTTTGTTATGTTTTTCTTTGAGAGCACAGATTCATAGTTATCTCTTCTCCTCTCTTCCTGCCTGAGATATGTGACATTTCAGTCATTCAGCTTCTTTGACAGAGGTGCAAACTGACATTTCACATGTTCTGCTGCAATCTATACCCCTGTCTTTTGCAGAATGAGGAACTAGTCAACTTTGTGATGCTTATGCTGCCACACAGCTCCTTTAATTCAACAACAGAATTCACTAGACACTGAATGTATCACATTATAGGGACTGTTTGTCACCAAGAAGAGCCTCTGATTGACAGTTTACTTTCTTTAGCAATATGATTGAATGTTTGACAGGAAGATACTGAGCTGTCAACTTAGAATCCCAAATATCTTGTGCAATGTAGCCCCACTATTTTCTTGTGAGTGAGGTCGGAGGCTTACCATGTATTTGCATTCCCACTAATGACCATACAAAGATTTGGGGGTTAGTGTTCGGTTCACTTTCAGTTTCTGCTTTCCTCTTCAATCTGGGAGATATAAAGGCACCCAAACACCTAACCTTTTCGCATCTTGCAGCCTACTGATCTCCACTTGTTCATTCAGATGTGGAAAATCAAGAGAAACAGTGTTGCCAGAGCTGTGGCGGTTTAAAGACACCAAGGACTACAAATTTGTAGTGAGAAATAACATCTTCAATTAGAGCTGTTAATATCATTTGAACACACAGACTACCTTTCCGGCACAGACTGGTTTTGGTGTGCAGACTCCCTTTCAGGAGAGGAAATTTAGGTCTGTAAGAACGAGTGTCACAGAAGTGAGTGCTTTGGCCAGGGTACTGCCTACATGTATCAGTGGGATATACTACAAAGAGTAAATGAACTTCATTTTTGATCTTTCGGGCATTTAGGCCCCTTCCTTCCTAAGTTGGAGTGTACAGGCACTTCGTCTGAGCATGTGGGATTCCAAATCCAAGCCCCTGCTTTATCTGAAGGACTATCAGTACATATCCTACTCCTTTGTGAATACCTAAACACTCCACCTGCTTGGAGACTGTTATGCAATGGGCCCTTTATCAGTTTCTTCTTTTTATGCTTTCCCACTTTACATAAGGGAGCCAAGCACATATTGTGAAGCAGATTTGCTCTACTCACCAGTGAATATCCAGACTACTAGATTATGGAATTTTTTTTCTTGTCTTTTGATTTAGGAAACACCCTCAAATGGAGGTATCTGACATTTCTAGTTCTTCTGATCAGTTGTGGCTGTAATCACTGCAATATCTGTAAACCAGACTACCAGAGATTTGGTCTAATAATCGTATGGATATTCCATTACTTCACATATTTGAACTAAAGACATATTATTTAACATGTGGATGATGCGTGAAGAAGTTTTGTATGTACAACAACACCAGAAAACACAAAAAACTCTTGGGTAAGAAATGGAATTGGCTAAAGCTCTATTTAACAACTCGCTGTTCTCACATAAGACAGTTCTTTTCATCCTTGATGACTGTAGCTGTCCCAGAGCATCTAGGAGCAGAGCATGAGAAGTGAGGAAGGCAAATGAACTTACACTCAGTTCCCCTTCTAGTTTTTTGTCACCAGAAGGAGTAGGCAGATTTTTTGTCCCTCTTTAATGAGGAAGAAAATGTTGTGGAATCAGGAGGCTTGAGATCTTGTGGAATTCTACTGGTTGCCTGCAGGGAATTTAAAGTACAAACAACTTAGATTTTATTCAGAGATTTCCTAATTTAGGACTACATTGTGGAGCAGAATGCTAAGCACTGAGTTGTGCTTACAGAGCTGGAGGCAAATTGGAGTCTTGATGGAAAGGGATGAGAATGGCTAATACAATTTGAAAACTGCTTACTCAGAAATTAATGTGGTTTTTTTGCCTGTTCCCTGCTGCTGTTACCAAATCCCAGAAAGGTGTTTTTTAACAATAAAGACTGCAATGCATTTCATATATGTTAACAGTATCCCAGGGGGCAGTGAGATGTTGCTGTGCTCCAAGTAATAAGATACATATTGGAATGAAGAGAGATGTAATTATTTAAGTGAACAGTCCAGTAGCTGGAAAATTCATCTGTCATCTAGCCCATCAGTGAGCCCTGTCCCCCAGCTGAGGTAAAGTTGCATATTTCTGTTAACTTCAGTGGAATAAATCTGGTTTATTTCAGCTGTTGATTTGGCCTTTTAGCCAGAGAACTAGGCTGTAAGTCAGCTAGCAGAAATTAGTATCTAACAGGAGGAAGAGTATGGCAACTTGACAGAGACCAGTTTTACCAAATACATGTAGAATGAAAATGGTTTTTTTACTAAGTTAAGCACCAATGATGCGTGGATCTTGCAGCAACTCTTAGGAATAGAGCTGTAAATCTCATTCTCTCTGAGTTTCAAGAAATACAATATCTGATCAATAAACTGACCAAACACTGATTATTTGTAGTAGAAAATTGCCTCCCTGGCTACTAAAATTGTGGAGCAAAGGTTGTTTCCAATTTGAGGAGGCCCTTTATTATACGTGTAGCCCAAAGAAAGAGATCAGTCTCCTATCCCTAAAGTCAAGGAGCCGCATCTGGCTGGGAGAGACATAAAACTAGGTCTGTCTTCATGAGACCTGCATTCATTTGACCACAGTAAGACGCATTCCTTACCGCCTGACAATCATTTGCCTGCTTGGAGGTAGGTGACATGCAGTTACGGGCTACGTGTAGGCAGAGTATTTTTATTCAATGCACAAATTCCTCTAATGGTTTCCCTCCTCCCCACAAAAAAACAAACAAAACAAAGCAAAACAAAACAAAACAAAAAAAACAAAAAAAAAAAAAAAAAAAAAAAAAAAAAAAAAAAAAAAAAAAAAAAAAAAAAAACCAAAGGACAAAAAAAGAGAAAGTACTTACAGGTGACTTAAGTATGGTTCTTTGTTATTTTGATGGTGATGATGATGGTATTGTTGATGATGGTATATTTCTTAAAATTCATTTGCCCAGTTCTGAAGAGGAAATTGGATCTAGGATCATTCAAAGCTTCATCAAAGGGAGAAGCTGTAAAATAAAAATTACTTCCTGCCACAGTTCTAATAAACTTCCCCTTCCTGCATCTCCTACCCTCCATGTATAACATTCCCCCCCTGTAGGTTCATAATGATGATTTAATCTTCTTCCTTCTTGCTTTATGGGAGCCAGTAGCTGGAACTCTATTTAGATTGATTGTTCTTCACTTGTTATTAACAAGTGGCAAATTAATGAAGATGAACAAAAATGAAAGAGGAGATTCAAATGCAGCTTCCTCTGCACCACAGGGTTTTGATTTCAGTCAGTTTATTCCTAATTTGAGGACAATGACAGTGAATTGATAACATTCTGGGTGTGTTAGGGTTCAGTGTAAAAGCTGATAAAGTATCTCATGACCTTTGTGGTTCAGATTTAATTATCCCCCAAAACAGCTCTTTATTCTTCCCTGCTGATGCTCCCCCTAGCCTCTTTCACCTTCACTTGGAAAACTTCACATAGGCTGGCTAGATTGCAATGAATAGTACTGTAATTACTCCTTATATATCAGTTGTAGCTTTTGCCATTGTTTCATAACTGGCATTCCAGACAATTTCTCTGCTGTTCTCATTAGAATAGACTGGACATATCAGTTTATACAAAATTTTTAAATGTTTCTTTTTCCTTCAGGATGGTGAAAATTTTCTGTAGTTGTTTTCTGGCAGAGGGCAAGGACTTGAGGGAGCCTTGTTCCCAACTCTACTGTTGATGTAATGGGAAGAAGCCAAGAAACCTGCATCTCAGCATACTTCCTTGCAGGATGGGAGGAGAAGCCTCACGTGGGGCTGTGGGATCTGGCCCCAGGGCTGTCTTCCAGACCCAATGTGCTTCCACAGGAAGCATGGGGCGATCTCCCCATGTTTTTGCTCCCGGCAACATCAAAGCTGACATCTTTGAGCAGCTTCCTCCAAGGAATGCCCAGTAATATGTATAGATATTGAAACAGATATATTTTGGTTTTGCAGTCCCAGCAAACAAAACTGTGCTGAAACCATCTACAGTGCTTCTGGAGAGGAGTGAGTGTCAACCATATACCACAGAGGTTAGCTACATGGCCTAGTAACTGCTGAAGACCACTAGGTAGTAAGTGGTTGAGGACTACCTAGAAGACTCAAGAATCAAGTAAAGAACAGGCTGGTTTTCCAAAGATGTCTATAGTAATAATAATTATTATTATTTTTGCTGTAACCAGAATATTAGAGTCTTTGCACTACATTTTAAAATGTGACCCCTGTCCAGAGCAGCACTATTTCAATTTTTTGACCTGACAGTCTGCCTAGAAAAAAGCTCAGTGAAGAGCTTTTTTTCTGGTCTTAGATTGCTCACGGAAGGAATATTGCAATTTTGAACATAAGGAGTTAGCAAAACACTGCACCTTCCAGCATGCTGGTATTCTCCGCAAGGGATTGATTTCAGCCTGTCATTAGATTTTCATTCTTCCTTTGCTTTAGCCACTTCTTCTTTAACCACAAATTTGAAAGCTCCTCCTTTTTCTTAATACAACCATCAATCAGAAAAAGGAGGGGCAACAAAGGAAAATAATTAGGCTTACTTGAATAAGGAAGGGGGCAATGAACTCCTTGATTTTTATGGGGAAATAGCATTTATGGATACTTTTGCAATACCCCCTCCACTTTTAAGTCAGCCTCTCATGCTAACTGTTGGCACCCAGGTGCTAATAAAGAGGTTTTAATAAGATTTAACAGCTCTTGAAAGAAGACTTTTTCAGATCTAGGAAAAGAGTATAAAAGCAATCGTTAGAGAAGCAGCTCATTTCTGTCCTAGCTCACTCTAAATACATGTGCTTCACATTACCTTCTTATGGGGCTATAATCATGGCATGGAACCTGTTAAATACCTGTAAATCTAATGAAAGATTTTCAGTCTGACTGACCATTTCCAGAGTCTTTCTAATCCAGCTGTCATTAAATCAGTGAGGATCAAGACCATGGCCGAAAGCATTAGATGAAGAAAACAAATTGTAATTCAATTATAAAGTAAACATTACTATCTTGCTTACAGCAAAGATGAATGCACAGTTAAGTGAATTGTTGGAGAATACCAAAAAATTCAGGAAACCTACTTTTCAGTCACTGTTACTGAAGCAAGATACTGAGGTAGAAGCTTCAATCCAAAAATGTCCTGAGATACCTTGCAGGAGGGATTCAGCTAAATGTTACCCCCAATATCACTTTTCCAGCTCTCACAGCTGTGAGATTATAATGGCTCATGTGAGTACTTTTTATCTGGAAGGTAAGAAAATTAAAATGTTTATTGATGGAATGGAATTAACAGTAATGTTGAAACTCAAGCTGTGTGCAAGGAATTCATTAGATCCCCAAGATACTGGCTGTGCTATAAAAGGCAGATGCAATTCAGTGCTGATAGATATAAGATAAAGCACATGGGCTCTAAATTAGCTATTGCCATCAAGAAGGAGATCTTGGAGTCACTTTGTATAGTTCTCTGGTGGTCAACATGCAAGTAGAAAGTTACGAATTGTTGGGAAAAGAATGGAATATAAAGCAAGAAACTTCTTAATGTCACTGTTTGTATACTGGTATCTGGGACTGTTTGCACCTATCTCAAAATCAGTGGAGTAAAACATCAGAGGAGAACTGAAAAAAGGGAAAAGAAAAGTGTCAGCTAATGTGAGAAGTAGGAGTGATTTTAATCTGAGGAGAGACCAAATACTCCAGAGTCCCTTAGACTAAAAAAGAGAAACCTGAAGGGTTATATATTTAGGCTTTTTAGCATTGGAAATGTAGCAGAGAGTGAGATGAGAATGACCATTCATAACTAATTTTAACACAAGTGGTAAATGATACCAAGAAAACTTATAAGGCTGTTTTATAGAATAAACAAAGTATGTATGAGAGGAAGGATAACTGTATTTGCGCTTATCTTAAGCTATTTCTACATGTCTGCTCCTGGCTGTTGGCAAAGGAAAGGTGGGTGAGGGAGCTGGATCTTAGGTTAGAGACAGTAATAGGTCATTCTTATATTCTTTAGTTGCTTGCATCCATGATCTTCAAGCAGGTAAATCTGTCAGTATATCCAAGGGGAGTTTAACGTACAGTCTTAAGCCTCTTCAGCACTTACATTCCTTTAAGATTTTTGGTTGCCTCATAAATATAGTAGCAGGTCCCAACTAGTCTCTAAACATAATGCACAATCCTTCTAAGCTGGTTTAGCTTGATTTATTGCAAAAACACATAATGCCAGATGAGATTACTGCTCACACATTGTGTGATGCACCTGGCTAGGAACAACGCCAGATATATGTCTCAGCAGACTTCATGTTAAAATTCAATGAAAGAAGGAAGCATCAAATGTATCAAATTCACTCTAATCTACATTATTCTGCAATAAAAATTAAGAGATTTTATGTACCGTGGAATAATATGTATACTGGGTCTTTTTTCCTATGAGAGATGTTGGAGGCATTTACATATATTACATATAGTGTATATACATACTATATAGTATATGTATTATATAGCTGTTTGTTCTGAACTCTGAAACTCTTGGCTTACATTCTTTGGAAATGCTATTGTTCAGCTTCATTATTTCTTTTCTTTTTCTCTCTTTATTTTTGATCCTGTTTTTTTTGTTTGTTTGTTTCTGCTCTGTGGTTAGCCCCTGTAGTGGCCTTGACATGATACTTTAAGAACAGATGTCTGAATTAGATAAATATGCTGTAATTGAGTTTTAATAGAAAAAATATACATGGGGTTTATGATAGACTTGTCAAGGAAACTGTGACAAGCTTTCCTGTCTTGGCATCTTGATAACAGATTCCTAATGTTTAATTCGTTTTCCTTTTCTTAACATGAAACTAAATGTATATATGATCAGTTCAGTTCTTCTGCCAACATTAATATGGACTACATGCATGCAGAAGTAGGTAGCTCCTGTGCTCTAATTTATTTGAAACAATAAGCACATTGTGCTGGGGCCAGGAAAACCCTTAGCATTAGAGAGCTAGTGATCCTCAGTTGGGTTTGCTTGGAGCAGAGAGGCAACCTTTGCACCGGTCCTTTTGCAGACAGAGCTGCACCCGCTGCCTCATAGGCTTTAGCAGAAGGGCAGTTTCAAAAGCTCAGGGCAGCTGTGCTTCCATCCAGCACAGCTGTTTGCAAAGGGACTCTCTATCAATGTCTTTTACATCATTCCCCCATAAACAGCACCTATTTTGCATGAGCCTATGCAAAAGAGCTTACCAAGGCCATGTTCTCATAGGATGCCCACTTTGGAGGCAAAGCCAGCTTGAAGGATCTGCTCTCCCTCACCTCTCTCCTCTGCCTGCTTATTCATGTCCCAGATTCCTGTCTCAGCTGAGCTAGCTCAAGTGTTTTGGGGGCTGTCCTGGAAGCCAGATAACCAAAACAGCTCAGTTTAGAAAAAATCCCTTCAAATGTTTAATTCTGGGAAGCTTTAATCACAACCTTCAAGGAGTTGTCCCAGCACAGCTGAGGAAGCAGCCAGCTGGGGAGCAAGAGGAAGGCATGGATGGCTGGGGGCAGTAAGAGGAAAAGACAGGAAAACTTTTAAAGCTGGTCCACAGCTAAAACTAATATCTGGCTGCACTACACCTGATTGTTGCAGGAATAAGCCAGCAGCAAATTACTGTTCTCTGAAGTGAGGGAGAGTCACAAAGATAATTATACTTCAAAGAAGTAATTCTTCCTTGAACTCCTCTTGTAACAGCGCAGTTTGGTTGCTGCTGCTTGCACCGGGCTGTCATGGAGGCTGCAACTGTCCATCAGTGTCCCACATGTGTGTAGAAACTGAGATGTGGGGCTGATTTTTCTGTGGGAGTCCCCTGGCAGGTTTGGTGTGGGGCCAGGCAGAGCATCATGACAGTGCTGCCTGCATTGCCTGTGCCTGTGCCAGTGGCTGAAGGGACCAGCTGCCTCTGCTGCCATCACCAGGGTCAGGATGAGCTCCCACACGTCCCCCATTGCAGCTGCTCAGGGCAAGGTCCTCCACCTCACCCCAGGATGGCAAACCTTTCCTAGATGTGTACCCCACTCTCCATCTCATGCCTAGCCTTTCCTCCCCCTTCTCTCCATCCCTGTTCCCTTTCTCTGCTTATTCTCTGCTCCCCTCCTTTCTTGTAAGGCCTAGGACATGATCATCCCACCTGGAGCAGCACTGGTAAAGCCTCAGCTACAGCACTGTGTCCTGTGTCAGGTGAGAGTCCAAGCAAAACAGCAAGGATGATCAGAGATCTAGAAAACAAGTCAAAAAGAAAAAAAATAGGGTCATTTAGCCTAACAAGGAGAAGGATGTAGAGGGAACATGACATCCCTGTTCAAATACATGGAAGGATGCTGCAAGAGGAAGGCAGTAATCCCATGCACAAATACAGGCTGGGCGGAGAATGGATTGAGAGCAGCACTGAGGAGAGGGACTTGGGGGTGTTGGTGGATGAGAAGCTCAACACGAGCTGGCAATGTACACTTGCAGCCCAGAATGTGAACCATATCCTGGGCTGCATCCAAAGAAGCATGGCCAGCAGGTCAAGGGAGGTGATTCTGCCCCTCTACTCTGCTCTGGTGAGACCCCACCTGGAATACTGTGTCCAGCTCTGGAGCCCCCAACATAAAAGGCCATGCACCTTGTTGAAGCGGGTCCAGAGGAGGGCCATGAAGATGATCAGAGGACTAGAGCACCTCTGCTATAAGGACAGGCTGAGAGAGTTGGGGTTGTTCAGCCTGCAGAAGAGAAGGCTCCGAGGAGACCTTATAGCAGCCTTCCAGTATCTGAAAGGGGCCTACAAGAAATCTGGAGAGGCACTTTTTACAAGGGCGTGTAGTGATAGGACAAGGGGTAATGGCTTCAAACTGGAAGAGGGGAGATATAGAATAGATATTAGGAAGAAATTGTTCACTCTGAGGGTGGCAAGGCACTGGAATAGGTTGCCCAGGGAAGTTGTGGATGCCCCATCCCTGGAAGTGTTCAAGGCCAGGTTGGATGAGGCTTTGAGCAACCAGGTCTAGTGGGAGGTGTCCTTGCCCATGGCAAGGAGGTTGGAACTAGATGATCTTTAAGGTTCTGTCCAACCTAAACCATTCTATGATTCTGTGATTCTGTAATCTGTTCCCAAGTCTTTGGTGGAAAGGCTTGACCTGCAGCCAGCCTTGTGGGTGCTTTGCCATGGAGGACAGGAAAGGCCTGAGAAACACAGCCTGGATGAGAAGGGGGGAGGCACCCTGTGCGTCTTCTCTTCTCTGAAATTTTTAAGAACAGATTTGGCCACAGTTGCTGCTCTGTGCCCCTTCCTACGTCTCAGGCTGCCATCACAGGAAAGGAGGATGGTGTCAGGAGAACCTGCTCCAGCGCGGGCCCTGCCCCGGGCTGCAGTCCTTCAGGGACAACCTGCTCCCGCCTGGGCTCTCCAGGGCCGCAGCTCCTGCAGGAAAGATCCCCCCGCTGCGGCCTGGGGCCCTCCCCGGGCTGCAGGCTGGGTCTCTGCTCCAGCGGGGGCTCTGCAGGGCTGCAGGGGATCCCTGCTCCGGGCCTGCAGCACCTCCTGCCCTCCTCCTCCTCCGCCCTGGGGCTGCCTCTGCTGCTGCTCCCTCCTGGCCTTCCTCCTCCTGGGCCTGGGCCGCCTTCGGCCCTGGCTGAACCCTGTTTTCCCCCCGGCGCCCCCAGCTTGGCTGAGGGGCTCAGCTGTGTCCTGCGGTGGGGCCCTTGGAGCCGGCTGGGACCAGCTGTGTCTGACATGCCATCAGATGCCACCCAGCAGCTCCACTGCCGGTATCTGGGTGTGGAGACCAGATACGCAAAAGTGGAGCTGTTCCTGCCTTGGGTAGGAAGTTGGATGGATAGCTTGGTTTCTTGTGGTCCTGTGGGCAAATGAGATCCTGCTCAGGACCATGGGTGTCTGTGCCCCAGAGGGTTGGGAGAGGAGCCGCAGAGCTCCAAAGGAGCATAAGGTGATAAAGGGTCCTCTGTTCCATGAGCAGGTGTGGGAGGGGGGAGGAGGGGGCCAAAGGACCCATGCAAATCCTCCCTTAGGCCCCTGAGATGCCTGCGTCCTGGAATGCCTTCATCCACTATTAGAGGAGCAAAAGGTTAGTCCTACAGCCCCAGGTAACAGACCTCATGAGGGAGGAGGGTTTGGAACCAAGGGCGGTCGGCTACTTGGTGTCTCTGCCTCAATGCTGCACACATTTCATTTAAACCCAGATCAACACTCCTATCGTGGGTCTTCATGCCATTCAGTCACCCTCCTCTGCCCTCTCTGCGTGGGATTTTAAACCAGGCACTGCTGGGCCAGCCTCTGCACGCCAATTTTAATGACAAGGGAGAAATCACACTGACAAAATGTGTACACAGCTCCTCACACTAAATCACACAGACTAAATCACACACTCTGTCAGCCATGCTCAGGATGAAAAGTAATTCACTTCATGAACACTCCCCTTGATTTAAATAGAGGGATATGCCAGCTATTTTTAATTTACGAGACCCTCACGCAGCTGCCAGTGGCCACTGTTCATCGTATATTGTTGTGATGCACTAAGTGTATATTAAAGTTTCCCAGCACATCCTATAACATAAATTCTCTGTGTCTGTGCTGTTTGTAACTTTGACAGCCATCAGTTGTGTGGGGTCTAAAACTTGCCATTATTCTTCTTTTCATCAGGCTGAATTTTGGCAAAGTTACATTTGTGACTAGGAGGCTGTAATCTTCACTTATTTTTGCAAGATACACTGATAACATAAGCAGCATTTACAACAGTCTAACCAGAGTAATAATGTAACCGTGTTCTGTATTTAAGACAGCTAGAAGGTGAATTCCCATCTCAGAGAGGTATGTTGGGGTTTTTTTGCTGTTTCAGCTGCTAGTCTGTATAATGGTGTCCTCAGCAAACGTTTGCTTGTTAAGGACTGCATCTCAATTAACCTGAATGGTTTTCAAATTGAAACAGAAAAAGAAGTGCATGAAAAGGCCACCTATAAGCAATTCAGAGTGAATTGCTGCAATTTATTGCCAGCTTGAAACTCTAAGATGGACCAAAGGTAAATCACTGTATTCTGAAACCAGGAAAAAAATGATCCATGATTTTTTCCCTCCCTGTTGAATTTGAAGATAACACAACCTAGCTCCTGAATACACAGGAGTGAGTTGTTCTACAACCGCTGAACTTTTTTAGCTGCGTAAAGACAAAGCAGTGCTCTATGATTTTATCCTTATGCTCACAGCCCTTCCCATCTTGAATCAAGGGCTGAGTCTCTTTAGAGACACACTTTATGACAACCTAGCCTGTGCTGAGCTGAAGACCCAGATTGTTCCCTCAACAAAGCAGCAGGAACTCCTCCTGCCAGGGCTTTTACGCAGCTGCCTGGCTAGAGCGCTAGGTAAGATTCGCTCCAGCAGAATAGACCAAGGTTCCTTTTGTGAGTCAAGTCTGCGTAGTGGAAGCTGACCCTCAGAGAAAGTTGCAAAGGGCATCACCAGGCAAACTGAACTAATTTGATTCCCACAGGACACTCTCACACCCAGGAAGATGTCATCTTCACCCCTAATTACAAAAAACACCCTTCAACCGTACAACAGGGTTTCTTCTGAGAGTCTTGCCGTGTTCTTAGCAGCATATGCTGTGGCAAGCAGTCCCCTGTGTGTATAAAAGTCACAAGTGAAGGGCATGCAGGACCATCAGAGCAGGGCAGCCCCTACTGAAGGGGACCCGGGAGGAGCAGCTGGCCCAGGAGCTCCATTCCAATAACCAAAGTGTGATCAAAACATGCAAGCAATTGCTGCCTTTTTCAGTTTGAGGTCGGGCAAAATAATAATGCTCTAATGTAACTGTTACACAACTTTCATTATTGTTAAATTAGGAGAAGAAGGCACCTCAAAATCAGAAATGTAAAGCTATGGTTCCGTGCCAAGCCAGAGCTGCACTAAACGTGTTAGAACATCTCAAAAGAAAATCTTTACTCTAAAAAGCTTCTTATCTGGAAGACTATGAATCTAAGTTTTTGCACATTAGCTGTGGCCAGGTTTCACATGGCCTGATATTATGTGAATTGCAGGAAGTCTGTTTTCAAAGCATGGCTTTACAACCAAACTTTGCAGATGAGTCAGGAAGGAGTGCCTGTGTCCTAAACTCGGGAGAACTAGACCAGAATCAAACACGAAACAAAATGCATAAACCATATTCAGCATAGAGCACGCAACCCTGCATGCACACAGTGGAGACCTCTTAGGTGGGGTCAGACTGGAATTTCCTGACTTTGTTAAGGAGTACATGCTAACCTGTGGAACTTCGTTAGAAACTTCTGTGCTTTCAAGAACAAATTGCCACAAAGTGAGAAACTGATTTTCCCTGATGATGGGACAGCTTTTCTTGAGCTGTAGCTGTTCATTTGCTCCACAAGTCTTTCCTGGTCATAGAATCCTGCTCACTAAAGACTTCCAGACTATCGGTTGGGTAAAATTCAATCCTCGTTCTCTGGGATCCTAAGGAATGTAATTTTTTTGGATGACAAGATATTGCTGTTTATTGTGACTTCCCTGACTTCCACCTTCGCTTCCCAAAAGACTAACATTCTTGTGTTTAAACAGGAGCTACATTATGTGACTGCTTTGAAAGTGCTCTGTACTGCAGTCTACTCACTTCACGTTTGCTCCAGTTGTGCAGAGTTAAGGCAAAGGAGACAATTAGGCGGCAGGAGCAGGAAATGAGATATAACAAAGATGAAATATGACTTGAGGAAATTCCAGAAGTCCTTGAGGAAACAATGGGGAAGATATTAATTAAGGAATGCCTATCTGTCTGGCTCCAGTTAGGTTAGCAAATAAACCCCAAACCTTGACATTCCTATCTAGACAGGAGAAAGGAGAGAGTGCAAGTGACCGTGGCTGGAAATGAATGTCTGATAATGAGAGAAACATAGGTACCATTGGGTGGGATGTGACTTTCAAAGAACCCTGGGTGAGGGAATTCACGTAAGGCAATGACCTAGCATGCACCAGGCACATACAATTTTTGCTGCTGGAATTTTCCCTTGGTTTTTTATATGTATTTAAAAGACTAGGCGATGATTTTGTTTGGAAGTGGTTTCTTTTGCTTCACTCTCAGCTACTGTTCAGACTCGTTTGAGAACAAGCATTTGGTAGTGATAGTAGCTGAAGACCCAGTTATGCTCCCACAGCTGCAACTGTCTGCTGTGTGGCACTGAGGGTATTTGAACCTGGGGATTGTAATTGAGCATGGACATAACGATGAATGAGGCTGCTTTTGACACAAGAGAAATGCATTCCAATCATCCTGAATACTGGTCCTCAGTGCTGCTCCTGAAGACCCTCCAATCATGCTGAGTACTCCTTGCTTTGTAACTGTCATACCCTACTTCATGTTAATTTTTGTCCTCACCATCTTTCTGTCTGGGATTAAGTGAAGGAACGGAAGTGCCCTCCATGGAGTTTAGTGCATAATCCTAAGCTGCATAGCAAGTAACCAATGTTTAGGAATCATAGACAAAACATGACCTTTCTAGATGATCAGCTATGGGCACAAAAGAAACTTGGGTCGTTGAGGAGCAGATTGTGATTCTAGAATTTCTATTTCCCCTGCACTCACGTTGCTGATTTCAGCAAAGTTTTGAGACACAGTTAAACCTGATGAACGTATCTACGCTTCTGCATGAAAAGAAAATAACTTCAAGTTAAATCTGATGTTTGCTGGAACTGATCACACTGGAAATTTCTGTTCCTGCAGCAGTACAGGTAGCTCCTTTACCAGCCAGTGAGGCATCTGTTTGTATTGTTTCCAAGTATGGGCAAATGACTTACTGGGTTTTGTGTCTCTTAGGAAATTTTCCATCTATATTTCTGCCCATGAAATATATTCTTAAAGATGTAGGCAGATGTTGGCACAACTATGCCTCCACTATGTGAGAGTACATAATGACATGTAGCCACTTCTAATTTTTATTAAAACTCTCTACATTGAAAAACACTTAAAAGACACTGCCAAACAAGACAGAAGGGAGCACCAATGCTATTTTGGCTAAGCTTTTTTTTTTTTCTCAGTTTTCTTCTCCTCCATGTTGCACATCACTAACATTTCTAGCAGCAGTTGAAGAAGAATGATTAGATTCCCCCTCCCACTTTGCTTCCCCCTCTCATCTTCTCTCCTTTGTCCTTTCTCTAGAATTGCAAATCTTGTTCACCTTAAAAAAAAAAAATAAATAACTCCTTTCTGTCAAAGTCCAGAAACTCAGAGCATTCTACCTTCTTGCTGAAATAACCTCACTGTTACTGTCAGTGAGTAAGTCATTGTAGCAACCAGGCTCTGGAAAGCCACTGCAGGGAGTGGATTCTTCCCTCTTTCCCACTGTTGCAAACTGGGGAGATACTTCACTGATTTTGCTGAACTGAGACAAAAATCAAGCACCACATTCACTATTCAGCACGGATCATCCACTGTCTATTATGAGCTGAAAATACCATTATAGCAAGTATTAAGATAGCATAGCTACTAGTAATGAGCATCTGTGTATCTCTATTATATTGATTTTTAGATAACAAGGTGTAGTGAATACAAAGGGCCTCACCCAGGCTGCCAAAAAAACCAGAAAAGAAAAAGAGAAAAAAAGAAAACCCTGCCCTAAGTAGTTCTTTTTCTTCTTGAAGGCTGTTAATGAAAAGGGGAAAAAAGTAACACTTGAAATGAAAGACGTGGAGGATCTGCTTGTCCTCGCACATATTCACTGTGTGCTGAAGACTGTAACAATGAAGGGAAATGATAGCAGAGAGCAACGTTGCCTTCCCTCAAACTGAGAAACTTTCACTGCAAAAGCATTTTAAAAGAATAACCCAGAGTACAGTAATTAAAGCTGATTCGGCTTCTCAAAAGACTGCTTCAAGCTTTTGTGCTGAACCTTCACAAATTCCACAGGGCTTTATTATTAATTGTGCTCCCCTCCACACACACTGCTCTCTTTGGGATGTTTCTGCTGTCACAGGTTCAGTATTTCTCACAGGTTTTCTATACATAACTGAGACTTGTCAGGAGAGGGAAATGTTTTTCCAAGCATTTTTCGCCTTTGTCCTCCCTCGCTTGTGCCTTGTTCCCTTGGTAATTTTTTGTTTGCTTGCTTTTTAATTTTCTTCTACATTTTCTTTCAAAGAGTCTCTGGTGGAAAGGAATGACATGGGGGCTGGATGCCTTTCTTTCACCACTCTGAGATCATATGTCAAACCCACCAACTGATCTCTCACCGGAGTGGGTAGATTCGCTCCTGTCCCAAGGCAGGTGGCCATGAATGCACCTCTGGGTGTAACACACACATGTGACCTTGGATCCAGATTCCTCCAGTCATCAGGAGAGATAGATACAGAATTTAAAGGTTGCTGCTGGACAAGGGAATGGGGGTTGGGAAACAATCTGTGCTAGAGGGGGGATCAACCCTTCAGGCTGAAATTTCTCTTGCAGCCATTTCTCTTATGCATCTCTGTGTTCCTTTATGTTTTGTTTTTTAACTTGAAAAAGTGAAAGGGTAATTTTTGTACAGATTGAAAGGCAGGCTGTCTAGCCTGCAATAAAAGTGAAAGGCAGCACTCTTTATTGTCGTCAAAGGGAGTATAAGATGAACGGTAGTGACCCACTGCCTTTTAAAGGATACCCCTAAGTTTCCAAACACACTGTTGCTAGTTTCCAGATAAAAGTCCACTGCTAATATTTTTTGCTTCTTTCTGTGATCACTTATAATAGCTTAAAAGCACGGAAAAGAAACAGATTCAAATTTCACCAGGGCATTTGCTTCTTTAACACTGTTTTCTGGAGCATTTGCTTCTTTAACACATGACATTCATTGCTCAAAGATAGCCAGCAGATCACCTTGTAGGGCTAGCAAATCTGCCACAGCA
This sequence comes from Burhinus bistriatus, assembly GCA_013397275.1. NCBI lineage: Eukaryota > Metazoa > Chordata > Aves > Charadriiformes > Burhinidae > Burhinus > Burhinus bistriatus. The sequence goes on from VYXH01006673.1 coordinate 76,775, forward strand.
TTTCATGGATTTCAGCAAAACAAACAGGATAGACTAAAAAGAAGAGGACCTGACTGTGGACTGCAGTCCTTTCCCTCTGAGGAAGAACTGTTTAAACCAAAAGAAACAGAAAGTCCCTTTGCCATCAAATATATTGATTCACCCATCTAACTGATCTGACTAGTATCTGACTCTGCTTCAGGAGGAGGCTTCCATTCATGGGCAAAAAAGGAACTTGTATTATCATCACCTGCTTGTCTTTGTTGGGAAAGTCAATGGTTCTCTAGATTTTATTGATTTGTTCAGCCAAATGTAGGTGTGCACATGTAAGCATCCACTTGTGACCTAGTCATCTGTCCTTCCTTTATGGTCAATAAGAAAAGACATTTCTCCTGCACTTTTCTTAATTTTAAACCAAGTATCAAACAAAGCTCAGCTCGATCATGCCCTAGAAGTGCCTGTTTGTTCCCATTAACTCCTCAGAGAGGTAGGGTGACCAGTTTAGATCGATAAAGAAATAAATATCACTCCCTATCTTCAAGAGAGGCAAGAGGGAGGATCTGAGAAACCGTGGGCTGGTGAGCCCACCTTGATCCCTGGGAAGGTGATGGAAAAAATAACCCTGGAAACTATTTCCAAACATATTAATGACAGGAAGGTTACTGGGAGTAGTCAGCATGGATTTATGAGGGGAAATCATGCCTGACCAACCTGATAGCCATCCACAATCAGATGATACTGACTCCCATAACATCCTCATAGATAAACTGACAAAGTACAGACGAAATAACAGGGCATAAAGAAGACAGAGCCAGATTATTCTGTTGTGCTCATTGAAAGGACAACAGGTAAAAGGCACAAACCGATGTGCAGGAAATTCCTTTTAAACATAAAAAAACCTTTTTTACTATGACGGTGGTCAAACACTGGAACACGCTGCCCAGACAGTTGAGCTTCAGTCCTTGGAGATACTCAAGACCTGACTGGACACAGTCCTGGGCGATCTGTTCTAGTTGACTTGACTCTAGGCAGGCAATTTGGAACAGATGATTTTGGTGGGTTGACCTTGGCTGGCTGTTAGATGCCCACATAGTCCTTCTCTCACTCCTCCTCTTCAACAGGAGAGAGAGACTAAATAAGAAGAAAAGCTTGTGGGTGGAGGTAAAGACAGGGACATCACTTACCAATTACTACCATGGGAAAAACAGACGTCACTGGGAGAAAATTAATTTAATTTATTGTAAATTAAAATAGATTTGGGTAGTAAGAGACATAGACAAAAATCTACAACACCTTCACCTAAACCCGCCTTCTGCTGCTGCTCCCTCCTGGTCTTCCTCCTCCTCGGCCTGGGCCACCTTTGGCCCTGGCTGAAACCTGTTTTCCCCCCGGCGCCCCCAGCTTGGCTGAGGGGCTCAGCTGTGTCCTGCGGTGGGGCCCTTGGAGCCGGCTGGCACCGGCTGGCACCAGCTGTGTCCGGCACGGGGCAGCCCCGGCCGCTCCTCACAGACGCCGCCTGGCAGCTCCACTGCCAATGTCTGGGTACATAAATGCAGTGATCTCCAAAGATCCCTTCCAAACTCAACTATTCCATGATTTCAGCGGTTTTGTGCTATGATAGTTGATACTGCATGTGGAGGTGCCAAGGTCTTGTCTGCTCCATTATTAATGGTATGAGGTTCAACAAGGCCAAGTGCCGGATCCTGCACTTCAGTCACAACAACGCCATGCAGCGCTACAGGCTTGGGGAAGAGTGGCTGGAAAGCTGCCTGGCAGAAAAGGACCTAGGGCTGTTGATTGACAGTCAGCTAAATATGAGCCAGCAGTAGGCCCAGGTGGCCAAGAAGGCCAACAGCATCCTGGCTTTTATCAGGAACAGTGAGGCCAGCAGGACTAGGGAAGTGATCGTCCCCTGTACTCGGCACTGGTGAGGTCCCACCTCAAATACTGTGTTCAGTTTTGGGCCCCTCACTACAAGAAAGACATTGAGGTGCTAGAGGATGTCCAGAGAAGAGCAACGAAGCTGGTGAAGGGCCTAGAGAACAAGTCTTCTGAAGAGCGGCTGAGGGAACTGGGGTTGTTTAGCCTGGAGAAGAGGAGGCTGAGGAGAGACCTTATTGCTCTCTATAACTACCTGAAAGGAGGTTGTA
>VYXH01006673.1:79295-128374 GCA_013397275.1 Burhinus bistriatus
CAGGTCATTGATGAATATGTTGAACAGGACTGGACCCAGTCCTGACCCCTGGGGAACACCACTTGTCACAGGCCTCCAACTAGATTCTGCGCCACTAATCACAATCCTCTGAGCTCTATCTGCCATCCAGTTTTCAATCCACCCCACTGTCCATTCATCCAACCCACACTTCCTAAGCTTGCCTATGAGGATGCTGTGGGAGACAGTGTCAAAAGCCTTGCTGAAGTCAAGGTAGACAACATCCACTGCCCTCCCCTCATCTATCCTTCCGGTCACACCATCATAGAAGGCTATCAGATTAGTTAGACATGACTTTCTCCCAAGTAACAAGCGATAGGACAAGAGGAAGTGGCCTCAAGTTGCGGCAGGGGAGGTTTAGATTGGATATTATGAAAAATTTCTTCACAGAAAGGGTTATCAAGCATTGGAACAGGCTGCCCAGGGAAGTGGTGGAATCACCATCTCTGGGCGTATTTAAAAGATGTGTAGATGTGGTGTCAAGGGACATGGTTTAGTGGCTGTTTTGGCAGTGTTAGGTTGATGGTTGGACTCGATGATCTTAAAGGTCCCTTCCAACCTAGGTGATTCTGTGATTCTATGAGTATATTTTACCTGTTGAGCCAGCATCTTGTCCTCCTCTCCTTTCTGCAGAACCCACAAGTTCTAGCAGATACACCTATGACCAGCTCACTTCAAGTAGCTTACAAATCCTCAGCTGCTCTTGAAATGTAAATCATTTTCATTTGTTTGAACCGGAGGCAAATTCCTTTTACCTCCAGTTTAAAGCAAATCCTTCAATACAATTTTCATCTTCATAACAGAAAATGAGAAAACAATTACTACTGCACAGCTTTTTCTTGCTCTTACTTTTTTACTGTTTGCTAAAGTATTTGAAAATTCCTCTTCTTTCCTATTATACACTAGTAAAAGGATCTGTGTTAATGTCAAGGCAGAAATGTCATTTTCTTTTCTCCCAGACAGCATGTTTTTCATTTACTAATATACCAATGATTGACAAAAATGAAACTGTAAATTGTAAGAGTGATGTGATAAGTTTTAAAAATCCAAAGGTATCAAGTACATTAAAATGTTGTTTGTTTGTTTGTTTATCCAAAACCAACATGCTACCAGAGGACAGCCAAATTCTGGGAATAGAATTCTGAGTCATTTTCCAGGTTATTTATTTCAGCTCCACTGTAGTGGAATCAAACTAATTCTCTTATTGACTGCAAGCTCTGCACCCAGAAGAGCTTTTTAAAAAAGAGTCACAAAGTGGGTGGCAATGTCTTGGATTATTCCTGTCTGTGAACACATACAATATAGTTTGGCTTCTTTTTTTAAAAAAATTATTTCTGAAGTATCAGATTAAGATCATGAGATCTGGAGGGTTTATCTATCTAAAAGGTGTTGGCCAGGAAGACATAGAGACACATAAGCATCACATAAATGTGACTGGGTTTGTGCATAGTATCATTGATAATATGTTTAATAGAAAAAAAAGTTAGAGATAAATATATGGGGGGCTAAAAATAGTTTGTTCATCCCTGAAGTTAATATAGAATTTTTTCACTTGTCTCTAGAAGAGACCACTAAACAGGAGAGTTTAACTAGTTTTTAATTTACTAAAGTGTTTTTTCTTCTCAAGGCTCAGAGCAAAGGCAGACTCCTCTAAAGTGAAAGGAACTTGAAGAATTTCTTCTGTTTCATGATGCCCTCTCCAGGGAATCTGCCCTTATCTCTCCCATAGCCTACCTCATTTTGACACCTGGGGCTTCTGGATGCTCAGAAAAGCACATCAAGAAAAATATTAATGCCCATAGTGCCTGGGTAGAAAATAGCATCCTGTGTTCTCAGTAGCAAACCTGGCTGCGTGGACCAGCCTCTGCAACCTCTAGGCTTCAGTACTGAGAGCGATGAAAGGCTGCCTGCTAGAGCTTCAGCTGGTACAGACTGCAGGAGCCCATCTCGCTTTGTCTCATGGGTCACTTCCTCTACACAAATTTCTGCCCCTTTCCCAGCTCCCCGGCGGCTGCAGGGTCCATTTCAGTGTCTCCAGAGCAGAGTTTGTGCCTGACATTCCAGCAGGGCTTGTTGCTTCTGAGCAGTCACTTCGGCTAAAACAAAAATGAGTTCCAAAGTGACAAGATAGCTCTAGACACACCAGTGAACTAGAAATAAGTGGAAAGGTCAGTAAAATATTCTTCTGCTGAATCAGAATGTCTGTTATTAAAGAGTACATGAAAATGGAGCAATAGTTAATGCTTCGCTGTTGCACAATATATTCTACTAAATTCCTTATCTCATTAGCACATTGAATAGGCTTTTGAGGTAGGGATGCACTCAAAGGCCCATTCTCAGCAAAAATAAAATAAAGGAAAATTACAAATAAAAATGTCCCAAAACCTAAAGATGCAAAAGTGTCTTAAAAATCCTTTTATTTATCTTTTTTTTAAACTTCAGATTATGATCTTTAAAAGCAACATTTTGCAAATTTCCTGTGTCCTAGAAGCATTATTAATGGAGCACTGAAATGTTCTCTCGAACATGCACTAGGTGCCAGACATTTAAAATCAGATAATTTCAATTACTACTGCATTTCCCTCTTTTTCTTACTACAGCATGGACATCATTTGAACAAAGGATATTTTATGAACTGACCCACTTAGAGACAATGCCATGCAATGTTTGAAGCTGGTATTCTGACCTGGCACACACTTGCAAGTGTTGCTGTCTATTCTAATAGGTCTCTACATCTACTGAAATCACTTTGCAACAGAAATGGGCAAGAAAGGCAAGGCTGAATGTGATAAAATGCCTCTCTCAGCACAGTACGTAGGTCAGTATACTATTGTGCTCCACCCCTTAACACAAAAGTTAATGCCAATGGCTCCAGATGCTGCTAAAAGAACTGGGAAAAACAAGGCTGAAATGGTTTATTAGGAAAATTGCCCTAATGAGAGGGTGACTAAACCAGGACTTGGGTTTACTCTCCCTTTCTTGGTAGATCTTAAGTCTTCCTAGAGGCACCCCTTCTTTGTGTCCCATTTTCCCACCTGGAACATGTGGATCACAGCACAGTCCTATCCTCAGGAGCAATGACTGCAAATTTTTCAAAAACGGTGGTAATAATGAGATTGGGAAAAAAACTATAAGAATTAGGAAGGAGTTGGGAGCGAGGAGGGAGCAAGCATATTGTATTTATTCAGCAGGTGCTTTCAACCTTGCAGGAAGCAAGGGATTCTTCTAAGAAATCTTTAGCTGCCCTGCTGGAAGCACAACTGCTCCGATGTTTGTCTGAGGGTGACATTCAGGCTAGGTGCTGTCAGAAGCTCTGCTAGTTGCTTAGACAGCACTTGAGATATGAAAGATGCCCAAGCACTGAATCATGCTACAATTATAACAAGCTGCTGAGCTGTTCCAGAAAACATCTCCGTTTCAAACCATCAGTTTTTACATATTTGGAGTAAATTTTACTCTAATGAGCTTGTTCGTCTAACAGGCTGGAAAATCTAGTAGAAACTGCCAATTTGTACACATTTGCCACTACTAGGCTTCTCGGATACTGCAGAGCTTTCTGCAGCTGTGTAGCCATTTCTGTGGCCTTGCCAGTCACTCTCTGGGGATAGACATTAGACCCATCACAGCCAGCCTCAAAATTATGGTTAGTGTTATGGGTTGTAGTGGCTAGCAAAATTCTGATATCCAAAACTTCATTGTGCTGTCCAAAAACAGCCAGAAAGATGTCCCCTCTTCCAAAAGCAACAATCCTCATGTATGGAATGAAAAGTCACCATCTGGTGTGTATCTGGCAGCATACAGGAGGTGGACTAATAGAATCGGAGCCAGATCTTGGTGGATGAGTGTCAACAGTGAAAGGGCAGTGTGGGCACAAGCTCCAAGATGCGCCTCACTGGAACAGATGAAAAATGTTATGAGACTTAGATTACTAATTAATTAATAATCTCTATTTCAGATTCCCAAGAAACTGCAGGTCTCTTTGCATTCTCCACATTTGCTGTGTGGTGGTATCTGTAAATGAAATCTGTCCAGTAGGGCCAGATCTGACCTCTGGCTCTCTCTGGCAGTCTCTGATCTCTGGCTAGAAGGTGGCTGCACAGCCATGTCAGTTTCCCAAGATGGGTCCTGGTGGGATAGAAATAATGTTTCCTCAAACCCATGACAGAGTGCTACATGTTACAAAAAAGATATTTTTTTTTTCCTTTATGCAAGGCGAGTTCCGTATTCGCTGGTAAAAGAGAATTATTTGCTCAGTGATTTGATGCTTACTGACTGTTTAGTTATTTTGAGGACTTAAATAGGATGAAATCTCCCTCTCCCTCTACTCTGCCCTGGTGAGGCTGCACCTGGAGTACTGTGTCCAGTTCTGGGCNGGAATTTTTCATCCAAGCTATTCCACTTCAATGCAAGGAAAAAAAATCTACAAAATAGGACTTTGAAAAGCAATGTTCTCTCCATTTTTGGCAGTTTTCATTCCAAGCCATTGGGGTCTCAGGAACTAATGCCAAGTATCACTGTAAAATACTGTCCTCCTGCTGCTGCAGATAGGAAGCAGAAACAAAGGATGTTGCTCCGTTCTGCCTTCTGATAAAGAAAGGGCTATTTACCTAATTGTGCCTTTCCAATGGCAGGAAAAAAACAGTACACCTTCCTGGTAGTACTTGACTAGAAGTCTAAGGTTTAACAACATTAGAAGGTTAACACAAAGTCAGCAACCAGTTTATCATTACGTAGTCATTTATTGAACATGGGATAAATTTGATGACCCCAGAAATTATTGTCTTAGGATCTATTTTCGGTAGTTTGATGAAACTTACTTAAGTATGTCAAGAATGGAAATTAATAAAGCTAGTGGTCCAGAGAGGACTCTATCATACTATATCACTTTTCAGCACAGCAGCAGAAGTACTTGTAATCTATCCATAAAGTCAATTAAGTCAAAATGCAAGACCTTCAATTGTTTTTTATGTAGTTTATTTCTCTACATTGTTTTTGTGCTTTGTAACATCATGTTTTTTCCAGGTTTGTTAACTAAGTACGGTCAAAAACCAAAAGCTAGATCTTGAAATTCCTCAGATGGGTTAAAGATAATGAGAGTTTTAAATGTATATTCTTTTTAATTGCCTTTTGAACTGTTATAACTTAGGATTTTCATCCTTTTGGATTCAGTATTTCATTTTTCCTACTGCAAGCAAGAACTATAATTCTCAAGAACTCACAGGTCTCCAGGAGACAGGCCTTCTGTTACCAGGCACCAAATAAGGTAGGAATACAAATGGTGTCAGGACTATGATGGGCAGACATTTCTACCAGTGGAGGATTCATGTCTCTGTAACCTGAGGATTGCATACAAGAAATTTCTGGTGCCAAAAAAGAGAATTTCACCGTGTTCTGACCATTGAAAGTAAGTCGTCCACATTCGGAAATGGTCTTTTTCACTTTCGTCACCATTGTTTGCTTTACTTCTATATGAATGTGACTGTAAATAGTGAACACCTGTAGCTTATGTTGTATCCCTGTTTTCATAATATATTTGAGAAGATTTAAAAATTGCAGTTTGGTGAATCCTTGCTGGTATTAGGCCTTAGCTCTAAAGTGGTGCTGAGAAGTAGCTTAAAGCCTTAGTTTTATTGGGACCCTGGTTTTGTTCTTTAGAACTATGCATTAAACCCGCCAGTATTAATAGGAACTTGGGAGTAAATTGCCATTTTGCTTCAAAACTGCTGAAGTGTAATCTCTGCAAGGACTGCTTGTCCACAGCCTGACAGCTCTGCTTCTCAGATTGCTTTGGACGTGTCCATTTTCTTTCCTTCTTAGCATGATTGCTGCACTGACAGCCACTTGGATGTGCAGCTCCCATCGTTCTGTCACCTCTCTAGCCAGACAGCAAGCGCTAGCATCAGTCTCTGCACTGAAAGACTGATAATGTGGCATCTTATTTTAACTCTGTAGGGAATACTAGGTAAAGGGGTTGCCTTTCAGTGTCATCTTGATTGTTCTCTGAGCCATTTCTGTAGAAGGAAAAGGATTTTGATATTCCTTTAGGATCTTCTGAGGTCAGATAGAATCCTGTAGTCTGGATTAAGCCCATGGACCTCCACCTGGGCTCTGCCACAAAGAAGAGATTTCAGCCTTCATTCTCCTAGTTTTAAAAGCCTTCAGGGAAATAGCAGCAAAAGGATTTTCCCATCACCCATAACAGCTGGTTTGAAACCTGTGTGTTTTGATCGGGGTCTTTATTCTATATTTTCTCTATGGTGGTTGTATCTCTAAAGATTCATTTGGTATTTGGCCACAGAGATGGTGAGCTCGCCAATCTGAAAATACAGGGTCATTACTGGGGCAGACTACCTGGAGCCCTACTCCTGTCTACCACTGTCCCATGCAATGTGTTTGTCCTTGCCTATGCAGTCATTTGTCCCTGCACCCCTGCCCTTCATTAATGGAATAATTGCAGTGGATTATCAGCAGAACTGTGGGGGATGGGGACCGAGTGGCTTGCCCTTAAAGAAAATCTTTAGTTTCAGTCTCAACTCTGAAGCTGATGTTTTCTGGGGCCCTATTAAGATCCTTACTTCATTTGGATTGCATAAAATACCACAAGATTCTTAAATACCAGAAAATGCTGTGGGACTGGTGTGACAGGTCATTTGTATTTCCAAAACTCCTCATAGGAATTTTGCAAATGTTCTTCATGGATATCAAAAAAATGCTGTCAGAGAGGGCAAGGCATAGAGGATAAGGAATAGCAGTGACAGAAAAGAGAAGCATCTTTCTCCTTTGAATTTCACCTTAAATCTCTTCTACGCTTTACCAGCAATTCAATCTCAAGGGATAGGTGGTTTCTGTACTATGCTGCTGTTTGTAGCAGTAACCATCACAGTCCCCCAGAAACATGGGTTTCTGTCCCTGTCTACAACATCTATAGCCTTTGCCAGTGAATTTAAGCTATTTAGACCACTCACTACCTCCTCTGGTGTGCTGATCTCGCTAGAGGAATTTTTTTTCTGATAAAATCAACACAGCTGGCTACTTTATTAGATGCTTTTACCACAAGGACGTGGGGCAACAGGACAGGAGACTGTAGAAGTCCCTGCTGAGGAGGGCCTTTGAGAAGTCCAGGGAAGCTGGCATCAGGAAAAGTGATGTGAGAAACGTAGCTCCAATTCTTTCACTATTCTCCTCTTGGAGAGAAAGCAGTCTCCAACTTACTAGCCCTGGAAGTAACCGTCTAATTTACATTACACATTATAATATTCTTCCTATTTTTGATTCCTGATTTCAACAGTCTGTTGTTTAGAAATATTTTTCACTACTACATTCTGAGAGGGCTTAATTTGGAAGTTTTTACATATGTGTATGTTTTCCCTGTACCAGATTCCCATTACAGACAAATATAGTGTCCTGTAAAGTCATCCAAAAAGCAGTTCTTTTGATAAACCATTCTGTAGTGTGTACTTACAAATACAGTTCATTTAATTACCTTTCTAACTGTTTGACAGTCACAATATTCGTACAGAGCACTGGAAAACCACTCATCTCACCTTCTTCCTTTAAACTACCTGAACAGTTCTAGTGAGAAAAGTAAAAGTTTGGAAACTTGGGATTTTCAGAGAAGTTTTTGAACCAGAGAGCTTTTCAGAGGCTTAATCTATGTTTAAAAGAGAATTAGAGATTGGTGGAGGGATCCACTGGGCATAGCAGTCAGTGAGGGATAATTCTTGCCAATTCCCAATGCTGGTAATCAGCTCACTGGAGGTTTCCACCCTGAGAAGAGCCATATCCTGATGTGGTGTGGTTCAAAAGAACTAGCAAAAAATGGGGCCAAAAGACAGTGCTAGAATGAGGCACTGTTTCTTGCTCCTTGGCAGGTCTTGCAAGGAGCTTTGAAGCAGTATGGGCAAAAGTGGCTTGAGTTTAAAGCTTTTGTTTGTTGGTTTGTTATGGGTTTTCCAAAAAGACTGCTTTTTCTCTAAACAAACAGCATTTTGCTTTGCTAAGCTGAATTATCACAGGTTAAGCAGAGTTCTCCCTGAGGAGAGGCAGCGTACCAGGGCTTGAAGTAAAGCCAAAGAACGGCAGTAAATTGTGAGACCAGGAGTCATGGGATTAATCCTGGAGGGAACTATCACTTCTTAGGAATAATTCAGAAAAGGTCTGCAAACCTTGCATTCTGCATGGGCTTTCAGAGGGGCCAGGCACTGCCCCTCTGCCCCGTGTGCCAGGCACAGCAGAGCTCTGGATGCAGGTCCAGCACCACCCTTGGCTTCACTGGAGCCAGCTCTGCTCACAGGAATCAAGTTTCACAAAATCAGGCCTTACATTTGAAAGACGACGATTACAGTCTTTATTCAAGCAAAAGATTTGAACATAAGCTGAACTGTAAGGGCACACTTAGTCCACCCACTTCAGTGAACTGCATATACTTCAGCTTTACCTACAGGTTTTATGCTAAGGAAAAAATGAACTTACCAAGCATTTTTATTTCCACAATGTCATTCTGTTTTCCAGTTCAGTGAAAAGAAAACATCCTGACTTAACAGAGACTTCCCCTGAACAAGCAATGCATAAAAGCAACACAAGGCTATACAGTACATGGGAAATTATATTCTTGCATGTTGTACCTTGGCTTTCTCTTTTAAACAATGACTGATGGCGTTTTGATTGAAGTTCAATGGCTTGATATCAAAGACAGCAGCTCATAAGATCAGAGAGAAATTATGACTGTGTATTAGTGGCTGGTTATTATTTAAAAACAAAGCCTAAAACATATTGGTTACCTCTTCATCAGACACACTCTAGTGGGTATTCTTTTATGATCGCTCCATTTTCTGTCTCACAAAACAATTTGAAGTTAAGCACAGCAGAGCTTATTCTGCTTAAGATATCAAGGGAATTTACATAATGACTAATTTAAAAGCAAACACACAAATTAACTACATTCACACGTAAAGGAATATGCTTCAAAAGTTAGCACATTTTTTGTTGGCTAGGATTCAGTGGATAATTAAAAAACCTCAACCCTCTTGCTGATCATCAATCCAGAAAACCTGTAAGTAGGTTTATAGAACAAAAGGCGAAGGCCCTGCTCTTGGCATCCTGTCTAGACAACGAGTTGACCTTATTTAAACTGGTGCACTGGGGGGCATCTCCTGGGAGTTGAAATCTATGAAAGCGAAGGGGCTAATTGCTTGAGAGCAAATCAGGGATGTCTGAATCATAGTGTCCAATAGAGAAGGTGCCCAAAATTTTTATGTGCTTTGGGAATATTTTCAAAGAGAAAATAAAACTGAAGAACCTAGGAAGGAAAGCTGCTTAAACGGGCATCTGCAATTGCTGCCTCTGTTGCTCAAGCCTGCTTGTTCTTCTTGTGCTGTAAAGCAGCTCTTTGCACAGTTGTGTTGTGAGCCATATTGGGGAACTAAGCCAGCTAAAAGCTCAAACTTTTTTTCTTGGGTTGTTTTCCAGACAGATCAGTTCCTCAATCTGATTCACTTTTGGACCACCAAAAGGTCTTGCATAGGCGCTGCCTGAGGAATGATGCTAGGACAGGAAGGAAGGGCAAAGAACTTCAAGTGTAATTATCCCTGTACCGGCCATTTAATACATCATTCATGCAGTCCCATTGTCCTGGTTTGAGGTAAAACAGGACCAATCTTGTTCAGTAACTTTACTTTTTAGCTAGGCCTCTTGCAACTGCTGAAATTAACAGCGTCTTGTGCAGAAACTGTTCACTCTCAGAGAGGTTTGACCCATGTTTATAGTTGATGCCAAGGAATGGGATGCAGAGAGGCTCTTGCTTATCCTTATTACTATAACACCCAAGGGCAGCCAACTTTGTTATTTGCTGGAGGGTGGAAAAGTAGAAAAGCGTGGAGGGGTCACACCTGCAAGGAGGAGCAGACAGGATAGGTGACCCAAAACTNATCCAGATCCAGAATCCAGTTCCCGTCTGTCCCTGAGTCCAGTCTGGGACTTCCCCAGTGCCTGCTGTGACGTGACTGCCGTCCTGGAAGCTTGATAGGGTTTTGTATATATTTCATTATTTTCTTTTTATTTTATTGTTACTATTTAATTAAAGTAGTTTAGTTCCTTCTAAACTCATAAGTCTTTTCTTTCCTCTCTCTCCTGCCTCCCTTCGAAGTGGGGCAGGAGAGAGAGCGCATCTGTCGTTCCACTGGATTGGGCCAATCCAGCCCAAACCACGACACACATGCTGAGAAATATGTTTATTTAGAAATTTGATGTCTTCTTGTTTTTCAAGCTGACAGGTAACTATTGTAATAAACTGTGATGTGTTTTAATACCTCCCTCTCCCCAGCCCCAATGTAAAGACCAAAATGTTCAGCATAGTGCCAGGAAAAGTGGAGAGACTCGAATAATTCTGTGAAAGTTACATCATACCTCAATACTTACCTAATTAACCTGCTTAATTTGATGAGACTAAAACCATGATCAAATTGGCTGTCATCTAATGATGCTCTTTTCACTAGTATTTTTATAATAGGTCTTATTTACATGTCATTGTTCATTTAGTGTAAATTGTGGCCTTTTTTTGAAAAGCTGTTATTGTGGGAACTTGTGTAAAATGATTTTTTCATGCTTTTTCACTGCATCTTTCAGTCTGTGTTTCAAAATCAGCTCTAGATCATTATCGTAAGGAAAAAGAAGTACTTATTACAAGGATTTGGATTTCCTGTAATTATTCTTTGCCAGGTTTTGAGGTACATTTAACCCTCTTGGTGAAAGCATGAGTCTTTGGGTGATCTATAGCACCATTGTGAAGATTAAATATCAACAGGAGAAGTAATAATCAAAAGCTTGACTTGAGGAAGGTCTGAATGTTTTGACTCAGCAAAAAGCTGCAGCAAACAATTTGAAAACAGGATACATTTTAATATCCTGAAAAGTAATTTATTGCACAAAGCAAACACTAAAGCAGTGTGTGTGTATATATATGTATATGAAGGCACTCTGCTTATATTTGAAGTCTTGTAGCTGTTTCAGATTAAGTCTTGAGAAAATCTAAGTGATTGTTTTAATCAGTATTTCTTGAGATAACATTATTCTCTATGGGTTAAGTGGTAACAGGAAAATCTGAAAACACAAAAGTTTTGATTTTAGGCTACTAAACCCTGATCTTGTGGCATAAATTCCATTAGTGTGGGATTGTGGATGAATTTCTATCTGTAAGGAAGTGCTTGTTCTAGACTTTTGAATTTTAGATTCTTTTGAAGATATATCATCTAAGTTGGCATCTTCAATAATATTCTTCCTTTAAAATCACTTCTTTGAAAGCCTGATCTTTACCTGGTGTTTATCCTGTGCCTCCATGTTCCTGCCTTTTTCTACTTATGTGCCTGTAAGAAGAAATTTTTCTTACATGGGAGATTACTTCCTTCATAAGCAAAAGGTATTAGGATTAATGCTCACCCTCTGAGAAGTGAGACAGCCTCTGATTTCAGAGACTTCAGTTCAATTCTGTGTTCTGTCACAGACAGTGGGACTATTTGCCTCTGTAACCAGGTATTAGAGTACTCCCCTAGCCACTGAAATGGGAATATAACAGGATTAAAAAATCCACCCAATCCTCCTTTCAGTTTTGTGTGATCTAATTGAATAGGAGGTGGAGTGCTTCGGGACCAGAAAGCAGGAAACTCATCTCTGCTTGCCTTAAGATAAAAACTCAGACCTGTTAGTGACAAAACACCTTTAATTCAAGGACTCTTTCCTGCAATGGGGCACAGAGCGGCAGCTACTTGTGAAGCCCTTCCAGGTCTTTGTACCTGCTAGGATCACCGCCTCTATTCTCCCACTTCCATTACACTCTCTCTCCTCTCTGGCTGCTGCCTGGGGAAGAGTTGTGTCATACATTCTTGTATCATTTAGTGTAGCTGGGCCATTCCAATGGCTGAAGTCCCTGGGAGATCGACACCATGTGACTTGAAGCATCCAAGATGTTTAAATCTGAAAGCTTTATTTCCCTAGACTGTGTGAGCAGTCAGGGAGGAAGAGGAGCTCTTGCCTTTCCAGGTTTATTTAGGCACATAAATTGAGCTCTTGGCTGAATTGCCCTCTCTCTCCATGGAGCACATAGGGAGCCTCATGAGACCTATGTCCCGCCTTAGGCATCCAACATCAGATGACTACAAATTGGCTTTGTGTGATATCAGGATTACAGATTATTTTTCCTCTCCAGCTTTATTTATAGCTTTAATCATTTCAGTTATTGTTTGTGTAGTCTCTATGACCTCTCTCTTTGATAGCAAGATGCAATTTTAGGTTTTTTTACATTGGCCATCTAGGCTAGTTTTCTTATTCTATTAATAATTCACATCAGGAGAGCCATCATCCACAGTTTCCAATCCACTTTGCAAGCTGCTCTTAGCTACATCCTCCAAGGCTCCTGTGAAGTAGGAAGGGAACCCATAACACCAACACTGAGAAGATCCCACTGAAATTACCTACATCTGAGATGGAAAGCGTTGTCTGTTAAATGAAAACATTGTGAAGCTACAATTTCACTGAAGTCCTGCCAACTTCACATCAGTGAAGTGAGAAATGGGTTTAAACTGAGATTGCTGAGAAAGTCAAGTCACAGTTAAAGCTAATCTGGGGGAGTAGAATTAACCCTTCTTTGCTTATAAAAATACTGTGGGACCTTCACTGACTGGAGAGCCAGGACAGCCCAATTCTTGTTTGCTAGCTGGTTGGAAAATTGTCTGCAAACAGGATTTTATATATCTCATATGTTGATGCTGTTCCCAACTTCTAGTCTGCTTGATGTTTCAAACCTGTACAAAATAAATTCTCCCCCCGCCCCCCCCCATTTCTTAGCATAGTAGAAAATTATCTAGTTTTATACACTGGCCATTTTTTAATGAGTTTTGTCCATGTGTTTTAGTTCCTGTTTTCTGGACATAAGCCTGTACTTAGTTTGTTTTCACGTCAAGCAGGCAAGTTGCACACAGTGAAGCTAAGCTGGTGTTGGACGTTAAGTGCAGCTCCTGAAATTAGTGACTATCAATACAGCCCATTGTCAGACAACCCAAAGAGCAGCAAATGCCTAAACTGCTTGACATCAAAAAGGTGTTTGTAACTAGAATTATCACTGATTTGTTATTTTATTAGGGATTGTCTGTTCCAGGAGGGACTACCTTCTACCTTCTACATTTGTGCTAGGTATTTCCCTTGTATATGAAATAAGAACATTGTTCTTCTTAAACTTGGTCATTTTACTACCCTTGAGAAACAGGAGCAGATTTGATGTGTTAAAAGCGATGTGTGATTCATATCATTACCTTCTGGATAGGTTGCATTCAAATATTTTTATTTAAGGTCCAACCAATGCCAGTTAGCTTCTTTTTTGCACAGTAAGGGCTTACATCCTTCACCTTTTTGTGTTCTTTAAAGTATGCTTGCAAAGCATATTTTAAAAGTACTCACAGCTTCCAGTGTATTTGAAACAAAAATGAAAATTTATTATTTTCCTGTACATTTGATTAAAATTTGAAGACATTTAAATGGCTGCATGAAGTAGACTTCTGCTGGAATAGAAGGCAAGAAAAAAAACCCTCTTAGATGCAGCAGAAATTTTTTTGATGTTCCTACAGTTCATATTTTGCCTTTCATTTTTATCTTTTTTTTAGAAAGTGTTCTCTGGCATATCGTTTCTAATTCCATAATTATTAGAAGCACATTTCTGTTCATATAAATCTTTAACTAAAGAAGAAGACATTAACTATATTCTGATCACTGCCAACTGTGGGGGCAGCATAGTCCCTACACCAGATCTTGTCCTTTAGCTCCACGAGACCAACCCAAAATTTGGAATATTTTAGAATCCTTTAATTTATTACACTAAAATACCGTAGCTTGACTTTGCTTCTAGTTTCAAAAATTTTCTTAACTGAAATAAGAAATAGAAATGAAATATTCAGTGTGAGACCTGGTCTGTTTCTTCAGAATTAAATCTGTTGATTGTAATGACTACAGTAGATTTTAACTTCCCTCAAACTTATAAAATTAGTGCTTCAGTGTGAAAAAGTGATGGATTTTATTTTCTTCTTATTAATTTTATTCTTTACTAAGTGTCACTGCCAACACGGGGTAGTTTGTAGTGGCCACTAGTTTCATGATGTGGTCTGCAAAATCTGTTAATTTTGTGATGATGATAGGAAAGCTTTTAACAGCAAGTTTTGTTTGCAATTCTCTTGAGGTATCTTTTTATACCCCAAATCCTGTCATTGTTCAAGAGAGAGGGTGATTTTCAAATAGTGTTCTCTTTCAAAGATGTATTTTAGAACTGCCAAAATCATATTTGATATTTCAATATTTTGATTTTTTAATGAGAATTTTTCTCTTTTTTTGGTCAAAATGATGGAACTAATGTTTTATGTTTTTAATATAATGAGGGTGAAGTCGAAATAAGACATGCCTGATTGAGGCTAGTTGTCAACCTTTTTAAAATTTTTAATTTGCAAGACTTCCATGGTCTTGAATCTTATTATCAGTATGTGATGGGAAAAAAATATCAGGATCTTAACAGTCAATTACAAGATGGGAAAAAAACAGCTAGCCTGTCAGCTTGTTGGTTGAGCTGACAATGCTAGAAGCTAGGAAAAGTTGGCCAGTTGGGGTTGTTGATTAAATGTACTTAATCTATGAAAAAGCAACAAATGTGTAATGTTATCATGGCATTTTTATACACTCACTTTTAAAGGAGAACTGTAGTTTAATGAGATCTCAATTTCAACAACAAGCAATGAATTCCTCCTCTCCTTCTTCCCTTCCTAAATTTACAGGAGCTAAATAAAGCTAGAGCCTTTCTTTGAACATTTTAAAGATTTTACTACTCTTGGACTGCCTGCATGCTTGCTTTTATTAATATTTTATCCTGCCTCTTCCCTTGAACTACATTTTTTGTGGCAATGCTTTAATTAAAGGAAGCTGCGAAGTAGAAGAATTGTTCTTCAAATCTCCAATTGAAATAACACTGCTTTTGGTGTTGTCAACTTGAGACTGGATGGTTTACTCCTGAGGTTTAATTTATATCAATTATAATGACCCTCCTGCGAGTATAACATGGATAAACGTTAAGCAGAAAATAACTGCTATGATTTTTCATACGCAGGTGTGTATAGTTTGCAGTCTTTAATACTGGGTAGCTAAACAGAAATTAATATTGTGTGATAACAGCCACCTATTCGACTCAGGTTGCAACATGCCATCCTTACTAACTCCTGTATGTCCTTCTTGCATGAGAGTAAAATGGAGGGAACATAAATATATCTGACAAAGTCATCAGGGATTAGAAAACAGAATCCAGCAATAAATATGGTAATTAGGCAATTTGAGACTTAAAGCACAGGGTTCTTTGAAAATGCAATTTCGGGACTGAGAACCAGCACTGAAATTTTCACCATTAAGGAGAATTATGATAGAACTGAAACTTTTTAATGACATTTAAACATTTTTTATTGGGAATTTAATAACTTTTCTGTTCATGCTAGGGAAATTTTAATGATGAAGCTATCTATGTATAGAGAGTTTTCTGTGCACCCCAGTCCTTGCTACTCCATCTGATCTCCAGCAGCTGAACTTGGACTCCTCCAACATTCTTCTTCCCATTGCAATATGACAATGGGGCCTACTTAGTTAGCAATGAGAATGTGGATCTTCTTGATTAAAAGTAATTTTGGACAGATAACACTATAACCAGTTTCATGGATTTGATAACTGCAAATGTTTTGCCATTTAACAGTATTATGTTCCTCTGTAATATCTACATAAATTTTTGTGGACAGTGTTTTCCATTATAACAGGTTAATAAAGCTAATAGTTTGAGAGTTTGTAGGTAGGTTTTTCCTATTAAAGAAGGTATGATGACTTTTTAAAACAGAGGTCGAATAACCGAAGTTGCTGAGTCTAAATGCATGATAACAGCAAAAGTTTCTTTTCATCCATGACGTTTTTCTGCCATGTCGCTGTATTCCTTCCTGCTCCCCAGTCTGCTGTCAGCTGCAGAACGGCTTGTCAGCCCATGGGGAAATCTCTTGGTCTTTCAAGCAATGGCAAAACTCAAATAGGAAACCTGTGCATGGCACCTTTGGGGAATGTATGATGGTAATTCAGCCTTGGTGATGAACCATAAATTCTCTGGCACACTTGTGAGAACCATACCAAGTGTAATTGCAAACTTATATTCTGTCAATGCTCCAGAGTATGAAGGGGCGGTGGAGCCTTTTTCAACAGTATCTGCAGCAGCGTTATGCTTAATTACGACCCATTACAGATGACTAATAAAAACATAACTCAGCAATCCTCATTGTAACTTGCAAAATTATTAAAACTAGCCTTGAAAGCTAAGGCAGAGGTAATGATCTGTGTTGTGCATCAGTTGCATTTCCCCTGGGTTTGGCTAAACATAATGCGAGGTGCTCCAGCCTGGAGAGCACTTGCACTCAGCTTGACAGGGCAACTGCCATCCCACAGCACCACCTTATTTTTGCAAGAATCTCTGCCTCGTATGCTAAATGCAGGTGTTATGGTGTAAAGTGTACATATGTACAGGTGAGATGCGCTGTGGTACTTTTGAAACTCTGCAGTTAAAGATGAGCACTATGAACTGCTTTCTAGACCCTACATCTGTACACAGAAAATACACAGGTACTCAAACAAATTGTTCAGGCAGTTTTGAACCCTTTGGTCAGAGGCAGGGTAATCAATGTATCTGCTTCCCTGAAACATCTTCTCTTCTCATCTGGTTGCAGTGCAGGAGTGTGACGGTGTGCTCCACTGTCAACCTGACCTTTATCTCCCATAACCCTGCCCAAGCAATAACCACCCATGGTGGTCACAATGGGTGCATCTAGTTGTGATGGTTCCACCTGTCTCAACATGGTTTTGGGGAGACAGATAACACCACAATAACGAAGGGCTAACTGGAGCAATGAGCCCACCTAACCACAATACTGGTACTGTGGTTGATATGCAAATATGACCATAAGTCAATCATCTTACCCCCATAAATAGTGAACAGCCCTAAGAGCCCATTGAGCTCTCCTGCACGGCAGCAGGCTGCTCACCAGGATTTCCCCTTCAGTAGGGACACCACTCAGGGTTACTTCTCGAGATTCAGAGATTCTTTGCCATGAAAGATCCTCAGTAAGTGACTAATAGTGTGCTAAACTTTGATATTTTAGCTAAGTGATATAAAGGATTGATTGCACATATATAATCCTTTAGACATAAACCGTTACCAAGTCTGGGACTAGGACTGGATCCAGCCGCACCTAGACTCCTCTCTGAGAAGGAGTTTAGAAAGCAAGGGGGTCCTTTCTGAAACCCTGGCTCAGCGGGAGGGTTTCTCTGACAACTCTGTCTGACCCTGTCCTCTATGTAGCAAATAACCAAGTGTGCTTTGCCATCAAATCTTGTTAAAACATTGTTGCATTTACTATCAAACTTCATTAAATCCCTGTTTTATACCAATAAATGTATTGCTGCTTCTCCCTACGAGTGAAGTGCATCGCTCCAGCCATGACAAGGAGAAGGAATGAAGAGAATTATGTGCTGGTAACAGTTAATGAATATTTTGTGTATGCCTCAGAGAACAGCCCCCCGCCTTGATTTTTAAATCTCTTCTGTGTCACTTCAGCTCCCCAGACTGATCAGTATCTCTCAGACACGGCTTTGTCATCGGATTGCGGCCAAAGCATATTTTGGCATACGCAATACTAACAATCTGCTACTCTGCGGATAAATAAACACTTGCATCATTGTGTGTTTAAAAACTAATCCTGAAAGGCATTAGCTTGCATTTGCAAATGTCCTCAGTGCCAGTTTGGGTATTCCTGGTGTCCTCAAGATAGTTTTACACTGAGCTCCCTTCCCTGGCATTTCACAGCATGCATGATTTCTGTCTGAGCACCATGTGATACTCTCTCTTCTTTTGCTGTTTTTTTTACATTTAAAATCCCAAACTGAACCACATGTGTGTAATTCAGCTATCTTTGGTGTCACCGCTCTTGTGCAAAGTCAACACCAAGTTAATAATATTCCCAACTGGACAGCAAATCTACAGTCCACCTGATATTTTTGGATTGCTCTTCTACATTAAAGTGCAACCCAAAGCAGGTGGAACAATACAGTGACGAGAGAAACATTTTTGTATTGTGTGTATCTATATACATCGCACCATTACAACTTTCAAAGGGGCAAACTTGGCTTTTCCTTTAAAAGGGATTATTGACCTAGACACCTTGAAACCTTCCAAAACCCTAAATAAACCCATATCCATTTCCAGCCTGAGCTGATTTCCCTCAAAATCACAGTGTCTTGTTTTGTTGTTTATAGGTAAATGTTTTATAGCAAGGATCACAAACCCAGAGAGGTGAGCAGCATCAATCCCAGAGCACATTCAGCTTCCTGGAATAAATCCTCATAAGCTGGTAGCACTGTGATCTTGTGTTGCTTTTTGTCCTCAATTTTAGCAGCACCGCAGTTTGGATTGCCATATCCTTCTGTCACTGTGAGACTGCAGGTTCATAAACCACTGAATGAATTATATTCACCCATTTGTTTAGTTTTATTGTCTGTGGCAGATATCATAAGGAAAATAACTTTGTGTAATAAGGAATCCATGGCTGATGCTGTGTAAGTTGGAAATCGTATAAGTCATGGCTGGTCCTTGGTTTGCTGTGTGTGTAACCGAGCCCAGTTCGGTGTAAATAATTCATACAAATGCACCTGATTTGTGGTATTTCTGCAGCCAGCAACCGCTGCCACATTTTATGACTGTTTCCTTGTTCTTGGTGCTTCCTAACTGCTTCCCCCTGCCACATTTCTCTGATGCTACTGGTTCCCATTTGCCCTCTGACCACACGTTTGCAACCACCTCCCGGCTACAGGTGAGGGCGGGAGCTGCCGCAGGAACCAAGTATACATGTCCCCAGCCAGGTGCTTCTCACCCCAGCCTTCCAGTGGAGCCGGACCCAGCTGCAGATGCTTTTTCCGTGTGGCTGCACTTGTGTTTTTCAGAAAGGGTTCTGCATTGGCTTTGTGGGACAGCAGGAGTGCTCACAACTGGTCCCTAGAGAGACCTCGCTGGAGCAGAGACCCAGCCTGCAGCCCGGGGAGGGCCCCAGGCCGCAGCGGGGGGATCTTTCCTGCAGGAGCTGCGGCCGTGGAGAGCCCAGGCGGGAGCAGGTTGTCCCTGAAGGACTGCAGCCCGGGGCATGGCCCATGCAACAGCTCTCTTCCCTGTTGCATGCCACAGATTACTTTTGTGTGTTGAATGCCTGAGAATAACCAGTGGTGACCAGTTACTGCAGAGACCGTGATGCCTCCAGTGGGCACCCCTAGTGGTGTTGGGGACAGCTATTTCTCTTCCTGATCACTCTCAACACACTTATATATCATGTTAATGAAAGGGGGAAAAAAGTATTTTTTTGAAAAGTCTGGGGTTTGGGAAAAGTCTCAGGGATATTTTGAAGTTTTTCATTTCCATTTGGAACATTTTTGTTCTACTTAATATTACTCATTTACCTAATAAGAGTCTTTTCATCCATAGAGACAAACCAAGCTAGCGCAATAGCAGAAAATACACAAAGGTCTGAACGTCAGGTCAGGAGTTTGGCCATTAAACACTGAGAAAGGTAAGTGCATTGCGGGCATTTGGACTGTCTTGTTTACACAGTTTTGACTCCCTGAATGGGATTTAATGCGAGTACATGTTCCTATTTGACTCCTGCATACTGGACCTGAAAAGAGGTTGTAACGAAGTGGGTGTCAGTGTCTTTTCCCGAGTAACAAGTGATAGGATAAGGAGAAACAGAGTCTAGTTGCACCAGGGGAGGTTTAGATTACATATTAGGAAAAATTTCTTCACCGAAAGGGTTGTCAAGCACTGGAACAGGCTGCCCAGGGAAGTGGTTGGGTCACCATCCCTGGAGGTATTTAAAGACGTGTAGATGTGGTGCTGAGGGACATGGTTTACTGGTGGGCTTGGCAGTGTTCGGTTAATGGTTGGACTCAATGATCTTAAGGGTCTTTTCCAACCTAAATGATTCTATGATTCTATGACATCGTGCCATGACTTTGCTATTGAGGGCTGGCTCAGTGCTGGAAAGTCAAACCTCAAACTCTAATACTAAAGAAATGAAAAATGGATGTGTTAATACAATGTATTTTACAGCAGTTCTTGGAATATGAGAGCTTGGAAGCATGGTGGCCTGCCTGGAGGCCAGTATCCCTTTTAGTTCATATAGTATAATTAATCCTGCGCATTTTACTTGGTCTCCAGGCATTACTCTAGCTGTTTATCATGAGGAGAATAAACACTATCCTTTTTGACCAAGCCCAAATCATCCAAGATTTTACAGGCTAAAACCAACATCTCAGTTTCTAACTGGAAGGTAAATGGCAAGCAGTGAGGACTGTGGATTTCTAATCTTACCATGTCCCTGGTGAACCACTACATTTAATAATCAAGCTGCATTCTGCCTTCGCTCCAGTGCCCGAGCAGTCCCAGAGCAGAGCCCCGTGTGGAGCGTATTTCAGCAACCTCACTTATTTAGTTAAACTGGTGGAGGAGCTGGTCAGCTAAAAAAAAATACCGACAACACATATTGCTTTATATGATTTGGATGTTAAGGATGGGATTAGAACTTGCAACAGCTAAGATTCTTCAATACATTTGCATATATTATGCAAATGTCCTTGAAAATATATTGACATATATTAAACATGAACTCTGTAATTTGTGGTACAATCTCTTACACTGGGGGAGTTTCTATATGGAAGCTAGTTAAGTTTAGCTTGAGAATGTGCATGGTAAATGTTTATGTAATTAGCCAGCCACACAAAATGTAAAGCTAATTATTTTAATTGATTAATTTCAGTTTTGTAGACCAATTCTTAGTGTAATTACTTGACAAATCTTAATTGATTAGTTTACTTTTTTTGAAGGCATTATTAAAGCTACCATTCCCGGGGGGGATCTTCATTTCCAAGAGAAATATATATCATATATAGCTAATGTCCCAGGCACTGTTGCAGTGCACACTGCTCAGGGACAAAGCGCTGCCAGCCCAGAGAGGTTTCCTCACCAGCCGGTGTTAAAGGTGTTCAGCTGAGCGGTGTGGAAAACAGCTGCACCTGCAGTGAGTAATTCTCAAACATCCAAGTGCCCGTCTGGGCCTGGAAATGGCTGAGCAAAGAGCAAAGAGCTGCTGCACGGGTATGTGTGCAGAGGATGTGGTAGCAGCGAAGGCAGAAGCTGTATTTTCTGCGTAGGAGCAGCCTGAGCTGCATAACTTTACTTAAAATGTAAGGTTGTGGGGAGCTTCACCAAGGAAACAATACTTTTCCCAGCAAAGTCAACAGAAAAATATTCCAACGATTTCGGTGGTGGCAGCGTTATGCCTGAAGTCTCTGGGTCATGGCTGCTTATCTTTAGAAAATAAGACTCTATATCTGCTCTGGGAGTGTTTGTGCGTGTGTGCATATAGACGAGCTAAAACTTCCAGAGGCAGAATATTAAAGTTTCTGTTTTGTATTTTCTGTGGTCGTATTAGTTCCAAGTTATTCTATATCTTTAAAAGAATTGTTCTAAAAACATAGAGCTCAAAAGCCAGGAAGGCTTACGCAGGAAGGTACGTGCTTTGTTCACGGTGTTTTTATTGTTTGTGAGATTGGCTCGTGGATCAAAAGTTGTGAACCTGTTAATTTAATTCACTCCACCACAACCTTCCTACCAAAATGCAACACTCTTGTCCCAAATGCAAAGGCCTTACAAAAAGGAAATTAAATTAGGAAATATATTTATTTCTTTTTTGATTCTCAGAAGTATTGGAATAATTTTCACTGAAAACCAGGGAGAAAAAATCAATCTGAGGTAAGAAGCAAGCATGAAATGCTTTAGCCCAAGCGGATGAGATATAAGCGACTGAAAACAGAGACTTATCATGGAAAACATTAAGCAACCTTATCTCTCTGTGTTGCTAGCAGCTCCATCTGTTTTATACAGTAAAAATACTGAAACCAGAAAAGCAAACACAGCACCAATCAACTTTATTTATTGAAATAAAGATGCATAAAACAACACTCCTATATCAAAATGTCCTAGAGGAAGAAAACCAATCTCACCAGGCAAGGTTTCCCAGTACTGAAAGAACTATGAAGGGAGTTGCTGGAGGCAATGAGCTGTTGTTTTGTAGGAAGTGATACACCCTGAGATACAGGGGACAGAAGGATTTCTAACACAACAGAGGCTTTCTAGAAAATATTCCAGTGTGCATTTTCTATGGCAGTATTAGAGACCCTGGCGATTATATTTTCTTTTCTTGAAATGAGCTGTTCTAAAAGTATACTGGTCAAAGTGATTTGCCCTTTTCCTAGGAGATTATGAAGTAGGAATCTATTTTTATGGTTAATCATTAAATGGAGTCCTTTCCATTTTCAGGAATAGAATGTTTCCTAGACGAAATGGTGACTGAAATGAAATGCTTTGTATTCAAGCAACCTTGGCTTGCAAACAAGCTCACAGTTCTGTAAGCAATGGCAGATGTGAATCAGGTACTGTCTGAACAAGCAACTGGAACTATTTTGTTTGCAAATAGTGAAATGCCACCAATGGCACCTTAAGGAAACAGGTCATTGCTTCTGTGGAGGATATTATCATCTGCACTATCTAAAATATGTTTTCTGCTGTGCTTGTTGCAGATGACAACATTTTTTTGTTCTATGCATTCCTAGACAACTTACCTAAATTGGAAGTCCACTTAATGATGTCAATAATCATATGAAAGTAGAATTTTTTTGTTGTCCTGGAAAGAAGGAGTAGACACTTTAGGTGAACAGACTGATTCATTCTCCAGCATTGTTGAAATGAGGCTGCAGAAACTGTAATAAGCACTGATACTTCCATTTGCAGCATCTATTGCGAATTCCCTAAATCAAGGATTTAAATCAAATCAAAACTTTGCCCAAAGCCAACATCAGACACAACTACCTTACTGCATTTGATTCAGGCAACTGTCCATCTTCTGCTCAAATACAAAAATCCTCTTCTTCCTGCTAAGCAGTTCCTTTCACACCCAGACATTATCAGGGTTTTTTTTATAAAATACTGTACATAGTTATGCTAAAGTTTATAGCTGAAGCAAATTTTATATTTTTTTGTGGAAATATACACCCAAAGAAATGTATGTGATTTAAGTCTTTGCAGGACTAGTGCTTGCATGTCAACGTTGGCATCATTGTCCAGAAAGTTTTTAAAAAGAGCCCCTGAAATGATCTGAGTTCCAGTATAACACAGCAGAACATGCTGAATTACTTAGCAGCATCAGCAGATGTGGCTGGTGTGTGTGGATATGTATGTGTTTGTATGCGTAGGGAGCAATTTCTATTAAATTAAAAGCAGGAAATAACACGGGTCGAGGCTCTGCTCCACCAAACAGCTGACTAACCCTGATAACCCTGGTGATGACTCTACTGCTTCAATGTAGAACCCAAATGCAATCTTGCAATCAAGCATCAGCTCCCCACACCTGTGGGATGTGTCTCTGAAGACACTCTGTGCTTCTTCTAGTCTTCTGGCACTGGCCCATGGCCATCATGCAAAGGCCTCAAATACCATGTTGCGAATGAACTCCAACCTGATTTTCCCATAATGTGATCACAGCTTGAAGAGGCTCTAAAGCTGCCTCGATGCTCATAAACCAAACAGCGTCATGGCACAGGACTGTGCTCTCTCCCGCAGTCACTCATACTGTTAAATGATTAGCATGCTCCTTAGCATGATTTTGGCCCACATCAATTAGTGGTCACGCACAGATTGCTCTGGCATGGTTTGGGGCCAACATAAAGCAGCTGTTGTGGGCTTGAACATCTTGTGCTGGGGCCAGGGGCTTGGAGTGGGGGAATCAGCTGTATGGATATAAACTCCGTAATACCGCTTACTTTATTTACTAGGGTCAGAGAACGGTGCCTAGCCTGTTTTATTTAGAGACACAATCTCAGAGATGTGAGGCCAGCTTCTTACATGCAGCTTCTGCATCACTAAACCTTGAAACTTTAAAATGCACTTTAAGCAAGAAAGTTGGGGGTTGCTCAACAGCATGAATAAATCCAAAGGAACTCTTACCTTCCTTCACATCAACACTTGGGCTGCACTCACTCCCGTCATAATTCAAGGACCCGTTCTGTATTTTGGAATGAACCCAGCTAACGAACTAGCTTTGTTGCCAGGGTTTCATTAATCATTTTCAGCTCTAGGAAGATACTGGGAAATGTGAATGTGCCATGTTGCTCAAAAAGTCTTTATGCTCATAGAATTGAGTGCACTGTTCATGTCAAGTACTGTGGTTGGTCTCTGTCAACAAAGATATGTCTGAGCTTGCGTGGGTCATGGAGGTTGTTGAAACCATCACCTGTTCTCCCCATTTCAAATGTGAAAGCACATTTATCTCATGTCTGCCTGTTATGCCTGAGCTCTACAGATAACCTCACTGCCCTGGCTTTAGGAGTTTGGATGATTTGTTTGATGGTTTTTTGTTTTCTTTTCCCAGCTATCATGGATGCCTGGTCACCATAAAAGAGTGAATCAAAGTTTTCCTGTGAGATTGGTGCTTATGTAAATCTTCCAGGAGTTGATTTCATTGAATAATTTACATATACCTACATACAGCCAACTCCAGTTTCATAGGGATTGGTTTAAACTTGCCTTGTGCATCCATATCAGAAGGAAATACTCCTTCAGACGTTGATGAACCTGTGGTGATAATTTACTATAAGTAACTTTGCTGTGGTTGGAGTGAAGCAGGCAGAGAACTGATGCTGAACCTGTAGTGAGGTGCCTGAGGGGCAACATCTCCAGGCTTGGTGCGTGGAAAAGGTTTGTAAATTAGTTTCTTCCTTTTCCCACTGGGTTTAACTTTGATTTCTTGAGGAGACCATTAACCGATACAGTATGATTTTGGCTTTTCTGTTGTGATGGGATGAACACCAACACATTCGCATGGATAGCTGCCACCTGGGTAGGAACAAGCCTGTCTATAGGTGTCTGGTTCAGCTCAGTGCTGCTGCTATGAATGTTTACCGCTGAGAGAAACTGCAGCTCCTTTAGAGCCTCCATTAGAACTAAGTAGTTCCACCACTGCTAGTTGGTTGCAGTTGCTTTTATGTACAATATAGGGTAGGCTGACCCCTCTGTCTTTCCTCCTTACCAAAAAAAAATTGACTTTTTTCCTTTCCCTGTGGTCTCTGAGGGTGGAGACCACCCTCAAGGCAAATGCTAGTTAGCACCTACCAGCTATGGTCCTGTCTTGACACCAATGTGATACTTGTAGATAATTCACATTTACAAGTTAATATAAAATGAACTTTTGCACTGAAGATAGAAGACCCTGGGGCAGGACTCATAATCTTCAGATCTGGCTTTATGTTTTGCTTTGTTTATTGAGTGAGTTTCTGTGTCCCTGAATTCTGACTGCTGCTTCTGTCATTGCTAATCCAACATCTTTTTGTCAAATTCTGTTTCCTTCTGTCACATACTGTACAGCTGCACTGAAGCACGGTCTCCAAGACATTTCTAAATACATGTTCATTTTGCTTTTTAGCTGTGGTATTAATCTCCTGTTTAACTTCCTTCTTCTATTACAAAATATGAAGATGTCTACAATGCTGCCTAGCTTTAGGCATGCAGTACTTTTCTAAGATCTTTTATGGTCTTCTAGACGTATGGTTCCTGGTTTCTGAGTTTGCATCAAAGCAATTCATAGGGTGTTAACTTTTACTGTCACAGATAGTGAAGAAAATTGCTTTCTGTTTATCTTTATCTATAATCTTATTTGCGAGAAAATAGTGGCTCAACCTTTTTAACCTTCTGAACTTCTGTATGCTTTCAGACAGCTGCTATGTTTCACTGTCTTTCTTTTTTCTAATCAACCTGTTCATGAAATGTTATCTTCTGTTCCCAAACAGAATTTCATTCCTCAAATTACTGTGACTGAATGCAAAATAGATAATATTTAATCTTTGTCTGTAGGAGTAACAAACAGAGTATTCATCTATCACTGGTCAAAGTGAGTGCTGGATATGCAACATGAAGGTTTCTTTTAAACAATGGATTCAGTTTGGGGAATGTGAACTATCTGTTATTTTCTTTTAACTCTGAACTTCTGCTTGGGCTCACGGTAAGTCAATCACCTTCACAGATTGAATGATGGAAATACCAGTAAAAATGCAAAAAATAAGGTATTGCTGCTGATACAGAGAATTTATAGTAGGCTATAGTTAGGCTAATCTTTCTTAGTGTCCAGCTTTTGTTAACCTGTTTTGCCACTCCATCTGTTTATATAGTTATCCCTAAAATGTTAACTAATGCTGCACCATGCTGTTGTGGCTTGTCTACATCATAGTATATCACAGACCAGATGCTTTACAGATGTAAATCAAGAGAGATTCAGTGGCATCTACAGAGCAGTATTGGTTTATTAATCAATCTATCAACTGGAGATCTGTCACTTTATATGTAGAGGTACATTCACACATAAAAGAACTATTGATAACCCTACATATCCTATAATTCTATGGTCATTGGGTTGTCAAGTTCCCTACACTTGAAAAAGAGAGTTGATAGATGAGGTATGGTGAATGTCCAGGTGGTTATGTGAAACAGTGCTTTTATTATCAACAAATTCAACCAAGGTGCTGCTCCACAAAAATTTCAATCCTGAAGAGGGATGTGTGCATATATAATATATTTTATTATGTGTGTGTGTGTGCGTGCACATGGACGCAAGTAAATGTGTCTTTAGAGTGATGGTGTGCATACGTATACATATGTGCTATGCAATATGTGCATAATATCAATTAGAGTATCTGCTTCCCATGCAGTAGAACTGGAAACATGAACAGAAGCAGATAAATGTGTGAAAACAGCTGTCTCCAAAGAACCCCTTGCCTCTCCTGACTGCAGGTTGCCAGTGTTTCCTAGAGACTGCACAAGCTACAAGGCTGTGCATTATTAAAGAGGAAGGCACATAAATCCCTCATGAGGATTCAACACGAATGTGCTCTTTAAAGAGAGAGGTTGATGATGCCTATGCTTGAATGTGTTATAAAACTCTGCGTGTGTTGAAACCTGGCACTTTTCTGTGCCAGCACAGTACATGCATTGAGCAGTTATTCAATGCCTCAAAAACATCTGCGGCAAGATACCTCATTCAATTTAATCCTTCACCTTGCCAGGATTTTTGCAAGGCATTTAATGTTAAATACAATGTGCCCTTCAGCTTCCTTCCTGAAACCATCGGCCAGCTCTGCCAAATACTCCACTGCCCATATTTGCTGGAGGATATCAGCTATAATGTAGAATACATGACAAAAAATTCTATAAGAATCCTGATCATCCACACAAAGCAAACAGGGACTTGTTAGGAGTCTTTAGCATCTGTCTTATACAAGGATGTTCATGGTACTCCCCCAGGCTATGTATGGAGGTGGAGGAGGTGAGACTGGGGCACTGAATTTAAAGATGCCCAGCAAAGCATGTTCACCGTAGCCTGCTACAGTCACAGCTCTAGCTTAGCAGCCCTCTTTTATGGTGCTGTTTAACATGCTGCTGAGAAAATTGCATAGCCATTTTGAGTCTGCCAGAACCCAAACTTTACCTTCAGGGCTAAGAAGTTTCCTGACTTACAGGATCTGTTTGTGGCTAGTGTCATTGCTCTTCATGTGCGGGTGCAATTACAAAGGTGTTTTCCGCCTGGCAGTTACCAAGACAGTGGTTCCGCTGACTAATCAGTGAGTTTCTGAAATTGTTTTTTTTTTTTTTTGTACATTTTGTGCTTGGAGATTAAGCTGAGCAGAATGACAGCCCTTGATCTGCTCTCTGTTCAGCATGAGGGAGGCAAATTAATACAGACGTGGGTGGAAGAATCAAGAACTGAAGTCTAAATCAAGAGGAAAGGCAGGTTTTGAGATGAGCTGATAACAAGTGATACAGCAGGTTATGAGCAGTTAGGAAAGGAAGATGAAGTAGTACAAGAAAGGCCATCTCACATCAGTTGGTGAGAGCCTACATTTTTTTATTTTGGCTTACCATGACCACCCCTTGCTGCTGCCTTGCTGGGACATCTCAGAACAGACATCTAGTTCACTGTCTACACTACTAGATTTGATGTCTTAAAGCTATTGAGCACCACTGCATGTCGTATCATGTTTATGTGCTGGACTAAACATCTCCATGCCCCCTAGAAACTGATTTACAGAGGGAGAAGGAAAGAAGTTCATCAGCATGGGAAAAATACCAATGGGCTACAGGAATAAATAAATATCAATACAGTGAAAGTGGATTAAGTCTAGACAGAATGAAATACTCCAGCAATGAGTTTGAAACATTAATAAAGACAGAGGGAACACATGAAACCAGCTTTACACAGTGAGGGAGTTAACAGAGAAGTAACTCACTAGTGACACAGAGATAAGCCACTTAGGCTGTCAGCTCATGATGTATTCATCAAGCCATCTCAGCTTAGATATGCTCAGTAAACCTTTACTTCTTAGAGCTTTTACCATCTATGCAGTCTGTTTTGGCTTTTTTTTTTCAGCTCCTCCTTATTTCAGAGGAGCCACAGAGAAGAATCTACTCCAGTCTGTGACCTGGCTGTTTATTTTGTAGCTAGAGGTCACCCTTATACCTGAACAGCATCCTTATCAAGCTAAATGCTCTTTTTTTCTCAGGCATCAAAGCTTTGGTATGATAAGGCAACCTGGGTTGAAAGTTCATATTGAGGAGACTGACATAATGGGCAGCCTACAAGCAGGTAAAATATGTAGTACCTATTTTTTTTCCCATGACTAGAACCCTGTTTTGTTTATGGTCATTGGAAGTAACCAGCACCACTCAGTGGTAATAGCAGTGATGGCTCTTCAAACATCTAAGCACAGCTACAAGCATGTAAATTGAAGTACACACACCAAGGTGAAATTTGTTGTGGTGTCTATAGGTTTCCATAGCAGATATAGGCTTACCTGCAGAAAATAAAGCAAATATATACTTATTTAATAACTTAGAGCTGTCTCCTTCTTTGGAGTGTCTATCAAAAGGATGAGGAGAACTGCAACTACAACTAGTGGAAATAGTAGTTGCACTCTCCGATATTTACTTTTCGTTCTTTAGGTGACTCTCTGAATGGACCATTGGACATAATCTCTGAGGCCCAGCAGTCATGTTTGTATGAAAGGATGAGGGGGTTGATTTTGGCCAGTGCTGCTGTGGCTTTCTTGTATTCTGCCTCTCTGTTACAGTCACCCAGTGACAGCAAAGGCAGTTGGAGCTGCTTAAAAATCACTGGCTGCCACATGGAAACTAGGGACTGTGCCCAGGATGTGGAGCTAACATTTCAGGTATATGTATGTCACCTAAAATTTGGTGCTCTCTTTTAGCCAACCTGCTTTGGATTTTTAAATAGAACACGAGGGGAAGACAGCAATCACTCTAATGTAATATTAACCACTCTTATTGGGATAAAATGTCGTGCAGCTACTGAACTTTTTACTCAAGAATCATAGCCATTACCAGAATTCCCTTAAAACCCATGAATTGCATTAGTATTTGCAGTAAGATAAGCCCGGCATTGTTGATATGCATGGTATTTTTTATGTGGGGAAGAACTGCAGATGCAGAGTTTTCCTGTTTATCTCCGGTTATATTTCGTAATCTTGAAAGATCATGGAACTCAGTGATAACAGTCACACTATGATAACCATGTTACTACAAGGTAAAATGTTTTGTGTTTATCTTGCTTGTGATTGAGTAGCTCCAGCCCAAGCTTGCCTGTAACTAGCATTCAGTAGGATATATATCTACTTTCTGTCACAATTCTTGCAGTGACCTCCAAACAAGAATCAAAATATTGTTCTCCTGCATGTGGGAGGCCAAGTCTTCTTCCCTGAGCACCGAGCAGGCTGCATGTGGCTCAGTAACGTTCATGCATTTTACATTGGTAACAGCAGAGTTTTGTTTCCGCACCGTGCTCAGAACAGAGCTGAAATGCAGCCTCCTCCGGGTCGGAGAGGACTGACGGGCCAGAGCACAGCCCAGCCTGGAGGAAGGGAGCTGTCTGATCTAAGGGCATTGCAGAAGAAAATCCCACGCAAAATGGTTCCACAGGGGCATGCGGGGAGATTCCAAATGCTGATCAAGGGAGGCTCTGACTGGTCTTTCAACCAGTCTGTGGAGGGCTGAGGTCTTGGGAACTGTGCTAATTTACATGAGCTGAAGATGTGGCTACATATCTCCCAGGTATACAATTTAGTTTGCTGAACCTCATATTAACTCTTTAACTACCAGCTTCTATTTAAAGTCATATAAATACTATTCTGATATGCTTTATTCTCAAAGCCTTACTCTGATATGAAGTAAATCAGTCTAGGTCAGGAGAAACTCATTTATGCAACATTTGTAAAAACAGTGAAAGAGCAGAATCATAATTTGCTCCGTCAAACTTCCATGCTTGGATTTATCCCATCTAAGTGTGGGCGAGGGTCCTGGGTTCAGAGTGCACTTGCTGGGGACTGCTAGCACAAGCACACATGCTTGCATACACACATAAATGTGTGTGTAACCTATATACTCAGACATATGTGTGTATACACATATAAATCTTTCCTTGCGTGTGTGTGTGTGTTTCTGTGTGTCTGTGTACACATATATATTTATATAGAGAGAAAGAAAGAGATTGAGTACATATAAGAAAGTAATTCGGTTCTCCTAAGATCTGAAATGCCCTCTGGATGTGCTCGCTTCTCTTTACTAAGTACGGAGGAAACCTAGGGAGACTGAAAAAATGTTATTTTTAGTAATAAATTTCCTAGCTTGTGCTACTAATACCTTTGTAACTTATTACACTGAAAGGTATTTGGAATTTAATTAACTTGGCTTTTAATCTTGATTGCTTGCTTTGTTCTTTCTTCCACTGTGAGCAACGAAAATGAACTGTGTACTTTCACCTTTCTAAACAATCAGTGTCCAATCACTTTCACTTTTACATTCTCAGACACGTACACAGTGCTGCTGTGTGAGAATACAAGTGTTTCTCCTGAAGCCAGCAACTCTTTTTGTTGGCAGAAAGAATTGAATAAATAAAAATTCAGGGAACCTTTTTGCTTTGTAAATCAATATATTTTATGCTATCTTTGTTGATCACAATTCAAACTATTCCAGTTCAATTCTGCCTTTAAAAACTGTTGTTTGAGATATGCCTGGACTTAATCTGTGGGAGACGCTAGTCTGAGGTTCACGCAGAACACTTCATAACTTCTCCACTGAAATGGTTCTCATGACTGTGGCTCAGTGCTGCAAGCCTCAGTCAAACAAGCGAATTCACATCACCCAAACCTCCTTTCAACTTCAGCCAGTCCAGACTAGTTTTTGCTAACACTTTGGCAAACCCCAAATGCGGAAGAAGTTGGCTTGTCTTTCCACAGGAGGCACAGTCACCCTGGGTACACAATGGGGCACCTTCTAAATGCTCCTTCTCCTTCACCAATTGTTAACATTTTCTTTTAATTTAAAGCCTGCGTCTGAGACAACTGCTTCTTCAAGAAGGAGGAACATTTTCCCAGTTCTGCCAACAGGTGTTGTTATTTAATATAGGAAGACTGTATTGATAAAACATTGCCTAAAACAATGTCTACCTGTTGATAAAGCTATTGTGGTAGTACATCTCCTTAAAAGTACAGGAAAAGCATAATTGCATTTAGTGACTAATTGACACATGAAAATAAGGGGGTTTAGTTGCCCCCTTTGCCTGGTCCCTGAAGCAGGGCAGAGTCTCTCAGGGCTACCTACAGCCACAGGAGTTCAGTGCAAGAGGCTGAAGAAAGTATTTACCTCTCTTCTCCTTATTCATAGCACTCAGCTTGTTATTCAAAACCCAGTACATTTCTGAAAATATCTATTGATGAGCATTTCAGTTCTGTTGAGTTTTAGCCAGGTCAATTGTGTTGAATTTTATAACTGTTAATGCTCAACTGAGACAGCCCAATTTCTCACAAATCTGAGTGCTGGAATTGCTTCTTGATCTCACATCGATACATAAGGGATTTCTGTGTTTGAATGGCAAAATGCTGCTCACATTATCTGTGGTGACACTTCCATGCAGCCACTGGCCTGCTGTGGAGGACAGGCCTGACACTTCCTCAAGCAAAATTTTATTTCTGTGTACAGTTCTGCCTCCTATTTGTTCCCCACTCCACTTTCCAATTTGCAGATGCTCCTTCTGCAAAGAACTGGAAAGAAGAAAATCTCAATTTCAAGATTGCACTAGCTTTAGTTGACACCACTGTAGAACCTTTGACACAAGGAGATGAAATAGTGAGTGCTGCTATCAATAAATAATCATATCTTCCAAGCGCCCTTTCCTCGTAGCGGTAGTTTCCATTTGGCCTCTATTAGAACATACCACCCATGTTTGGCTATGCTGTATTTTTGTTTTCCATCAGGGATACTAAAGTGCACTTCAATGCTTGAGTGGAAATCCCACTCAGCATTATTTGAAAAATGCTCTGTTTGTTAACTAAACAGTTTGTACTAGTTATCACAGAGTCTAAAAGGATATCAGACTTTTGAAAATTTATGTAAGCCAAAAACGGTTGCTTGAGATCAATGTCCAGATTGCAAACTTCATTCATTTTGCTTTTATGTACGAAGGATAATGACTCATATTCTCTTTCTCCGTTTCTTTGCGTGCACCTCAGCAGGATGTCTCATTTGCAACCAAAAGAGAATAAAGACCAATGAATGGCAAATTAAATTCTTGTAATTCAGTTTCATCATCCTTTCCTCAAATTTGCAAAACATTTTTGCTAACACAATGCTTTAAAATGTACAATATATATTTCAGCCCATTTGTAGGTGGGTTCCTTTATTAAATCACACAACTCTAACTGCAGTATCCTATAATAGTGGTCCTAAGAGTGGCAGGGAAATTACTGTAATTTCCCTCCCTGAAAAAAATGGGCAAAACCATCCACAAATTCAAAACATGTTTCTGTGAAAATACCAAAACTCCTTATTTCATTCAAGAGCTCTATTTCCCATGCTAACATTACACACCACTCCTTGGCACTACAGTTCTTGTTTTCCAGGAGCTACATAATATTATAGTTTAAAAATATGAACCGCAAGTTTTGTATAAATTTATGAAATTCTCTCTAGAATTCCATTTCATAATACAATGTGACCAATTGCCCTATTTTTGTATTTTGAAACAACATTCCAGCTGGCCACAACATCAGCCTGTAGGAAATATATAGGATATCAACAGCGCTGCCAGGCTGCTGAGACCGTGCTTCCTCAGTCTGCTTCCTTACACTTTAAATGTTAACGTTGCTTTAACCTTCACGCTTCTGCAAAAGTGCACGAGGGATTTGAAATCTCTCGCACCGACCACAACCACGTCATGTTAGCCCACTGAAGTCTTTGCTTTTCTGGTTACCAAGCTAATGCAAGGGGAAAGAGGGAGTGAAAAGTGGGTGAATGAGCCCTCTGCTCAGATTTAGACACAAGGGAAGAAAAGGAAAATGCCTTGCCTTGGGAAGAGTTAATCCTTCCTAGGCAGGCTTTGCCAGCAGCATGGCTGGCTGCGTCATGGTGACTTCCCTTGCAGGATGGAAAAGTTTGACACTACTGTTTGCTTAGGGTTGTGTCCAAAAGCACAGTTGCACCCTAACAGGAGCTGCAAGCACCGACAGCCTTCCCTCCGTACCGGCTCTCAGTGCAGCTCCAAGGGAGCAACAAGGAGCACAATAACCCGGTGAGGCGGAGCTGGAGCAAAGGCGAACACTGCGACGAGGCTTTATCACTTAATCGTTCATTTACAGACTTTTGATTTAGGAGCTTTTTTTAAGGTGTAGGCTTACAAAGCAGCAGTAACTTCCGCAGAGTGTCAAAGGGTGTTCTTTCAAGTGCACTTCCTTTTCTAACAGGCTTATGAATTTCCCGTCAGGTATGAATTTCCCGTCAGGTTGGTGCTTACTGAGCTCTGAAACTTGTTTTGCTGTACCAAAGTGGAAAAATTAAATTTGCCTAAAACAAAGCACTTCCAGGCCTACCCACATTTTTAAGTAAGACCTTGAGACTGCAAAGCCATAAATCTGCTACCACTGTTGCACTTTATCTTTAGGTGCACGTTTCAGTGTTTGCAGAGCTGAATTCTGTGTCTACAAGCAGCCTATTTTTCAAAGGCGTGCTGTGGAGACAAAGGTTGAAACCCAAATCACTTCACAGCAGTCTGCAAGTCTGCCTCTCTCTTCAGAAGTTGTAAATGTGTCTAAACAAAAAGCAACAGTTCGCCTATCTGTAAGTAATGGGCTTGGATGAAATAGCTGAAATACCTGCAAAAAATCCTTGTTTAAAACAGAGAAGGAAATTCTGGTTCTGGGCACCAGCCTGGAATATTTTGGGGCTGGATTAGTATGCAGAAAGTAAAGAAATGATAAGGCGAACCGTGGCTTAAAAATGTCATTGCACAAACATGCATGCATATTCTCTCAGGCCCTGCCTGGTGGTTCAGTAATGCATCAGGCAATGATAATGATACAATTTCATAGCTCCACTAATCCCAGGGGATGCACAAAATGCTTGACAAACTGATGTTCTGTATAAGCAATAGGCTGGGTCTTTCCTTCTCATCTGTAGAGGAGTGGAAGAGATTACAGTACAAATATAGCAAAATCTGTCAGTAAGCTCAGAAGCAAGTGGAAGCATAATATATTCCCTTCAATGAGCACATTATAATGAGTATTAATAAAGAAATTCAGACAACTTTACACTTAATTAGCAGACAAGCTAGAATTGTTCCATTTTGTTTGGGGTGAAGCAGAGTGGTGTAACAGGAAACAGAAATCACCTAGAAGACACATAGGCCATTTGTGTGCATAAATCCCTCATTCAGAAGAGACTATGGAGGTCTCTGATCTCATTATATGGGAGAGAGAGAAAAATCCAGCCCTGGCAAACTTCATCTACGAACCTTGTTGTCAAGCTCTGATTTCCCCTACTGTTTTCTTTGCTTTTTGCAGTTTGCTTATGATTTTATGAGTAGATGCGATCCTAGTTTATTCAATGACACCATGCAACAATCATGTAAAAATTTTCCTGAAGGGGCCACCATGTCTGACCACTGGGTTTTATTTGGGTAGGAAGTGGAAGTCTAGCAAACTAAGGTTATTTATGGTTGAAGCCTCTAAAGACAGACTGGCTTTGAGGGAGCCTCACTTGCGTGATGAGATTCATTCTAAGAGAAGTCTGTCCTTTTTGATAGATAGGGAACCCTGTCAGACCAGTTGTATCATTTGCCTGCCTAACATTAGGCTCACAAAGTATTCTCCTGCAACAAAAATGACCAGATTCAGTTAGCTTCTTGATTTATATTAGAAAAAACTTAATTTTTAGTGCAATGTAAACTTACATGTTACCAGGCCAAAAGTAGTGTTCACCAGCTTAATACATTGAGATATGTCAGCTGCTTAAAGACAAGAACAAAAGATTATTTCATAGGCCATCAAAAGCTTGCAGAAAACTTCTTTCAACCCCCTACCATGTCTGGAACAAAGTGGTCCGAAAGGCCAAGAAAGGACTTCTTTTGCTTTGAAGATCCTAGGACAGACAACACATCTGCTTTGCAATGTCATCATATGTTGTTTCCCTGTGGCATATTTCTGCAAGTATCTTCAAGAGATGTTTATAATCTCAATGACAATTTCTTGTGAGAAAAAAAGAACATTGAAAGTGTTCCTACGGTCACCTTAACTACAGTCTATTCCAGGAATATGAAGCAGCAGCTAACAAGCATCTCTGTTTCACACAGGAAGGGTGCAGGAGTGGGATGCTGGCACAGATCCCCATGTCTGAGGAATGGTACCGGTGCAGAGGAACCCGCAAGACTGTAAGGCTGAGAGTGCCCAGTTCAGCAGTGAGCAAGGTAAGTGCTTGTGCTGGGTGGTGATTCCTCATCTAGCCTTCTCCCAAAAGCAGAGCTGAAATCCCAGGCAGAGCACACATACAACAGCAGCTCGACTCATCAGAGTAGCTTAGCCTCATACCTCTAAGAAATCAGGTTAAAAATATTCATCATGGGAGGACCTGTGACAGTGGCAATCTCATGGATTATTCCAGGTCTATCAGATGGCAACGGGACAGATGTTGTGGGCACCTGCAGCATTCACAGACTGTTCATCAATGTTATGAATTTATATATCTCCTGCAGGTTCTGCTGCAAACTGTACCTGTTAAATGGGTCAGACAAGGAAGTACATTCACTAAAGGAATTGCAGTTTCCTAGATTTCAGAAACTTCAGTTCCAGAGGAAATATCCTATATTGATTTGATGTGGTTCAAGAAGGTGGCAGGGAGAGGACTAGAAGCTTTATAGCAAGACCAGCTTCACTCAGAAGAGGGGCTGTGTGCTGCAGATTCAAGGCTCTTATGGGTGAAAGAGCCCTAGAGAACAGAAAAGAAATATTCTTGGCCTCCATGTAGAAGTTGTTAAAGGTGTATAGAGTGAGACATTCTGATAATCTCTTTATTATTTGAAGAACCTTTTTTTTTTCATAATGCTTTTATTCCAGCAACAATGCTACTGTTCCAATAGCTCTGTCAGAGCTACTGAGCTGTGAGTTAACCCTGCTGTTGCCCCAAGAGAAGCTGAAAGCTACTAAGCAAAGCCTATGGGTAGACTTTTTCAAGCTGCAGAAGCCATCAGCTCAGGGGAGAGGAAGTGACTGAAAAAGGAGGCTAAGTGAGACCTAATAATGATTCCCTGAGGAAAACTGCTGGTCAGAGCAATTATCTATGAATCTAGAAAAAGCCATAATTGAAAGGAGAACAGAGAGTTTAATTTAATTCCTCAGTCTCTGGGAGCACTTTGGATGGCAGCTAAAGGAATACTTTCCCTTTATAAGTAGATCCCTCGAAAGATCAGACCCATGATGTCCCTAGGATATTGGGGCCATTTGATGGCCAGGGCTACCTCCCAGCCCCAGCTCTTCATTCCTCATTGTGGCACATTATGAGACACCTGGAACATTAAATATGTTACATACAATATTGAGAGCTATAGTCTATAAATGTGACTGCATGGGATAACTGGTTTCAAAGGCAGGCTGTGAAGGGATGTCCTTTTTTACCATGGTCAGGGAGGAGGTGACAGGCTCATCAGAGACTTCAAAAAACTTCAGCCTTTCAGTTAGCAAGAAGCCCAGTGCTTTCATGTACCCAATTGGTTATAAGGGGAATTCCATGCAATATTGCTGGGAGTAGTTATGAGGCATTAGCTGACATCCAATTTCAAAAAAGTCACTCATTTCTCTGATGCAGTTCACAAATGATCATCTACACACGATACATCCCTGATCAACTGTCCATGGAAAGTCTTCTTTTGATTTCACTGGGCTTTAGATTTAGCTCGTGAAAGGCCAGGCTAGATAATAGAATAATGTGTTTTAAAATAAAAGTGATTATTTCCTCTGTTGAAATCAGCAGAGAGGTGTACTTAATTCTTTGTCCTTTAATCAAAGCAGTAGAGCATTTCAGCAATCTGTAAATCTGGCCGTATGGAGTTACAAAACTGGGGAAATTCACAATAGTGCCATTTTTCTTTGCAACTCCTTTATCTCAGTGAAAGATAGTTAAGCAAACCTGTCACAAAACACACTGCTGTACAATGATGTATAAATTGACCGATGTTCCTATTAGGAATTCTTGCCATAAGTTTTGCAGCAGAGGGGAAGAGCAGAGCAGAATTGTGTTGAAAAGCGTTGGCATTGGTGGTTAAAAAATCACTACTCCTTTTAAAACCCCATCTTGTGTCTTTACTAGGCTGTACCATGAGACACTTAAAAGCTGTGTTATATCAAAATGTTTAATTAGAAAGATGAGTTATGCCTTGCATGGTAACAAGAAACCACCATAAAAAATCAAATAATGTATATCAGAGCAGTCATGCATAAGTTCAAATCCCTTTTCAGTGGGACATTGATTAAATTCTTTGATGAATCTAGGCCCATGCATTCAGCAGCTTCTTCCCCTTCTCAGCATGCGTTTAGTTATGTGAAGCCAGAAACGGCCTTTGTATATTTAGACTTTGGGAGCACATTGAGATGGAACCTAGCCCTGCACCGAGGGTTAGACCTCAGCAGTAATTCAACTCTGCTTGTTCCGGCTTTGAACAAAGACAAGCAGGGCTACGGAGTTATGTTACTCACTACAAGTAGAGGAATCAGCTTTCCATGTGGCATTATCCTCCCACCTCCTTTCCCACAGGAATTGGGCAATGTAAGTTAAGCTTGTGCCTTTGCCATTATCTTGCTCTAGTGGCTCGGTTCCAACACACAGCCGTGTACCACCTCATTATTTATACCCTGCTAGCATCTTATTTAGTACCTCAGCTTCCATCACAAATGTATTGCAATAACTACTTTTTCCTGGTTAAGAGACTCATTATAATTGCAGCTTCTCTGCAGGGGTCAGCACCTCCTCCCCACGTATATGATAACGTGCTCTGAGTGCCACCTCACCTGCAAATGGCATTTTTCCCTGCAGTCACTTCCCACGGGCTACAAGCTGCTATTGAATTTCTGCAGTAATATTTAAATTTAATAACTTAATTTAAGATTTAATGGCTTTCTTTCTTGTGCTTTGTAGTCTAATTAATTCATGTGATGGGACCTCATTAGACTTGGGGATCTGAGATGCATCTGGGCATGCAAGGGCTGTAAACATATAAACCTGCATTAGGGCAAATGCAGAACTGTGCATGGAAAGGATAGACTATTTTATCCTTACGGATAATCAGAAAATATTTGGTTAATAGTTGGGTATGTCTTTTAATCATATTTGTAGTTTGTATTGGTAAAACCAACAGAAGTCTGGTCCACTAATGTTAAAGGTGGCTAAGTCCTAGGCTTCCTGGGCCTAGAAAATCTGGCCCGACACCTCCAAACATCCTCTTGCATGCGTGTATGTCCAGGAGCTGTGCGCACTTCTGCCTCTTGAAAAACGTAGCGCAAGCAGATACTGCAGAGAACCTTTGAGCCTGACACTGAACAGTTCACCATGGGACTTGGTCTCCTTGGCTTACTTAGAGCTGTGGTGCTGTGCATATCACATGGAAGAGATAAGGCCCGTCACTGCCATTGAAAATCCTGAATTGCTGGAAGAGCTGAAATCTTGGTGTCTCACACCTCCAGAGAACACTGTAACCACAAGACTGCCAGCTATCTGAAGGTGGAGGTTTCTTGTTCCCTACTGGTAGTGCTCTTCTGCTTATATGATGGGTCAAATATTCACTGATCCAGAGAATACAAATAGCTCTGCCCCTAAGTGCTGGTTAAAGCATTTGCTCAAGTTCTATGTTCAAGACTATGCTCTCGGTTAGGCAGAGCAG
The DNA here is from genome assembly GCA_013397275.1 of Burhinus bistriatus. Taxonomy (NCBI): domain Eukaryota; kingdom Metazoa; phylum Chordata; class Aves; order Charadriiformes; family Burhinidae; genus Burhinus; species Burhinus bistriatus. Next base: position 118,772 of record VYXH01006673.1, read on the forward strand.
AGGTTTGAAACCACTTTCCAGGCAAATGCTTGAGCTGCCCACTTATCTGTGAGTCTGGGTGTGGATGTCTTATTTATTCAGTTTGCAGTGAGGGCTGAAGAACCCAGCTCCAGGAGACAGGTTGTAGGCCAGACCATCATGGCCAGGTATGCACACCAGCCTGCCCCACAACTGTACATTTCCTCCTTCTGCACATCTCTTTTGTAGGACCATTGCTTTCTCGAGGAGCTGAGGAACAAAAGCACAGAAACCACAAAGAGGAAAAGACACAGCATCAGAGGTCTTTCACAGGGTAACACCTTTGGGTCTCAAGGATATACTCCTCACAGTATACACAGTGCTGAGGTTCCCAGAAGAGCACCATTTCCCCATTGGACAGCACCAACAGCTCTAGTGGAAGCATTGTAAAGAGTCATAAAAATCATAGAATATCTCAAGTTGGAAGGGACCCATAAGAACCATTGAGTCCAACTCCCTGCTCCTTGCAGGACTATGTAAAACTAAATCATATGACTAAGAGCATTGTCCAGACATTCCTTGACCTCTTACAGGCTTGGTGCCATGACCACTTCCCCAGGGAGTCTGTTCCAGTGACTAACCACCCTCTCAGTGAAAAGCCTTTTCCTAATGTCCCATCTGAACTTCCCCTGTCGCAGTTTTATTCCATTCCCTTGTGTCCTATTGCCGGTAACAAGAGAGAGGAGATCAGCACCTTCCCATCTGCTGCCCCTCTTGAGGAAGTTGTCGACTGCCATGAGGTCACCCCTCAGCCTTCTATTCTCCAAGATGAACAAGCCGAGTGACCTCAGCCACTCCTTGTAAGTCTTGCCCTAGAGGCCTTTCACTATCTTGGTCATCCTCCTCTGGACACACTCTAATAGTTTGATGTCCTTCTCATATGGAGGTGTCCAAAACTGCACACCGTACCTGAGGTGGGGCCACATCACTGCAGTGAACAGTGGGACAGTCACCTCCCTCGACTAGCTAGCTACGCTACTCTTGATGCACCCCAGGACACGGTTGGCCATTTTGGCTGCCAGGGCACACTGATCACTCTTATTCAACTTGCCATCAAAGAAGAGTGCTGCCAACTACCTCCTATGGGAGCCGGACAAGTTGTGTCTGAAGGCCTGTTCTCCACAGACACGATTTACGTAAGCACTGCACACATTTCTCTATGTGCTGTCAGGGTGCCTTGATCCTTCTCCCTGGAGGCTCATCTTCCTCTGTACAGTTTCTGTGGTGAGCCAGGTACACTTGTGTACCTGTTTTGCTCAATTAAACCTTTTCCAGGGATGTGAGTCATCTATTTCATGGTCCAGAACATCCTCATTTCATTTCCTCTGCCCTCTGGTGATTGACTTGATTAATACTATGTAAACACCTTGAGACCTAATTGCACTAACTACTGTACAGAAAGAGCAGAGCTTGTCCCAGAATGCTTGTTTTGAATAGGACAAGCCCAGGAGCAAGGAAAAATTAGAGAGAACCCAGACTTTTATATGAACCTTGGTTAACTTGGTTCTTAACAGTCCCAGTTAATTTGCACTGATGAACTTGATACAAGCAACAAATTTTAGTTCCAAGACAGGGACTGACCACAGTCCTTAGTGACCCAGCATGACTCAGTAAGTCTCATTGACCATTTGACATGGGTTTCAAGAAAGCCCCAGACCCTTCTGACAAGGTCTGCCAGCTCTTCCTCATCAAAGGGTGCCTTGAGTTCTTTGTTTCCACCTGACTCCTGACGAGGAGGGTCAAGCACCCTTTCAGCAGGTGTTAGGGAGAGGCCCCTGTAACTGCTGGGCCTGGCGTACAGCTAGCAGCGTGTGGCCAACAGACGCCGCAGTTTGCACAAAAGGGGCCAGAAACTCTGCTGAGAACAACATACGGAGATTCTCGGCAATGGCGGTGCTGTGCCACAGGACATGGTCCCTCCCACCCACTGGAGCAACTGTCCCTGCAATATCAGAGCATTTCTCAGCCCAAGCTCCAGAGGAAGTGTCTGGAGTGTCCGTGCCCAGACACTGGCAGTGGAGCTGCTGGGTGGCCCCTGTGGGGAGCGGCCGGGGCTGCCCCGTGCCAGACACAGCCGGTGCCAGCCGGTGCCAGCCGGCTCCAAGGGCCCCACCGCAGGACACAGCTGAGCCCCTCAGCCAAGCTGGGGGCGCCGGGGGGAAAACAGGGTTCAGCCAGGGCCGAAGGCGGCCCAGGCCCAGGAGGAGGAAGGCCAGGAGGGAGCAGCAGCAGAGGCAGCCCCAGGGCGGAGGAGGAGGAGGGCAGGAGGTGCTGCAGGCCCGGAGCAGGGATCCCCTGCAGCCCTGCAGAGCCCCCGCTGGAGCAGAGACCCAGCCTGCAGCCCGGGGAGGGCCCCAGGCCGCAGCGGGGGGATCTTTCCTGCAGGAGCTGCGGCCGTGGAGAGCCCAGGCGGGAGCAGGTTGTCCCTGAAGGACTGCAGCCCGGGGCAGGGCCCGCGCTGGAGCAGGGAGAGGGGTGAGGAGGGAGGAGCGGCCGAGAGGGGCTGCCATGGACTGACCGCAGCCCCCAGCCCCAGCCCTGTGCAGGGTGAGAGAGGGGCAAAAGCGTTTTATTAATTTTTGTCTTTCTTTCTCAGCATGCAAATCTTTTTTAATTGACAATAAATTTAATTTTCCCTGTGCTGAGTCTGTATTGCCCATGATAGTAATTGGTAAGTGATCTCCCTGTCTTTATCTTGACCCATGAGCTTTTCCATCTTATTTTCTCCCTCGGTAGGAGTGAGAGAATGAGCGGGGGATTTGGGCCCTTAGTCAAGGTTGACTCACCACAGGGAGGATGCAGCTCTGCAGGACTCGGGCTGCAGGGAGTTCCTGGGGCTTCTTGCTGGGGCTGGGGAATATGAGTTCCTTGTCTGCAGGTGTGTGCTGGCGAAGGATCCATGTCACCAAGAAAAGGAGCTGTAGCAGGAGGTCAGCAGAGTGTACGGCATCAGAGATGATGAAAAGGATCCTCTCTGAGACCTGGATAAAAGAGGAGCCTGAACCCCAAGCTGTGCTGAAGGAAGGACAGGTAGAGTCTGTGCTTATTGGATTGGAAAACAGAGATGCCGATGATGGTGAAGGCTGGAAGCTTGTCACTTTTGGAGATGGGGGGAAGGCTTCTGCTTTTCCTGAAGACGTGCAACTACAGAATATGTTTAGTGCCCTGGTGGCAGATGAGTGCCTGGGAGCTCTGTGTGGTGAAGCACTTCAGCTGGGTAACCCTGAGTCACGTGGCAGCACCAGGAATGAGCAGTGAGTGTTAGCAGGGGGTGACTCCCTGCTGCTGGGGACACAGTATTCCATCTGCTAACCTGACCTGCTGTCTGGGGACATTTGCTGCTCACTAGAGGCTCACATCTGGGACATAGAGAGGCCACTGAGGCTTGTCCATGCCTCAGACTATTACCCCCTGCTGCTTTTCAACATGATCCACCAATGACACGGCTGGGGAGATCTGGAGCATATCAAAAATCACTACATGACTCTGGTGGCTAAAAGCATGGGGGCCCAGGTAGTTTTCTCCTTGATCCTGCTGGTGAGAGAAAAGGGCTTGAAACAGACTGGATGGATCTTGCTGGTTAATGACTGGTTGTGCAGCTGGTGTCGGCAAAAGGGATATTTGGCTTCTATGACTGTGGGACCTTCTTTGAGGTTCAAGCACTGCTGGGAGAGATGGGGATCCACCTGACCAAGTGGGGAAAAACATCTTTGCCAACAGGTGGTAAGTTTGGTGAGGGGGGCTTTAACACAGGAATGATGAGGGAGGGAGATCAAGACCCACAATGAAGTGAAAAGTGCAAACTGGGTGGTCAAGCAATGGGTACAGATTGATATGGACAAGAGGGGCCTTAAAAACAGCAGAAGTGGACTGAAGGGCTTCACCCAAAGCGTATGCACAGAAATAAGGAAGTGTTGATAGGGCATCTCTGTATGGCAAGTTCTACGGGAAATAAACGTGCTGGGGGCCTCTCTGCAGTGCCTCTACATTAATGCACATAGCATGGAGATTACAGGAATTGGAGGTCTCCATGCAGTTGCAGGGTTATGATCTCTCTGGGACCACAGAGATGTAGAGGGACAACTCACAACTGAAGGCTGCAATGGATGGATACAGGCTCTGTAGGAAGGACAGACTGGGATGGCGAGGCAGTGAACTTGTCATTTACATGAAAGCAGCGGAAATCCATGGAGCTCTGCCTCGGGATGGGTAATAAGCCTGCTGAGACCTTATAGGTCAGGGTTAGAAGGCAGACGAATGCGGCCAACGTTGTGGTGGGTGGCTGCTACATACTGTCTGACTGGGAAGAAGTAGATGAGGCCTTTTTCAGTGGACGAGTGGAAGAAGCCTCACGATTGGACGCCTTGCTCCTTATGGAGGACCTGAACCACTGCGGTATCTGCTGGAGGGGCAACACAGTAGGGCACAAGCAACCCAGGAGGTTTATAGAGTATATTGACGACAACTTCCTGACACAGGATCAAGGAGCCAATGGGGGTAAATGCTCTCTGGAGCACACTTACAAGGAAGCATTTTTGGGGGATGGGAAGGTCTGGGGCAGCCTTGGTTGCAGTTACCACAAGATAGCGTGGTTTACAATTTTCAGAGGCAGGAACAAGGCAAATAGCAGGATCACAACCTGGACTTCAGGAGGGCAGACCTGCTTAGGGACATGCTTTGAAGAATCCCATGGACAGAGTCCTGGAGAGGAGGTCCATAACACATGGTTGATGTTCATCAGTCACCTCCTCTAAGCTCCAGAATGGTCCATTCCTATGTGCAAGAAGTCAAGCCAAGGCGCCGTGGATGATCAAGGAGTTCTTGACAAAACTCATACATTAAAAAAAAGCATGTAAGAGGTGCAAGTTTGCTTGGAGAGGTCATCGGTCTCCATCATTGGCGTTATTAAAAATCTTTCTAGATGCAGCCCTGAGCAACTTGCTCTAGTTACCCAGGCTTTGAGCAAGGAGATAGATGAGATGATCTCCAGAGGTCCCTCTCACCCTTAAGGATTTTCTGTGATTCTACGAGCCTGCTGTTCCCCCCCACCCCCAGCTTTTAGTGCTTGGGCACCTTACTCTTGGCTAACAAGAACTGCCTCCTGCTGCAGTGCAGAGCTCTTAGGAAGAAAGTACAGGCAACTACTCTTGCAAATTAAAACTTAGGCCATCTGCCCTGATAAAGACAATCTGAGGAGGCGGGAAGCCTTTCTTTATACAGCCTCCTAGAGATCTGAGCATAGTTTCAGGATGGAGGAAGACTGAAAACTGATTTCCTCTTCTGCCTGGGGATGATGGAGATTCAACCTTCCTATTACTTCCAGATTTAGTGGTGTGAGGACTTTCAAAAGCGCTCTGCTGGAAGCGATCCACAGTGCAGAAAAGAGGGAACTGAAGAGACTGAAGAGTCAAACCTCTGCAAAAGTCCAGTGACTCAGAGCAGCCAGCCAGGAATGCAGAGACCTCATCACAGTCCATGTCCCTGTAAATGCATTTTACATTAACCTATTTCTAGCTTGGGTGTGTTCTGAAATGAAAGGGCAGTGCAAATGTCCTTTTTAAGAAGCTCCTCTTTGATACCTGAGGTCAGATACATTCTGGGAGCAGCCAGGATGTGAGGCAGGATCCTGCTTACTGGATCTCCCTCCTTGTGGGCACAGGCTGTGAGAGGAGTCACGAGCTACTTTACTTTGTGTACTTGGAGAAACTTTTGGATGAGAAAAAGGCCCAGAACCTCAAAATTCTGCAAATGCTATGGTAAATAAATAAAGAAGAAAAAAAAATAAAATCAAGCTTCAGAGTTTAGTGGCCTCCAGTGCCAGGTGGCAGCTGAGCAGGGATTTTCAGGTAATTGATTCAGTCACTCAACTCACATTTTTGGTTCTTCATGTTCTTTTTCAGATCTAATACCAGACACCTGAAAATTCAGGCACTCCTACAGTCACAGAGAGCACAGCTGGGTGCCTCATACATCTTGTTCAAAGTCACCTAAGTCCACACCAGAGCTAGAAATTAAATGTTATGGTGGAATCCCACCTGTGGCCCTGACCCTTAAAAGTTGCTGTCTCTTTTATAAGAATTTGTCTCACTCTGTCACACCTGTGAAAAGGCCATCAAGAACAGCTGCAACCCACAGAAGAGCCAAGATCTCCACTGATACTTTCAGCAGAAGTCTCATCGTGTTACAGCTAAATTTCCTCAGGATGGTTTCACTCAAAGTGTTCTTGCTTGAGCTGACTTGGTGCTTTTGTGCAAGATTCAAATAGCTCTTTCTGGGTCAGGATCTCAGGGAGGAGTACAGTTTGCTTGTTGTATTGCTGTTTTTGTCATCACCTTCAGTAAGTAACATCCCTGCACCTGGTGCGGGTAGAACATAGATCCCACTCCATCCCTGGAGCTTCCACGAAACAAAACATCACACAAACTGAACAGTTGTCCAGATTTTCCAAAAACGCCCGGTGAGTTCTGCTGTTCTCTCATTTCTCCCTCTCCCAGACACTACATCTGTTCCTTTAGCAGTTGCTGGCAGACAAGACAAGCCCGGGTGCCAACTAATACTATATGATCTTCTGCTGAATTCATTTTCCACTTTCAAAATTAAATTATGGGCCAGATCCTCATCGGATTTAATACAACCATTGCCTATTAAGCAGCTGATGGTCTGGCCTTGTACAGAGATTATTCTTCCTCTCACTTTAGAGCAGGAACACAACTGAAGAGTTAGATTTTGATCTGACATGTGAAGTCAGTTGAAAACATCGATTGTTTTGTGTCTGATGCATCCATCATGAGAAATCATTAGTTTTCCAAAAAGCTGGGGAAAACCACGCCATTCGGAAAAAACAAAGAAAAGAAAGAAAGATTGTAAAAGATACTATAAATCTTTTATTTCTTTTTAGTTACTATGCAATGCCCTTCATTTTGAAGGAAATGGTACAATCAATGATCTGTACTTCTTTCTCAGGAAAAGAAGATCTTTGCACTAGCAATTGAACATTTACTGACAAAAGACATTTTACAGAAAACGCTCATGGTGGGGGAAAAAAAAATCATATTTTGTGATTACACTTGTTATTGTGGATGATTCCATGAAGTGTTACAATACCAGGAATTTCAAATGTGCATTTAAAGAAAGCTTCTAATTCAATATTAATGCAGAAGAACAATCTAAACCACTGGTGTTTGAAGTCACCCCGATTTCTTCCTATCCACAGTTAAAAAAAAAAATAATCTAAAGTCTAAGCCTGTTATACAATACACCTGGCCTTATCACTGCACATTGATTCATAAGAGTAGTCAACACATACTCAATTAACAGTAGATCTCTTATAAATAGAAACTGCTGTTGGAAACAATGTATCTCCTACCTCTACTTAGTTACTAGTCTCTGATCCATTTACAAAATTAAAATTTTGCTTTCAAAAAAATATTTGTTCCTACACGGCTGTTAGAGTTATGGTTGGTGCTGTTAACTGTCAGAAAAAGCACAGGTGAGAAACCACTCAACAACACACTTCACACACTCAAGGACAGACCTTTGGTAAAACTTAACCAAAGGAGAAGGAAAAAAGAAAGCCACTATTACATTCAAAATCTGAAATATATTCATCACATAATATTACCTATTTTAGTACTGAGAGTGGAATATTGCATTTAAATGAACAAAACTTAAGAAGTTTGCCTAGGGTTTCATTTATACAAAACAATTGAAAGTTTACTTCCATAGTCTAGGGTCCTTCAGTCTGAAGAATAGATTTTTTCCAAGTAAGAAAATATAGTTTTTGAATTAGCTTTTGGGTATTTTCCCTGTCTACCATGCAACTGCCTACTATGTCAGCTAGATGAGCTCCAGAGAGTTGCTGTAATCAATACCTTGCATTCACACAGAATCAAGGATAACCTGGAATAGTCTTCAGCTTACGTCCTTGTTCACTGCTATGGAAGGTGAACGTCTAAATTGTGTTTTTAAAATTACTCAATCAAGGGATAATTGTAGGTTTTACTATAAAGCCTTTTCCAAGACATTCTTTGCATCAAACACACCAATACTTCAGGGAAATGAGACTGCTCATCTACATTTCCTAGCTGGAGCTACATTTACACATCTGGGGCTTATTCTTGCCAGCCTTGACACGTGCATGAAGATATTTGCAGCAGTCATCGTATCAGTAGCGGTAGGTATGCCCAAATGAGTAAATTCATATAGATGATTAAGAGTTTGCACAATCAAAAGGCTTTTAAAACAAATTACAGTAACTCTAAATGTTAAAAATGCAAGGGAAAGTTCAAGCATGACAAGACAGACAAAGATACCAGAGAACAGTCTGCAGCACGATCATCAGCTTAGTTTACAACTACTGTGTAATACACCTCTCTCACCGAATCAGTGCAGCTCCTGGATTTCCAGGGGAAAACTGGGGCCAAAGTTTGGGCTGGATTCCACAAGCCTTGTTTGGACAAGAGGCCCTTTGAGAAGCGGCTTTCACAGCACTACTTGTTCTCCCGCAGTGATTATGCAACCTCAGATCCTCCATGCTTCCACCAGAGACCTCGGATTGAAATTCCAGGCCCTTATTCACAAAGAAATGTAAATACACACTTAACTTCAAGCACATGAATAATCTTACTGATTTCCCAAGTGGCTCAAGGTAGGGTCTACTCACAGCTTCAGACTTTTGTATAGGCTTAGGACCTTTGCTGAACCAGAAGTTCTGCAGAAGGATCACTCCTGAATTTCTGTATGTTAGAGAAGCTGCAAAGAAGAGCACTTTTACCTATTCTTTTCCCCTCTCTTTTGTGATCTACACAGAAGTCTTGAAGTAGACACGTACACAAAAAGCCTCTGTTTTCCTGGGAGATCTTTTTCTTGAAAATCAAGCTCTAGAAATCCCAGCCTAATCTGCCAACAGTAACTGAGGAAAGTACAGCAAAACCAAGAAACTAAGCAGTTGTGATATGCTTCTACAGCAAGTCCTGTTCTCACATCCAGCTCATTACGGGTCCATGGCTTTAAAACCAGACTGCTTAGAAATATTTGCAGTGGTGTTCAGTAGCACTACTAAATATCACTTCCTAACCAACAGGTAGGGAAAAAGGACCCGCCTGTTAAAGATGCAACAGTTGCATCTTTATCTGCTGGAATAAGAAATCCCTGTATGGAGGTAGCCCTCTTCCAGACTAAACAAAAAAATTCTAGGCTTCCCCCCCTCTTCTACTTTTGCAGTTAATGGAATAGCAGGAGACAGAATAAATCCCCAAACATAGCTTGCAGAGAAATTTAAGGATTCCCAATATCTTTTTTTTTTTTAAATACTGAACACCTGTGTTCAGTAGGTGTCAGAGGAGCATACAGGTTTTATAACACAGCAGAATGCATACCAGACTCTGCTTTGTTGTGAGACAAGCTCCCCCTTCACTCTCCCTCTGGGATTCTTTGCTAAGGCCCTGTGCCTGGGGGAATTCATCCGAAAAGGCATGACCGGTACAGAGAAGCACCAAGATCAGCACAAGACACGGTTTCAGTTGGTCAAAGAAGCTTTGCTCTCCATTCCCAAGCAGATTTGGTCCTTTTTTTTTTTCTTTTTTT
>VYXH01006673.1:132756-191012 GCA_013397275.1 Burhinus bistriatus
GCGGAGGTCGGGCGGCAGGGCTCTCGGCGCCGCGGCTGCAAAGCTCTTCGCGGCGCTTGGCAGCGGGTGTGCAACACACTCACACACAAACTCACACACACACACACCCCCCCCACACGGCCCCTTTAAGGGAACGGTGCCATAAGGCAGCCCAACCCGCCAGTTTGGTCATGGCGGGGGCGGGGGAGGAACTGGGAGCCGGAGTTTGCCCGGGACAGCACCGAGAGGCGATGCGAAGCCTCGGTGCGGGGCCGTGGGGATCGCCCCGCTGCACCCCGCGGGGCGCGGAGGGGCGCGGAGCTGCCGCCGGCGGGGGAAGCGCCCGCCCCGCGGCCCCTCTGCGCGGGGGCGCCGGGAGGTGCCTCCTTGGGGCCGCCAACAATAACAGGGAAGTTGTAAAACGAACAAAATCAAAGAGCCCGGCTCTCCTGGGCTGACTTAGTGCCTTCGATTCCTCCATGAGCGGAGCCTGTAATTAGTTTTATTAATTTCTTTTCTTTCCGACTCCAAGAGATCACTCTGTTTTTCAATATAGAAGATTATGATTCTTTCCCCCTGGAAAGGCATTATCAGAACTGGTGGGAATATTTGTCTTTCTGTGTTTTGGAGAATGCAAAACAATATTCCGCTTTTTCATTAATGCCTAGTTAGTCTACTAGGTGGGTTTATTATTCCTACTGTTGTAACATGCACTGGTAAATCCATCTGTTAAAATGGACTACAGAGATAATTTATGGGACCTACGAGTAATATCTTTAATTTTGTCTTATGTATTCCCTTTGTCTGTTGTCTTGTAATTTATAAACCCAACTTCACACTGCTGTTTTGAGGATTTACTAAACTGCAGCGAATAAAGGAACACATGTGATGTTACCAGGGGGCTAAGCACTGCCCACAGACTCAAAGAATACCTTCGCCATCAGTTTATATGCCTCTGTGGTTTCCAAGATAGACCTGCCCTTCGGGGTGGGGAGAGGAGCTGCTGCTGGGGCTGGGGAGACGCGCGCTCTGCTCTGCGTGGGGTGGTGGGGCACTCGCAAGCAGTGCAGTTGCGGCAGGTGGCAGGCAGCCGCATCAGGACCTTTTTTGCTTTGAATTCTCCTGGTGGCTCCGTCTACAGGAGCATTTTAGAGAACTGAAAAGCACATGAGGGGTATGCTTTTGAAATGAATCTCCCAAACACCCCCACCACCATATGCATGGTTAGCTTCTCATCCCGGTGTGGTTTCAAACGCTGCACACACATACCTTTCACGTTCAGCTAAACTAGATGTGCCTCAGCCGCAGGACTGGACCAAGGCTAGTTGAGTATGCCTCCAAAATGTGTTTAATGTAGATGTCATTTTGCAGCACTGCCTGTTTCACTTCAGTTCCTCTCCTCTATAGCTGCTGTTGGACAAAAGAGGGCCCTGCTTCATAGTCGTTGTGAAACTGGTTTGGTAATTAAGGATGGGCATGTGTAAAGGTGAGAGTATCCTAAATAGAGGAGCGAGACTGAACACAGAAGTGACTTTTCCATGTTCTCCCATTTGTATTGGAAGCTGTGTCTCAGCACCATACCTTACTATCTTCAGAGCAGTTTTATTTCTTGGCTAAAACAGTTTGGCAGCCCTGTGTTGAAGTTTTCTTTTGAATCTGCTGCAACGTGTGCAAAGTTTTTCCTGTGCAGGAGTAGAAGCTCAGTATTGCCCAGCAGAGTCACTCGTGCGCATGCACATCCACACCTATTTGCAGCTCTCTGTCTTCTTCTCTCATTTTTTCCTGTCTGCTTCAACTCACCCCAGTGCTTAATTTTCTGCACCTTGTCAGCTGCTTTGATCTCTTTGATCTCTTTGAGTTTCCTTTCAATGACTGCTCCTCAGAATCCACATTCTCTGATCAATCTGCTGCTTTCTAGGATCAGAAGCCATGGGTGAGTATTTTGTGTCATAAAACACATACATAATGGCGTACTGCACCTGCAGATAAGACATTGGACTTACAGTGCCTATATATCACCTGGGCTGGGGCCTAAAATTATGATGCTTAAAATTTCTGCGTGCTTAACCTCTAAGCCTCAAAGGAGCTAAACTCCACAGGCACAAGGGATGCAAGCTGGTGGCAGTGACATGCTATCTCAGTAACTATGCTTTTGAGGAGAGCATTGACCTCTTGCATAGCTTTGGAAAAAAAAAAAAAACAACCTACTTTGGTGCTTATCTGCTAAAGATAATCCAGTCTGTGGATCTGGAGTGGAGGGAGGAATGGTTGCGCAGTTGCTGAGCTTGGAAACTAAACAGCAGGGCAGAGTTGAAGACACACCTCTGACCTTGCTGTTGGAGGCTCCTTGATTAGATGACTCCTTGCTCAGTGTGCTGGCATTTGTTATCCAATTTTGAGATATTCGGTTACTGTGCACATATCACAGAGGGAACGCTGTGGGTAGTGTGGTTACAGCTGTGGTTACAGCTTCTGGAAGTCAACAGGGATGCCCACACTGTTAAATACGATACCTCCCTGGGGTCACTCTCAGGTCCCAGTCACTTGCTTGTCCAGATTGTGTAAGTATTTGTTCCTTGTAGATTCTCTTTTGGAATGAAAACTCCACCCTAGACAAAACCTGGGTGTGGTTATGGGGCTGGTTCACGCCAGGGAACTTCCCCATCTGAATCCCCCCAAAGATCGCAAGGAAGCAGGGGTGAATCTACATGAGGTCTAGCTCCCTCTGCTCTACACAGCCCTCTAACACTTTCCCAGCTGAGTTTGCACATCCTCTCAATATATTGTTGAGTGCAGCAACACATATCTACAGTTTCATGTCATAAAAATACCATTGGAGTGGGTTGCAACATGGCTTATAGGATATTTGAGATGCTTGAGGCTTTGATTGCCCATAGCACACACTCTAAATGGGAATTTCTCTTTTAAGGCCAACAAACCCGCTGTGATGCAGGGCTCCTTGGAAACCCAAAGCTGCATGGCTGTATAGTCCATTGATGTAGACAGACCACAGAGGGGGCTGTACCTTTTGGCTTAGAGACTGTGGGCCATCTATGGAGCAGGTGCATTTATTAGTCTGTCTGACTATGTAGCTGATACGATCCAGGGACCTTTGTAGTGCTAGCTCTGGTTGCTTTAAACTTAAGCTCTTTAGTTTTGAGAATTAGGTGTCAAAAGATACTTTGTTGCCCCAATGCTATATCATCTTGTTGCTCCAATGCTATCTTATCTTTAACCTTACACACACCTTACACCCAGAGATTAAAAAGGTGATGTTGATTTGAAATCAGTATTCATTCGTACTTGGATGCAAAATGCTGTGTTCCCATTGTTATTGTCATTAAAAGATACCCAGTATGAGAAGAAGTAAGTCTTCTTGTTACACATTTATATTTTTTCTTAGACAGCAGTGCTTCTGAGTAAGACAAGGGTTAGTATCATGTTCTGTAAACATGTTGTGTTTCACAGGTATTCAGCCAGCTGATGGCTATGACACCCTTGAATTATTTAATAGCTTCCATTTCTTTTTTTCAGTAGAGTTTTATGAGAACTGAAATAAACTATGCTCCATTTGGCATGTAAACACTCTACTGCGTCATAGACCTAGCAAACTAAAGTGCTTAAACACCACGGTGGAATTAAGGGCACCCGAGGAATAAACCACTTCCTAGTGAAGTCCATGGAAGTTCCTCCATGGCTATCTGTAGAAATCAATCATGCTCTTAATTGAGGGTGAACTGCAACCTGAGAGCTCCTTGATGGATGGTGTCCTTGCGTTACAGTCATAGCTAAGTCTGCCAAGGAAATTTGGATTCAGAATTGTAACATTTCATTTGTTACCCTTTTGTTCTCCAGTGGAAGCTGCATCCCTGGGTCAGGCACCAAGTTCTTGTAAAGCCAGGAATGCCACCTAAAATGATATTCACCAAAGCTGGCATGCCTGAGGTGGCTGGTGGGGAGTAGGACAGAGTTAGTGTCCTGACAGCTGTTGGAAAATGACGCTTCCTTTCACTCATGTTACACAGCCTAATACTCTCCCAAGGTTAAGTGCTTTAATGAAGTTGGCTGTCTCTCACACACAAGAGGAAATGGTGCCACATCAGTTAATAAAAAGCATTAATATTTCAGATTGCTTCCTTGGCGTATGAAAGACCAAGGTTGAAATCTCTCATCTCACTGAAGGAACTTGAACCGGTATCTCCCAGGAGAGTACTGAAAGCCACCAGACTGTAGGCTATTTTTGAGCAAGTCCTGCTCCCTCTGTCCCACTGAAGCTGTTCGGCTTTGTATGGGCTCATTAAATACCCATTCAGTCAGTCGGGGGCAGGGGGGGGAAGAAAAGAATGACAATGGCTCTTAGATCAGATGCAGGAAGAGGATGAGAGTGCTTTGAGGTCCTCTCTAATGAATATTCAGATGTCTCACAATCATGCAATATCTTAATCAGGAGTCATTCAGACAGACCCACCAGAAAGATCTGAAAGTTCTGCTTTTACAACATACTCATGGAAGAGTGTTGTTCCTGTTTTCTCAGGAAGACATTGGCCCTCTGGGTCTCACATATCCTGCATAACTGGTGTAACCCAGATGCTGTATCAGCTCCTCTTGGTTTCTGTTGTGTTAGAGCCATACTGATACCTCTGTTGGACCAAGCCTCATGAAGTGACCTAGGAAGGGGCACAACTAGCTTGTGACTTGTATGTGGGCTTATAAGTGAAAAAAGAATGGAGCTGTCACTACTCGCTGGCTCTGCTTGTGTCTCCAGGAAAAATTCTGGGAATTCAGACAACCAGAAAATTTATGCACCTCAAAATGTCAAAAAATATCGTGAGAGTCTTGGTATTTCTAAAACTTGAGATTCATGATATTTGACACAACATGAGAGATATAATAAGCCCCTGGTGTCAGGAAGGTTTTATCTGCATTTAGCCTGTAAACCTTTGATGACACCAAAAGGTGCTTCTGGACGTACAATCTTTTGTATTCCATATAGTGTAGCGTGGCCCACCATATATTCAAGACCTGAAAGTGAGGGGAGCTGCAGATCAGAGAGAGTTCTGCAACTTGAGAACAGAGAGGGGAAATTCTAACTGCCATGTTTATCACATCAGCAAAGTCTGGTTTTTTCTAAAACTCGCTGGAAGCTTACGGCTCCCTTAACTACTTTCAACATTGTAATTTGTGACTAAATGTGATCCGTGCAAAATAAATTGCTGAGATTGCCAAAGCCACAGAGTTTTTGACTGAGGCATCCAAGCTGTATCTCAGAAGAAGCTCTTCCACTATGAGATTTTAATTGGTGCATTCCAGCAAATGAAAATGAAGTAATTCATATGTCAGTAGAAGCCTGGTTTCTTAGGAATTGCTATCAAACTGACTTGAGCAGCAGGCAAAGCTTAATTAAAATGCAGTCCATTTTTTTTTCCAGAAAATAGCAACTATATTTCAAACATAACTTAACAAGGAAGGAGGTACGGCACATGCATTTTTCCAGCATGAGAACTACTAGTCCCTTGCATCTCTCATCTCTCTCTCATGCTGAGCTTCTCCCTCCGAAGCTCCCCCTTTAATGTGTCTTTTAGCACGTCACTGGACTGCTGGCTGCCTTGGTAGCACAGCGTGTCCGTTCGTACGCAGCCAGGAAAGGGTAGGACTGCTGCATTCAGTGGAGAAACTTATAAGGATTGCTCCTGATGTGCAATACCTAAGCAGAAGCCATTAATAATGGGAACGATTCTTTTCTTTGGCCATTGCCATGTTGCTAATAAAACATTTAAGTATTAAAAGTAATGTGAGGTAAACACATCACTCCTTCCAGCAAATCTACGATGTGACTACAGGTTACCCAGAGAAGTTGCAGATGCCTCGTCCCTGGAGGTGTTCAAGGCCAGGTTGGATGGGACTTGAGCAACCTGATCTAGTGGAAGATGTCCCTGCCCATGGCAGGGGGGTTGGAACTAGGCGATCTTTAAGGTCCATTCCAACCCAAACCATTCTATGATTCCATGATTCTGTGATTCTATGATTCTATGACTATGTCCTCATGCCTCCATTTTAAATGGGGAGGAACAGAGGAACCACTGAGCAAAATGTCTCCTTCTGTGATGCCAGTGGTGTCTGTGCCAGAATATGAGGCTGTTCATGTCAGAACATGTGGCCATCCACAAAGTGATAACACAGCTGGGGATCTGTGGGGTCTGCTGTTTCTATCCCATCTTAGGATACTTGCTGATTTAACCCAGAAGTACTGGCCACAGCTGCTCCCCACAACCATCTCTGCAAGTCCATGGCAGGGTAGAGGAGCAGGAGTTGGATGGGTAATCCACCTTGTCATTCACTCATTAGATTGGGAAACAGGTTAGTATTTTTTCTTCCCCAGTCAATGGGAAGCAACAGAGATACAAAGCCTCAAACCACCTGTGAAGGTGATGTTTAGGGCTTTCTGCTGGACCTGTTCCAAATCCAGCAGAGCAGGACTCATCCCCTTGCTGCTCCCAATTGCTGAGGCTGCAGTGCTGCGGGGGGAGCAGCTGTGGGGTTTGTACACAGCCAGCTGCCCTGGGGAAGGCCTTGGGCCAACCTGGTTTACGGTGTGTAGGTGGAGGGTAGAAAGGGAACAGTGCACAGTTTGCCCTCTGCACGGGGCTCTCATGAGCCTTGTGTCACATTTCTTATTGCCCACAGCCCTCACCACAGATGGTGAGTGAACCTGCAGCTGCCCCAGGCGTGTTATGAGTGCACCTATGGGATGGGGATTTGCTGAGCAAGACAAGGAGGGAGGGCAGGGCTGGGGGAATCTCGTGGGCTGGAAGATGCGTCAGTCTGGGGCAGCTTTGCACACACACTCCAGCAGACTGAGGCACCAGCAAAGTTGGGTGACAGCAGTGCTGCTGAGACCTCGGAGGCTGCAGGGGACCAGCTGAGCCTAGGCAGGCTGAAGTCACTCCTGTGGGTTCATTCATTACTGCCTGCAACCAAGAACCTTTTTCTACCTTGGTTAAACGCACGCCTGGAGACAACCTGCTCAACTTTGCAGACAAATAGTAGGTACAGTGGCTGCTGTGTTAAACGATTGCTGCCCCTTTGCAGAAGGCACATGAGCATGAGGAAACACCACTGTGCTGAGCTTGAGGAAATGCCACTGTGCTTCTCGTTTGAGAAAGCATCGGTATTATCCTTGTCTTCCACTAAGCCCTTTCTGTTAGCGCCTGTGGGAGGAGAGCAAGGAGCAGATGGTTATTCCTTCAATCCTGTGAACTATTTAGATGAAAATCCTATTCCTAGTAGAATCTACTGTCAAGGAAGCTTCTGGCCTGCTGGATGGCACTGCTGGGTTGGATTTATAAAGTCCTCTCTGGATAATGATGTGTGTGCTTATAATAATGACTTTAATACCTGTTAGAACTGACAGCTGTATGCGTTTGTCTTTCTGGAGACAGATGTTCTCCTGCCTGGCTGTGTGGGTTGATTCTAACTGGGGAAAGAGGACAGTGTGAGCAATGTGGTGTGTTCATTGCTATTTCATTCCCTTTCCTTTTTTTTTTTTTTTCCCCCTTTCCCTCCCTCCCCTCTTTCCTTCCCTGGGCTGTCTGCTAGGCAGCAGTCTGATGTGATCACATCAGCTGCTGCAGGGAAGCCCCTTGGCCACTCCAGATCATCCTCCTCCACTGGCTGTCAGAGCATAGGAGGGAGGCTCAGGGCAGGGCTCTGAACTTGTCTCAGCTCAGCAGCACTCAAAGCAGTTTGATGATGCTTTCCATCCTCACATGTGATACCAGCTGCAGACTGGGCTTGACGTTCATGCTTACAGGCAGCTCTTCATTTCAGACAGTCCCTGTATATGTTAAAGTTGTCGGCTCCACACCAAATCCTTTTTCTTGGCTCTTTCTGTGCAGCATGGTGTTCTCTTGCTCTGATTTAAGTGTTTTATGGTTCCACATGAAGGAGATAACAGCATGAGCAAAGCTGCGGGTAAAGATAAATCATCTGTAGGGGAAAATATGAACGCTGTTTTTTTGGAAAGCAGCAAGGCCACCATGCCAAGGGACCGAAACACTTGCTATAGTTAAGTGTCCGCAACAATCAGCTTAAATCTCCACTACCTCATAATCAAAGTGATTTCAATGCAAAAACATTTTTCAGTGCAGCTTTTGTATTAGAATAAGCAATACAAAGACACTCCTCTAAGGAAGATGCAGATTCCCATTTTTCACCTGAAATGTCCTTCATTTGCTGTTATAAACTAAATCCAATTAGTTAAGTTGAGGGAAAGGCTCCAACTGACTTTAAGGGGAGATGAATGAAGTTGCATGCATGGTGCTTCTCCGGGATTGCACTGATTGGGGCAATCCCACACACAAATACAGGCTGGGCAGAGAGTGGATCAAGAACAACCCCGAGGAGAGGGACTTGGGGGTGTTGGTGGATGAGAAGCTCAACACGAGCTGGCAATGTACACTTGCAGCCCAGAAGGCCAACCATATCCTGGGCTGCATCCAAAGAAGCACGGCCAGCAGGTCAAGGGAGGTGATTCTGCCCCTCTACTNACTGGGTATTCTCCCTTTTTAGCATTTACAGTATACTGATCCTAATCAGAAGCAGAACAGTGTTATTTTGCTGGTATAGAGTAGAAGATCCAGCAAAACAATTCCTACAGTCTGTGCCATTTCATTGTTCAAAGGTCTAACAATATAATCCAGGTCTTCAGGATAAGATGTGATGAACTGTAGCTTGGTTACAGGAGGAAAAATGAGAAATTAGTCAGATTTTGGATCCTCTGAAGAAGTGCCTCCATGATTGTGTCACACAGAACAGTTTTGTGTGTTAATGAAACTCAGCAAGATTCACAGGTCTTGTGAATCGTCACTCCTTTTTCTTCTTTTTTTTTTTTTTTGTTTCATTTCCCTCTTCATCCGTGAGGAACTCTGAACAATTCATGGCCTTTTAGAGTCTCGGTTGCACCTTCTTTTATAAGCATAGAAGGGAAACTGCCAGTTTTAGGTTTCCAGTGCAGATTAATTAAAGCCATAGAATAGCCATGTTTCAAGCATGTCCTTGCAAGGCCAGCGGCATCCTGGGCTGTATTAATAAGAGTGTAGCCAGCAGGTCCAGTGAAGTGATCTTTCCTCTCTGTTCAGCACTTTTGAAATTGTATCTGGAGTGCTGCTTCAGTTTTGGGCTCCCCACTGTGAGAAGGACAGTGACAGAGCCGACAGACACAAATTGGAATGTGGAAAATTCCATTTTAAATATTGAGATTTTTTTTTTTTACCAAGAAGGTGGTCAAATACTGGAATAAGTTGCCCATAGATGCTCTGTAATCTCCGCCTTTGGAAGAGTTAAAGACTGGACTGCGTACATCCCAGAGCAACCTGATCTAAGTAGACCTGCTTTCCGTAACGGGTTGGATTAGATGACCTCTGCAGGTCTCTTTCAGTGCAAATTATGATTCTATGATTCTCACAGGACACAGTGGATCTACTTATTAATAATGCCTACTAGATCCAGTGAATCCAATTTACAGCTTCTTTCGACTCCATCCTGGAGTCTGATTCAGTAACAACTAGATAAAATCTTCTGCTCAATTTGAAACTCCCATGAAGAGATAAAACTGCTCAAGGCTCTCCTCGCCTAAATACTTACATTCTGATATTCCTGGACTTCAAAGCCAGAAACACTTTTCTGCCTGGAAATGTCTCTGTCTATGGACGCCTGAGAAAATAACTTTTCTTATCCTTGCAGATATACCGGGTCATCTGAACAGATGACAAATCACAAAGCTGCTTCCCTGATTCTCCCCCACCTGTATGTACGTCGTAGAACGGTATGTGCACTCTATCCACGGTGAATAGCACCCTCTTAGTTACTTTCCAGTAGTACCCAGGGGACCTTGTCACTGCCCCATGATAGGACTGACAGGCTTGAGCATGATGCTCTTCTTCTGATCAAGGGTTTCATGAATTCCCTTCCCCATTAGAAATTCTGACATATCAGTACTGATGAGCTGAAGTCTGAAACCCAAGCTCAACACAGGACTAAAATGACTGCAGCATCAGGTCTTAGGAAAGATATGCCTTACAATTCCCAAATAAATGCATACTTTAAGGCCAGAGGTTGCCTCCATTCTTTACTGATCTAAACAGGATTGTGAGAAGGTGCTGCTCTTGTAAGCAAGGCTGTGAGACCTTGGCTGTCAAGGAATATGGTCTCTTTGGTACTGCTGTATTCATTTCTTGTGAGGAGGGGCAACTGGGTGGCATGTTCCATGCTGGAATGAAGTCACTGAGTGCCATGCATGCCTGGCGGTCCTCTAGCTTTCTTGGAGCTAGCCTTGTTCATTCCACAAAAGAGGCTTTGAAAAGTTGATTGCTTAGGTTTTAACTTTTCCAAAAAGGTTTCTCTGTTAAAAGCTTCTGGTTGGAAATACCAAACCCTGTTGTTGCTAAGATTAAGGTATTTGTTTCTTAGAAATGGCTTATAAGCAGAGACCATCACGTGGACTTTTGCTCCTTCTTTAGCCAAGGGGAGCGAAGGAGCTTCAAGTAAATTGTGCTTCCAGCAGGATCAGTTTTGCATGTGATTTCAATAATGGCTTTGGGGAAGGAGGAGTCAGGTCCAAATTTTTATATTTATAACTCATATGGAAAAAAAAGAAAAGCAGTACTTACCACTAATATATTGGGGGGGAGGTTAGGCTGTTTTTAATGCAGATAGCAAAATCAGCTACTATGTTTCACTAAAAATTTAGAATGTGATTTATTTTTGCATACTAATGAAAAAAATGCACCAAGATCAGATTTATGGGTTTTGCTTTTCTGGAAGAGGAATTTTTTCCCACTTTCATTCTGTGTTGTTTATTCCCCTCAAGGTTAATGTCATAAGCAAAATAAAATCTGACTAATTAACTCAGCCTTGGGAAGATTATAAATACCTGTCAGGAAACAAAAGATTTTTTGCTGTTGCTAGACAATGACCTTAACTGTGACCTGGAAAGATCATGCTTGTAGTTTGTGAATGAAGGCAGTAACCGTGCTGTGGTACTTCTGGCCTTATTATGAAATACACATCGCAGATTGTGTCTAATTGCACGTGGTGGTTTTATGATATCTGTAGCTACTGAGCCAAGACTCAGATGTCAGATATCAGCATTCTCGCTATAGTTAAATGCTGCTGCCGTGTAATAGGTTCTGTTTATCTCTCGTCCAGCTTCCAAATTGCTGTGTCTTGGGTCAGTGCCCTAAGTTCATTTTTCGTAAATTCCTGACCAAAGTTATTAGCTCTCCCCTTTAAAAAACAGGATGAATTAGTGCTGCATTATCCCTCATTCTGGGAAGCATGGCCTCAGCTTTTATCATCATCACTGGGCTGACTTGTGCTAGGTTTCAGCAGAAGGCGATTTGTGGAATTACTTCAGTGGGGGATATCCAGCCCTTTGCTTAAATGAAGAGAGGAGTCTTCTGCTGGTGTTCACAGAGGTTGTGGGATTGCTTTATCTCTTTTGAGACCTGGCAGAAGATAGAACCCTGACTGTGGAGAACAGATCCCTCCTCATTTCCCCCAGCCTCAAATACATGTTCCTGGCTTGAGCTCGAGATGTATTTACAAACAAAATGTGCAATAAGTAATGGATATTCATGTTCCAAAAAATTCAAAGGCGTGGTGCTGATGCCTCAGGCATCATCGCCGTTCACGTACCGACCTTAGTCCTCTCGGCCAGTCCTCCCTGTGCCTACCAGATTCCAAACACCATGATCTGTTCCTGTAGTGCAAAAGGGCTCTTGTGGTGCCTGGAAAGAGCCTACTGTAATGGCCTCTGTCTATCCCTCTCCCCTCTGACTTTCTCAGATCATGCATGATGCCAACAAATAGTAATATTTTTGCAAAGTCTTTCCACAAGTGACACCAGAATAAAATACTGCTGAGAGCGATTGCGTGGCACTCTGTCTCATCTCTGTTTTTCAGACACTCACCACTGCCTACAGCCACTTTCTGTCTTTGGCCTATATAGTGTCAGCTGCCAGGAAAAGAGCTAAAGTTCTGGGTTCCTTGCTGTATTTCGTCTTCATGCAGCTTTGTACTGCTCCCAGTTTCCAATTTCATAACAGTTTTTGCAGTGTGTTTTGTTCCTCTTTTATGCACTCGATACTGGCAGTAAAATGTGGGTTGTTCTCAATGTTTAGCGTCAAGTCCTACATATGGAAGTGATTTATCAACAAGATTAGAGGCTGGAGGCCTGTGGAAATTGGACTCCAAGGTCCCATAATTCTTTAGAAAATGCCAGCCATGGTAGGTTTTGCCTGCTAACGGCTGCCCATTATTGATAGCCTTATTCAAATATTATGTTCACATTGTAAACAATGACCAGTTTCTCAACTTTATACTTATACAGGTGCAGCTAATTCAAGTCTTGATCGTCACACTCACCCTTTTTCTTTCATGTTAGTCCCCTCTTCCTTTGCCCTCACAGTCTTTGTTTATTTTATTTTATGCAAGACATCTCTTCCCAAAAAATTTTTCTCTGCAAGGTACTGCCATAAGAAGTCATAGAATCATAGAATCACCTAGGTTGGAAGAGACCTCTGAGATCATCAAGTCCAACCATAAACCTAACACTGCCAAAACCACCACTAAACCATGTCCCTCAGCGCCAAGTCTAGTCATCTTTTAAATACCTCCAGGGATGGTGATTCCACCACTTCCCTGGGCAGCCTGTTTCAATGTTTGATGATCCTTTCTGTGAACAAATTGTTCCTAATATCCAATCTAAACCTCCCCTGGTACAACTTGAGTCCACTTCCTCTTGTCCTATCTCTTGTTACTTGGGAGAAAAGATTGACCCCCACCTCTCTACAAGATATTATCATGGAAACATGGAAATGTCAATGCCTAGAACATTCTGATATGACAGCTGAGATAGGCACTTCGGACAGTCGCACAGCACTATTGAATCTCCACATCATTTATAGCTTGTGCTACTGTTCAGTGGCTGAGAGAAAAGGATGGTGTAGTTCTCTTGGGGATTTTTTAATTACTGGACCTATGGCAAAGGAAAGGAATAATTAGCACAAATGCCCAGTGTAAGATATCCAGCCTTTTTGGTATTTCTTTCAAGGGAGTACTATGGGCTGCATTAAGAAATGTGCTTAATGGGGTAGTGTGGTTGTTCTTGAGCCTGACAGCAAGGAATGAAATGGTATTCTTGTTTCTCTAACTGCCAGTGTTTCCCCCGCCTTCTCTTACCTTCTTAGCTCCACACCAGAGCCTACTGGCCCATGAACATTGGTGATGCTCTTGGTTGCTAGACGGCTGGCCTGCTGAGCCGGAGGTCCTTAAACTCCTGTGGGCAACATCAGAGGTCTCAGAGACAAAGTCAGCTGGTGGAACAAAGAAACTGAGAAACTTGAGATTTGTCTCCTATGACCCCATGAAGCTTAGAGAAGTGCTTGGCTAAATTTCTTTTTACCTTTATTGTTTTATATCCTTTTTTATCTGCCTGTCAGGGTATTGTCTCTTTCCCTGAAGACAGTGAAGACAGCAGGCACTGAACAAAATCAAAGAGGTTGACGATCACCTCAGTGAACTGCTTGGAGGCTGCAGTCGGTGGTTGCAGTAAAGCTGGCTGGTGGGGAGGGAGGTATGGATCCTTCTGACTAAGACAAGCTGTTATCTAGATGCTGGAATAAAATACCTGAGAAGTGATCAAGGGTGAAATTTACCCCTAACTGTGCCAGCCCCATTTTAGACCAGGATACTTTGATATCAAAATAGGCATCACAGACTATCCCTAAATATTTTGGAACTAGAAAATCTAGGAGAAATAAATAATAATAATATAAATAAAAGAAATTTTGGGGGTCCTGAAGCAGGAAAGGTTAGCAGAACTCCTACTGACTGCACCAGGGACAAGTTTGGACCTTGAGTTATTTGGCTCATAACTCTTCAGCAAGATTGAAAGAAGAAGGGTCTGGGATTTTTTTGATTGAAAATTTTATTACTGTCCAACCAGGATGCTGTTTAATCTTTAAAACACCCAGAATACATCAATTGTTTGGATTCTGAGCTCTGTGTTACACTTATTCCTGGACAGGCAAATTACAATGAGAATAATCATTGTCAGAATACTAATGTGATGTAAACTAATGTAGAGGTATTTATTCAATGGAATGCAATTACCAGCAATACTCTATTTTCTGAACAGTGTGACTGTAATCCAATTTAGGCTGTTTAACCCCTGGTGATTTGTTTCTGTTTGTATTGTGATAGGCTGAAAACAGGCAGGATTGCTGGGGGCAGCAAAAGGGAAAGTAAGGGGAAATAGCACCACATGTAATCTGAGATCTTAATGACTTTACTAAATCTACATAACCACAGGGCTGTTCATCATGGTTGTGCTGCTAATTGAATTTTAAAATAAGGGTAGATCCTACGCTCACTTTCTCCCAACATCATTTCATTTTCTGATGAATGCTTAGTCAACAGTTTAAAAAAATCCTTTATGGCTTCAACCTAAAGTTGCGTTAGGACCTTGGATTTTGTACAAGACAGGATTCTCAGGTACATGGTCGCAAGTGACAAAGCGAATGTACAAGGTGACTTTTATGACCAGCTTCTCTTGCAGAAGAGTTCTTGACTGGAGGAGTTGCAGCAGGATCCCATGGGTAGAGGACAGCTTCTCTCCATCAGGGACAGGGAGATCCTGGGAAGGACAGAGCATGGGGACCTTGCTGCAGGCAATTTCTGAAGACTGAAATCCTTCCGCTAGATACTGGTACATTCATTAACACAGAGGAGTTCCCCTGAAACTAGCAGAGTTTCTGTGCTTCTGAAACTAGCACAGGATATGTTGTCAGCACAGACAGAAGTTTTGAGATCTGGTCTTTAAATAAAAGAAGTGCTAGGGTAATCTTGTTTTAAGAGCAGGGAGATATTTTTTAAGCACGCAAAAATGAGTGAGGAAGGCCTTGGTGTCCATCTGGTGCAGAGTTTGCTAATGGTGATGGCAATTCTGACACTGAGCTGAGTGCAAGCACGTGCAGACTGGATCCTGAAGGGTGGAGCTGGACCCAGTAAGGGGAACTGGGGATCTGGAATATTCTGCTTCTCCCCAAACACCAGAACAAAGTGTTGAGGAATGAGGATAACCATCACTAGTAGGATGGTGGGCCTGTTTTCCAGAAAGCTACACACAACTTTGATGGCTGCTCAGGTTGGAAGAGCCTAGGGAATAGCTATTCAGACCTTTTGTTAGTACCACACCATCCCCCCACCAACACCTCCAGTGAAATTAGGTCCATTAGTTACAAAACCCAAAAGGACCAGAGGTGCAAGGTTTCATCACAGCGATAGGCCAGTATGGAACAGGCTAGAACATGCACACTGCCAGCCCTGCCTGTCTGCACAGGACAGGGCTTTGGGTGGGTTTTCAGCTCTGCCTCTCTGGTCACCAGGGCTGAATATCTCAGTGGAGGACAGCAAATAAAGTGGGAGGAATGAGACAGAGTGGAGGTGTTGCTAATGGTTTTGGACATGCATTTCTTGAAGGTCTGGTGATAAGATATATCAACATTTGATTGCCTGGTTGGTTCTGTACAGAAGGATGTATTCACCCTGCAGCAGGCTTAGGAAGGCGGGGATCCAGTATATTCCCTGGGGTTACCTTAGCGAATGAGTTATGCTTTATATCTCCTGTGCCTTGCCCCTGCCAGAGAGATGATGCCAGTTCTTGAAGGCTCACTGATATCGCCACCCGTAGCTGTGGAAGTCCTAGCTTCCTAGCAACTGATTTGAGTTCAGTATTATTAATGATGCGTGTTGCAGCAGAGACCAGAGGCCCCAGCTTTACTGTGGTTAGCACAGTGTAAATACAGCATAAGAAAACTATGCATGGCCAAAGGAATGCATGACTAAGGCCATGGCTATCCAAAGGTAATTTCCCGAAGACAGGAAGCCTTCAAGCAGAAAGCATTGTGGAACTGCTTCCAGACTACAAAGCACAGAAAAACAGTTCTCTCAAGAGAAACGGGCCCTGGATGAGAACCTGAGTAAGAGTTCCAGCTTTAGGGCACTTGCACTTTCATTCAGGTTTTTGTGTCATGTAAGCACCTGTCTTGGGGAAGAGATGCCAGTTGGGGCTTGCCCACATATGCTGTTGCATTGTAGTCTTGCAATGGTAAGAGGGAAGCAGAAATACAGTGGAAAGAGCAGGTAAGAATAGCACCGTTAAGACAGAGTGGTCCTAACTCCCCGGGATTCTGCATGCGAGAGATTTAGCAAATCAAACCCTTAGTATTTCCAACAGCCATTCAGCCACAAGAACTTAAGCTGTGAGTGAAAAGCACACAGTGCAGCTATTATTCTTTCAAGTCCCAGTTGAGCTGTTTGCTTTTTCACTTTTAATTTTTAATATAATTTGTCTTGTGAGTTTGCATGAGGCGTCCCTCCCCAGTCATTTACCATGAGTGCTGTGGGAACTCCTAGCTGAATGCAATGAGGGCTTGCCACATCAGTGAGCTAAGGAAGAAGGCAGTTGTGTTTCTTACAACAGTTCTTACTTAGGCCCGACTGGATTTAAATTACATGCCACCAGGGGCTTTGTACAAGACATCTGTAATAGCAGAAACACCTGCAGAGCAGAGTTTCAGGATGACAAATTTTCTCTCCCTCTGGACTAGCTCTTTTGCTCATCTAAGCTGGATTCTCTTCACTGATTTGCACAGTCCGCGTTATTTACACTGGTGTAAATGAAAGGAGAATTAGAACCTTTCTTTCCTTTGCTGGGAAAAAGTTATCCAGCGCGTGGCTGCAAAGCCAACCTGGCTGCATGCTTCCCAACCACCTCCTCTTCAAAGTGCCATTCCCACTAAGCAATCTGCTTGGCTTTGAATAAATCGAAGCATGTGGCCTCTGTGAAAAGCCAGACCCTCTTTGCCACTTCTCATACCACTGAGCTTTGAAAAGCTGATGTTTTACAGTGAAGCTGAGTGTCAGTTTCTATTCAATACATATGAACTTTGGGATGAATCATGGTTCATCTGAGCCACTTTCCACTGATGCTAGACCTTCATCATTCCTACAGATTGACGGTATGGATTTCACTTTGTGAAGATTCAATGCACAGATTTTGAGGTAATGTTTTTGGCTATGAAAAGAAAAGCCAAGATCAAGACTGTGCGAAGAGTTAGCTCCTCAAGTGCAAACTGATCCTCACTGGGCTCAGATTTCTTCATCCCTTGACGTGCTTTTATCCTACTCCAGCTAAGAAAGTGTTGGTCTTGACTCAGTACTTAATACACAAGAACTTTGACTTCATATAATTTCTACCTCCTGTTCCACTCGTTCTGACCTTTAGCTGTAAGACAGAGATGGATGAAACCTGATCTAGCATCTTTCACACATTCATGTATGACTTATTTGGCTACAAGCGCTTGTTCCTTGTGTAGCAACCATCTTTAGCCTGTATGACTTGAGACTACATCCTGTAGTGGTTGGCAGTGCTTTATTCATTGCTGCAGCTATGTAATTTTTTGTCAGCTGGAGCCCTTGACCATGATTGCCATTAAATGAACAGGAACGGATTACTATATGCAAGGGAAGAGGGCCTTCAGGGTTTGAAGAAGTAGGATTATTTTTTTATATTTTTGCACAGGAAAGGGAGGTTCAGCAGGATTTGTGTCCCAGTAACTCCCTGTCTTTATCCAGACTGCACTCACCATTTTGGAAAGTCCCTAGAATGATACTAAGGAGACCTACCATGTACAGACATGTGTAATAGCCTCCCAGTAGTGTCAAGTATGGTATGGTATAGTCAATGGTAGACTGTGGTTAAGCAAGAGATTTGGTTGACAACAGGCCTACAGTACTCCTAGACATCTTGCCTAGCCGTGGACTAAGCATTTGATGATTTGTTTTTGTCATTACCCAAGGCACATAATGATTCTCTTTCTACTTGTCCTCTTTTCTTTATTCATTTGCTGTACCCATATGTCATTGGTCATCACAGTGCGAGACTGGGCATTCTTTAGAGGCCTTTCTGGACAGTTCAAAAAGCTGAAATGTAGACGAAAACAGCTTTGAATGCTTTCCAGCCTGCAACTTTACTGCAATTTCCAATGATTAATTTCTATTTTTAGAAGTGAACATGGAGGCTAAAATCCTCATTTGAGGGGATGGTACGAGCCAAAGAGCCACATTTGGCACTCAATCAGATCTCAAAGTTTTGCAGTCCAAGCAAATTTTGCAGCTGGGCAAGCCAAGTGCTCTGCAGAGGCTTAAATGGGAATGTGTGACGAAGAGAGCCTATAGAGAAAGAGGTTACTAGGCAGAAGGGAAAAGAAAAAGAAATACATTAGTGACATTTCAGATTGTCCATGCAGAAGCTCAGTAAGGTGGAAGAAGAGATGAGATTTTTCTATACTGTTCACCACTGTCATGGTCTAAGGGGGGCTCCAGGCCATATGGGGGAGCTCCCTTCATCTGCACCTATTATCCTTGTTCTAAGCACAGTTCCTCGTCATCCTTTCCCTTGTTACTGATGGGTGTAACAGTGCAGAAACAGCTGCAGGGAAAGTGTGTGTCACTCACTTGGTGACAGAGTTGAACATGGAAGGATCCCATACTTCTGCACCAAAAGGTATGAGAAGTACTCCCCACCTCCTCCTCCTTCAGCAGAAGCAGCAGGTGAGGAAGGTTGAGGAGGGATATACAGATGAAGAACTACTGAGAATTTGTGCATGTCTATGCCTTGATACACACCTGTTTTCTGGAGATGTGGCCTCGTGCTTTGGCTCTTTGCTGTTTTAGTATAGGAGTACTTTTCATCGACCTTCCCTCTAAGGCTCCATTCATAAATCGCTTATGGAGTGTGAATAAGCCGTGGGGATGCTTTAATAAATGGTTTCTCACATAAAGTTTTATTCCCCAATAATAATTAGCTTATTAGTAAATCCCTAATGACATTACTAAAGGAGGTCATTATCATTATCCGTGTTTTATATCTGCAGAAACCGAATCAGAGAAAGGGAAAGTCACCCACTAAGTAAGATTTGTGGATGCAAACTCCTGAGTCAAGGCAAATGCTTTATTCAGTAGGTCAGAGGATTAATAGGTACTTGAAATAAATGGTTAATCAGCTGGAGTAAACAGAATGTAATAGGACAGTCATATCTTCTTGGAAAATGTTTAAAACCGTCTAGAATAGTTACTTGTGTCTGTGATTGGTTGTCAACATTTAATAGGACTAACTCTTCATAGAGGCCATCTTAACATGCACATAGCAAATTGCCATAGTGTTCATCTTCAGGAATCTGCATAGTTTGTGTACCGTCAGAATTTCTGCCATGGTCTCCTGAATTGTTAAAAAGAAACTGGCATGCCATTTGTTAAGTTTTTCACTCAAACATACCCTTTTTATTCAGCTTATTCCTGATCATTTTGAAAATCGTGCTAGTACACTTGATTGTTTTCTTTAACAGTCCATTACTGGCCATAGGAAAATCTGCTGCTGTCTCAATATATGGGACAACAAAATGCAAAGTGGAGTTAAATCAAAATAGATGTCATGAAGGCCACTGCAATGATTGCATCATACAAGGCAATGTGCAAGTTTCTGACAGCAACCAGGGTGGATTTCCAATATATAAGGATTCCCCTTGAAATGAAAAACTATGCCATGCCCAGCTATATATGGGGGACCCAAATACTCCTGAAGGTGGAGGGAGAAGTTTTGACAGACAGTACTTCATGTCAGCATTGTATGATGATGCTGAGACTGCAGCTCCTCCAACTCGGCTCATGGCTCTGGGAATTTACAATATTTTAAATTCAGTACAGTAAAATTAGTGTAAAGTCAGTACATTATTGAAAAGCTCCTCAATTCCCTATGTAATGAATCGTGCGGAAAATAGATGCTTAACCATGTGCTTTACGACATCTAATGTGCTAACCACTGGGTCCTCCAAGCCAACCAAGAGGCAAAACAAGAAAGGAGTGTGTGAGATTGTCATCTGGGCTTATCTGCCCGGGGACTCAGAGTCTGAAACCTCTCTTAAGCTAAGGTCATATATTTAGAGACTCTTAAAATACTTCTGCCCCCATTTTGCCTGCAGACCTAGTGGTTAAAGCACCCGCTCAGGAGCTGGGATTCAAAGGTTTGGAGTCTTTCTTCGCTTGAGGAGGTTTGACTCTGTGGCTTCTGCATTCCATGAAAAAGCGTTGAACACCAGGGTGTGATACAGTCTAAGCGATGGGGTGAGCAAAGGTGTCCTCTCCTCATCACCAAGTCGCAGGGAAGCCAGGGATTCATTGCTGCAACGGTGTCCTGGTTTCAGCTGGGACAGAGTTAATTTTCTTCCTACTAGCTGGTCTAGTGCTGTGTTTTGGACTTAGGATGAGAATAATGTTAATAACACTGTGATGTTTTAGTTGTTGCTGAGCAGTGCTTACACTAAGTCAAGGACTTTTCAGCTTCTCATACTGCCCTGCCGGTGAGGAGGATGAGGGTGCACAAGAAGCTAGGAGGGGACACAGCCAGGACAGCTGACTCAAACTGGCCAGAGGGATATTCTGTATAAAGCTGGGAGGAGTTGGCCGCGGGGTGGCAGCCACTGCTTGGGGGCTGGCTGGGCATCAGTCAACGGTTGGTGAGCAATTGCATTGTGCAGCACTTGTTTTGTATATTTTTTTATCGTTATTATTATTTTCCCTTCCTTTTCTGTCCTATTAAACTGTCTGTATCTCAGCTCGCAAGTTTCACCTTTTTTCCAGTTGTCTCTCCTATCCCACTGGGGCAGAGTTAGCGAAAGGCTGTGTGGTGTTTGGCTGGCTGCTGGGTTCCACCACAACAAATGGAAAGACAAGTGCAGAGAGGGCAACCTCTGTAGCAGCCTGCACCAAAGCTCCTGTCCGATTCCTGGAGCTCTGCTTGCTGCTTCTAGGGTTTTTTTCCTGGTTACTGTTTTTATTCTTTCAATCCAGGCTTTCTAATGAGGAATGTGTAAAGAGTTGTGGGAGCGGTGTAGATTCCTCAGGCAGTCCCTTGCCAGCTGAATATGCAGAAAAGCTCACACACCATCCGTGGTGCTCAGGGGAGCTGGTTAAGGTAGGATTGTGTGTATGAAATGGGCATAGTTAATGTCTGTGAAGTAGTTTAAAGCATATGAGGACAACTCAGACTTGAAGCCTCCTTCTCCAGAGTGCTGCAGAAACCTGCAAGACCCTCGAGGGGAATTTTTATCCCCCTTGGTGCAAAAACTGTCTGTAAATTGATCCCTCCAGTTGAGGTTTTACGTGTGTGGATAGCTGACCACCCCCTGTAACACTGAACAAAGAAGTGCAAGGCAAATACCAGCGCTTGGGATGTGACATGAAAAGTTTGATGTACTGGTAAGGAAGCCACACATCCCCATAATTACTTAAAATTCCATGCCTGGCAACGAGGTGCAAGGGGTTAATTAGGCTCATAAGCTTGGGGAGCAGAGAGACCTTTGGGAGAATCTTGTAGACAAGCAGCAAAGCATGTGTCCTCATTTGAATTTTACTATTAGGTTTCCTGCAGAGATCTCAAAAGCATCCTCCGGTCACCACCTGAAACTTTGTTTAGGTTTCATGTTTGCAAACACAAGGTATCTCTATTTGATTCTGAAGCTACTGCACATGCTTTAAACCATCAAACTGGTGATTATGACAAGCAAATAGATCCTTCTGACTCCTTTTGTTTGTTAGGACTAATGACTTTCCTGGCTCTTGCAACAAACAGCCTCCCATTCTTTCTTTAGAGCCTTGTGGTGCTGCTGGTTGGAGCTGAAATGGTTGAGACTGGCGCTGCTGAACACAAGGCTGTTCTCGTCTGAGGCTTTCTAATCTCCAAAAAGGTTCTAATAGGAGCCTGACCTGTGTCTCTGCAACCTTCAGCTCCTTTGGTGGCAGTGGGCTTTTGCACAGGTCCTTGGTGTTTCTCTCCTATTCATAACTCAGTGTATTGTTCCTCTCCTCCCCCACCAGTTTTCTTCCCAAGTCATGGCTACATTGCCAGGCGTTTCAGTCCTGCCATGTTGGTTGGGGCAGGGGAGATTTCCCCAGACTACACTGAGACTAAGGTGCAGCTAGTCTGTGGCTGTCAGCCTTCACACAGCCTTGCTGGAGAAGGAAAGGGAAAAGATAGGATTGGACCGTAATGTGAAAGCCAGTGCCAATCCATCTCCTGACCTTCCTCAGCCCTTTCTCCAGCTGATGCAAGCCCACCGCTGCTCATGGGGGTCTTTCCACTGGCCGTTAGATCGACTGGTTTCACACCAGCAGCAGCTCTGGGGGAGCGCGGGAGAGAGGGGAGGGGGATGAGTCGTTGCTGTGTCCAGCTACAGCATGTGTCGCAAAAGAAGTGTAAGGAAAGTCTCATTTGAGTGCCTGAATCCCTCCTACTCTAGATGTATGGTCTGCTTCTGCACACGAAAGAAATCCTTGCTTTCAAAGGGAGTGGATCCCTAGTGTCAAGGCAGGAGCAAATAATAACCTTTACATCCATCCAGGAAGAAATCATGCTTGGAATAACTCACTCTGAGGGTTACAGTGAGTTTCATTATTACCGCGGTACCTGTTTCTTGTGACAACGGCATCAAGAAATTCACCTTCTGCCTTTTGGGCACCGCTGTGATCCTAAGTAGCAACCTTCACTGTGGATTGCGTGCAGCCGCCACAGAGCAGAAACGTCATGCTCACCGTGCACCGCTGTATTTCCATTTTACGTGTGTAAGTGAAATCAAACCTGGGGGATTTCTTCCTAGTGCTCCAGACACGCAACGGCATCGCAGAATACAAATGCGAGAGCTGGGCTGACGCACGCGCAAGGAGTTCAGCTCTCAGCCCCAGGGACTAGCAACAGGCGGGTAAACCTTGAAGGGCAGGACAGCTCGTTAACTCAGTGCTTTAAATAATAGCGGTGTTGGGGATGCTGGTGATGTGTGTCCTGTAGTGTGTATTTTGTGTGCGTGTGGTTTGACAACAGGCGTGAAACAGCACTTGCTTCTTTGCTCCGCTCCTCAGGCAGCAGCCCTGTGCAAAAGCATCAAGGAGGGCATAGGAAATAGGTTATTTATTTTTTTCTTCTCCTTGGAGATTTTGGGCTGATTAAAAAGCTATTTTTGCTAGGAAAGCAACAGGAAAAAAAATCCAACCATACATGGCAGGGATAAAAGCATGCTTGACTCTTCCGATAAGTACAATAGCATTTAATATCTTTGCTGCTTGGCCCAATATTGTATCACAGGCATCACCAGTGCTGTACTTCCCAGCATGCCCTAGCATTCCTTCAAACAAGCGTTCGCTGTAGCAGAAAGTCCAAGAAAAGGCTTACTCCCTTGAGGATCAAGAAGAAAGCAACAGTGAAGAAAGGTACAGTAGCTATTAATATTAATGCTAAAGGAAGAGGGGGGAGAGAGGACATAGGAGCAGTGAAAAAATGACTACTTATGGCTTTGATGTGTTCATTTCCACAGGACCGATAGCAGCATGGAGAATACGGAAAGCAGATAAAGAGGAAAATGAGGAGGTGGAGGTGAGCAGAAGGCAGCTCAGAAAATTGCACAAGCTGTGGGGAGTTTTTTCGTCTAGACACTGGCACACAGCAAAGGGAGCGACTGCCATCTGCATCTCCTCCGAAAAAAGGAAGGGAGAAAAGGGACAGCGCTGAGACAAAAAAAGAAATCCACCTGTGTGCCTCTCGTTTTGGCTGTGGTATGGCTGATCCATGCTGAATGCCTGCTGTGGGAGGGGAGAGAAAGCCAATGGAGGTATTGTTGTGTCTAAGGAGGCACAACATTAGGGAGCGTGTGAATCCTCATCCATGGTTCTGTCCTACTGACACAGTGGGAAGAGGAGGGAGGGAACTATTTTAGTCCTGTTGAGTCTGCTAAAGAGTAAAAATGGAAGTAATTAAAGGCCTATTCTAGTCTCACTTAAATCTCTGAGTCTTCAGGCCGGAGTTATTTTCGTTACATCTCTTTAATGGCATTGCAGTGATGTTTAGACAGGGTTGGATTTTTTATTTTTTTATTTTTTTTAACCTGAATTTAGGAAATGAGCCAGCACTTTCTGTGGCAATGCGCTCACATTGCTGAAATTTTGCCTGCAAAAGGTTGTTTGGGTCCCAGGAGGAATTTTGCTAAATCTCAAGCAGCCCCAGCATAGCTCGTGTTTGGCATCTGGGTTACTGCCTCAGGTTGTGGAAAGGGCAGGCTTGAGTCCCAGCATTAGCTGGTCCAAAGCTAGACTGGAAATAAGAATGACTCCTGCATCTTAGGTAAGGTGATTGCTTGATAAATAACGACCACAGAGTGTTATTGTCCCCTACTTTTTCATTAAAAAAAACCAATCAACCAATCTTCAGTGGTTAAGAACAAGAACAAAATCCAGAGCAAGAGCAGGAAAGGTGTACTTTAACAGCAACAGTGTTTGCTGCCTGTCTTGTGCTTGGTGAAGGCTGCTGTGGCTGTAAGCAGTGACAGGAACTGCCTTGTCTTGCTGCCACGTTCATCCCCAATGAAACTTGTCTCATCTCAGCATCACTTTTAATCTTTCTGCTCTCAGGTCCCCCTGCGCAGCCACTGCAGGCTTACGCGGTGTCATGGGACGTCTGATCTCAAGTGTCCCGAGCCTGTGAGTGTGTCTGCGTCTCCTCAGTTGGCACCTGTCCAACGTGGGACTTAGCCCACGTCTGCATCCTCACGTGGCCTCCTGATGGCGCAGGGTGTCATCAGGAAGAGATTGGCTCTTCCCCAGCACAGATATCTGTTCTGTGCAGGCTGCCTGGATCTCACCACAGATCCTGCAGGGAAGTCGATATAAAGAGCAAAGAACTTGATGCTTGGTTTTTCCAAAAAAAGCAAAATCAATGTTCCTAGCCTCCTGCATTAGACCTCACATGCCTTTTTTAAGAACTACCGGTTCATATAAGCAGAGACACAAACTCCTTTGTTGTCAAAGTCAAGGAGGACCCTCAAGCCAGTGTCCATTAGTTCTGAGCGGTCACAGAAAGCAGAGCACAGCAGGAGCTTGGCATGGGAGGGCTGCCATGAGAAGGTCCCTCAGCCTCCCTTGCACGTGAGGATAAGCATCACATCCCAGCCAAAACTGGCAGCCTGCCTAAAACCTCTCAATCCTTCGGTCTGGAATAACTATTGAGGGTAATTTCCCCTGCAGATCAGTTACCCCAAGGAGGGAAAAGATGCATTTAACCAGCTCCAGTGAGAGGTACTGACTCTGTTTCTGCGCTCACAGGGGGCACTGAAAATGCCCGTGGTAGTTGTGCCCTGGTAAGGGTACTGCATGCTCGTTCAGCGATGGGGAAAAACATCTCCCCATCTTCCCAGAAACAAGCAATAAAGATGGGAATGGACTGAGACATCGGAGCAGTGGCTCGGGTCAACAGAGGAGGAACTGCTTGGGCACAGTGAGGCATAATGAGGGGGAGGATAATCTTCTGGTGTGTAGGGAGGGAAATCAGGTCAGGCACTTTGAACCCCAGCCTACGTATTTTCACCTCTAAGTGAATATTCATTTGCAGTGACTGAATGAATGCTACAGGTGTGTTTTAGACCTTAGACCATTCTTGTTACTCCACTCTGAATTTTCTACAATTCCTGTTTCAGTTCCTGAAAGCTGTTTTTCCAACTGGACATGGGAAAACTGCTGAACTCCTCTGGCTCTGAGCAGAGCAAGAGAATTACAGGCAATTCACCCCTTGATTCATCTCAGCAGGGGAGTGGATTATGTTACATCTCAACATCCCTACTGAACCTATTTTCTACAGTTTATACAATTCCTGTAAACCCTCCAGGGGCACCAACCACTATCATGTAAGCTCATCAGACTTGGTTTCTTACTATTGCTACTCTGTGTGTCTCATACTTCCATAGGTGTGTTAGAAATAAATGACCTTGCTCTGTTCCCATAGCTGCAGTCTACCAACCCCATCTAATTCATCTTCATAAGCACTTGGCCGGCAAACAACGCCACCAAATTCTCATGGCTGGCCATGTTCAGGTTCTCTTTTCTCCCTGTGTGTTTGTTTGAGAGCACAGATGCGCGTGGCGAGCCTGCATGGAGGTGGGAGCTTTGCTGGGCCATGGATGCCCCCCAGGCTCCCAGTGGCAGCAGAAAGGTGAGCGAGGCTGCTCGCTGTCTCTCAGCAGTTGCTTGTTCCAGCGGATTAAGGCTGATTATTCCCTGTATTGGCTCATGGAGTTACTGTCTGTTCTCCCAAGCACAGGTATTTACAGCAAGCTAAGTAAGAGTTTGAAGAAAGAGGGCAGCAGGGGCACTTCTCCTACTCAGGGAACTACTTGAGTCCATTTATTACTAATGAGCCGTTAGTGTCAGTTACCCACTGACTGGGCAGGTGAAGTACCCCTGATGGGCTTGCTGCTTGCAAGGGTTTGCCCTTTTCATGGGAGGAGACTCAGAAAGATGTTTAACCTAAAGCAGGTGAGTCATCATATGCATTTGTAGGCTGGGATGAATGATGAAGGCACGTGCTTAAATGTTTTCCTGAATCGGAGCTACAGCTACATTTGAGACCCTCTTTAAAATTCACCTCTGGCTCCGTTCAGCTGCATGGTTGATACAAAGTGGTCTGTTTTTCAGTACTTTGCATTAAAAGCAACGCTTCTGTCCTGCCACCGAAAAAGTAAAACACAATACACACTCATCTCTTTTTTGTAAAAAGTCATTTTAGATCCTTGAATGTGCAAACGCCAGCACCTTGTTGCCATCAAAAGCTAATTAACATAACTGATGAGTGACAGAAAATCAAAATACAGTCAGATCTAACAGCCCCAGAATCAGGAATGTAAATTATACAGTTGCACATTTTTCTGTAAGATGATTTGGTTTGTTCTCTTTCCATTGTAATCATAAGTGAATTATGATCTTGAAAGGTTCTATCTCTCCCAGATAACTGAAAAAAGCTAATTAAAAACAAAAGCCACAGATGTAATCATTGCTTAATGCTGTAAGCATAACATGACCTAATGCTATTATAAGTTCTGAACAAATTTCAATTAGAACTCCAGCTGGTAAACAGATAAATGCGATAACGGCATTTTAATATTACATAATCACTTGTTAGTAAAAGTAATTTTTATTTCAGCCATTCATAAGTATCAAAAACGGGTTTAGATTTAGATATGTTTTTCAATACAATTAGAGGACTAAAAAACGTGTGAATTAGTAACGTTTGAGAAGATCCTCCTCAGGGGTGTGTTCTATGTTTTTAAGTTAATAATTTTTTTTTTTTGGATACAATCACCATCACTTTGTAGCTTGCTAGTGATTTCCACTGTTACCAGATCAGAGAAGTAATTCAAACATGTACTTCGTATTCTGCACTGGGAGGAATCACTTCTAGGTTACACTGGCCTTTTGTTGCTCGAAGTACTTTGTTATTTCCTGTCTCATTGAGCTTTAGGGAATGCGGAAAGTCATGGCCTGTGACAGGGAGTCAATGGGATTTCAGAACATGTAGAAAATCTGGGGGTGCTAAACCATAAGCTCTTTGCAGCAGGGTATGTATTGATGTAGTTTGAGAAGAGCATAACCAGGAGTCTGACTGGATCCTTGTGATAAGTAAGGGTGGTGCATGGCCAGAGCATTAGTGTGGCTTTGGAGCGTGAGGACCAGTTCCCTGCTCTGCCAAATTCCCAGTGAAAGAGAAATGTGGGAGGATGGCACCAGTCTTTTTGCAGTGGTGCCCAGTGATAGGACAAGAGGTAATGGGCACAAACTTGAAGGTAGGAAGTTCCATCTAAACATGAGGAGGAACTTCGTGACTTTGAGGGTGGCAGAGCACTGGAACAGGCTGCCCAGAGAGGTGGTGGAGTCTCCGCTTCTGGAGACATTCCAAACCTGCCTGGACGCCGTCCTGTGCAACCTGCTCTAAGTGACCCTGCTCTGGCAGGGGGCTTGGACTAGATGACCTCCAGAGGTCCCTTCCAACCCCTGTGATTCTATGATTCTGTGATTCTGTGAAATAAAATGCTCAACTTACTCATGCCTCAGTTTCCCTCCAAAAAATGTACCTGGGCAGCGACTTGAAGTGGCTCACCAGGAGTGCACGGAGAAACCACAGCCAAAGTCCTGCCTTTTTCTTGAGAAGGAGAAAAGCAGCAGCTCTGGAAAGATGCTTTCTCCTGCTAGGCTGGCATCATGCTTCTCTGCTGCAACCAGTGCTCAGGCCCAGCATTTGCTTTCAAGACAGGTGTGGAGTAGCTGCCTGATAAGATGGTGACAGCTTATTCACCTAATCAGCATACAATTCCTCTCTCTTGTGATTTAGAACACAGATAAAATAAATTCCATCACTGGAGGAGCATAGTGGCCTGACAGCACCGAGGGAGGAAACCCACTCCAAAATTAAGACAGTGAGAGAAGGTGCGATGCCAGGCTCTCCCCGTTGTGCCGTTAACCAGCCTTAACCTTGTCCTCACAGGACCATCTCTGATGGGGCGAGCACTCAGCATCCACCACTTGGCCTCTGTGCTGAGGGGACCAATCTGCCACTCTGATGAAGATGATGCGCACTATGTGGACACCTATATTTAATTTTACTTCATTTGCATGCAGCAGTCCTCCTGAGTTCAGAGTTATTTGATGGCAGAGACAACAGAAGCTGTCACTACCCTGAAATAAAATTCTTGCTGTCCCTCCGTGACATGATTTTTTTTCCTTACTCCTTCAATTATCCATTTTAAATATTTATTACATACCCTCTAGGGTTACTTTTACTCTCAAAAGAGCACAGGTTAAGCTTCTGTTTTTTAAACAAGAGAAAACATGTTGAAATAAATCACTTTTTTCCAGCAGCAACAACAATAACACACACAAAACAGAAAGGAATCCAATATGAAAACATAGTATTCTTAGTTAAAAGGGCAATCACTCTTGGGACTGAAAGCTCTCCTGACTAGCTGCCGTGGCTTCTCCATTATTTACTCATATCACAGTAGCAACTAGAGGTTTGAAACAAAATACAAGATTGCATGTGCTAAGCCCTGTAAGACGCAGTAGGAGCTTGCTGTCTATGTAGGGGAGAGAACAGTCCAGGAAGTGGAATGTCATTCTGTCCAAGCGAGGTGCAGAGGTGTAGAGTGACGAAGTGACTTGGTTACAGAAGAGGTGATAGATGAAGTTTGTGGTGAGGTCAGGACTGAAGTGATGCTCTTGTATCATGTGTATAGCTCTGAGTTCTTCCTTCCTCCTGGAAGTTTATGTGAACCTCCCAAGAGCTGGGTTATTGCTCTGATCCCCATGTGTCACCTTGCCCCTCCTTATTATGGGGCACGTGGCATGGACCCAACAGTGGGATGCTGTTTTTTGAATTCAGATTTATAAAATATAAGCTTTTACCTTCGAGGCAGATATCTGGGCTTCAGCTATGTTTGTGGAGAACCAGTCAATACTGTCCACAATACCTAGGGCATGATTCATCTGACCTAAATATGAGTGTCTACTTTAGAATAAACTGACTGATGCCTTACGGCTGTATTGACCAGATCTCCAGCGACTGTAACGGGAATGCAGCCAACAGACACAACTTAATTTAAAGAGATGAATAACACCCTATTCAAGTCTGTGCACAGCGATGCCTTTGCAAAAGCTGTCTTGTCTTGACAAACACTGGTGTGTACGCCTGGTACACTTTAGCAGCTGGGCAACCATGGTGCTGAGATCCTAAGAGAATGCAGGAATCAGCATAGACTGTAATAAAGTTAGTTAATGGGAGACACATCTTTTGCCAGAACCAACACACAAGTTGACAAATTGGCAAAACAGCCTTCAGGCTGCTGCAGTCTGAGTGAGTCACAGAAGTCGTCTTCTCTGTAGTATAGGTGTATTTTTTATTGTCTGCACCTGTAAATGGGCTTGGCTGTCTTTAAGCATGCCCTAGCGAAGCAGGCTGTCCAGACAACCAGAAGCAATTCAACACAGCTTGAGGGTGAATGGCAAATGGAGGATATTCATCGTTTTGACCATCTGGCCTGTCTGCGCCAAACTTGCCTGTCTTCAGGTAAAATAGGGTCCATCTCTGTTGAACATCCATATGACTCCAGTGTTTTGAAAGCCTGAAGGAAATGCTTGCAATGAGTCATGGTACTGCCCACCGGTGCATAATGCACAAATATTTCCCCTCAGTCAAAGAGAAGCAGCCCAATGGCCTCAGCCCCAACAGCTGGATCTGGTCTTTGGTGCTGCCCAGAGCACAGGACCGGGAAGTGTCATTCATGGAGGTCTTGGGGAGCGAGGTAGCTCCAGTACAGTTGTCCCAGCAGTAATTTAAATAGGCTGCCACAGCCATTTCCTTCTCTTGCTTATCCTCATTTTATTTCTCTGGTGAAACCTACTGAGGTTCATTCATGTGAATCGTATCACACATTCCTGGAGGCAGGTCATTTCTTAAGCCCTCTTCTCCACTTCGCTGTCCACACAAGATTTCTCTGATAACTCTCCATATCAGATATCGCATATCAGATAAAATATAATCAGCTGTTCCTTCCTTCAGTAACTCTCTCTTTATCTAAGCCCTACTTCTTTGTTTACTGTCACCACCCCAACCTGTTCGCTGTTTTCCTTTTGTCCTATTCTCATTCCCTCTATCAAGCTCCTTCTCCTCTCAGTGACAGCTTTTTTGTAAAATATAGCCCTGCTGTAGTTTTAACTTATCAAAAATCATTGTTTTCAACCCTACACATGTTAAATCCAGTACTTACAATCAACCTTTGGAGATACCAGACCCTTCCTAACCCCTTCCTTCAGCTCCACTGGCACTGCCTTAACCAAAGCAACTGATGATCTTTTCCCAACCAGCACTCCACCCTCAGCTGTCTTTGACACCATTGGCCATAACTTGTGTGACCCAGTGCTCTCATACTTTTCTCCCCGCCTGTAACTCTTTCTTCTCCATGTTTCTCACTTTTTCTCCAAAGTGGTAATTCTGTTCCAGAAATGAAATATTTGTGTCCCTCTGCCTGCCCTATTTGTTTATCATAAAGGTACAGCAACAAATC
Organism: Burhinus bistriatus; assembly: GCA_013397275.1. Taxonomy (NCBI): domain Eukaryota; kingdom Metazoa; phylum Chordata; class Aves; order Charadriiformes; family Burhinidae; genus Burhinus; species Burhinus bistriatus. The sequence continues at coordinate 163,785 of VYXH01006673.1, forward strand.
TATTTTAATAGAATAGAATATGTACAATATATGTAAGAATATAAAATATATTATTGTATAGAATATATAACTCAGCTTCAGCAGCTGTATTTGTCTTCACAAACATCGCTGTGCCTTGAATGTCTTCTAGAAATTATATTTTATTTTATTTTTTGTGCTTCTTAGAACATTTTTGATGCTTCATAAACCCCCTGAGTACCTGTGTAACCACTCAATGACCATAAATCACAGACAGAAAAACTTTGCACACTCCCTTATTCACTGAAGCCATCTTACTACAGATTAGCTTCCTTTGTTTGACATTTATTAGGGGTTTTTTTGCCTATCTCTGCATTGGTTTCTGCAAACCCTAATTAACTGGACCTCCTTTAAACACTGTTTCTTTCCCAAGGTATTCACACAGCCCTAAAAACACCATATTAATTGATATTGTTGAAAAGCTGGTTTTTCAATGGTCAGCCATCCTCCCTCCAATTCATGCTTCCAATCTTTCAACAAGGCTGATTTTATACTCTGGCAAATGGAATAGATATGTCAGTATTCCTGTTGTTAAACTGCTCTCACATCAACTGATTCATACATCAAATGTGGAGGTTGGCAATTATAACCATCCCCATCTTCATCAAGGAGGAAAGAAAGGGTATTATTCACAGAGCACTGGACATCTCCCTTAGGTTACTCTCCCCAAGCTCTGTACAGAGAGAAGCTTCTCCAAAAGGCAACATTAGAAGAGCCTGCTGAGATGAGCCTGCTGAGATGAGTCAGATAATTCAGCTGGCTAAATTAGACTCTTCAAATGAGTCAGTGGTAACATTCCTAATGGCTTCAGAGGATGTATATTCCAGCAATTAACCACAATGTGTAACTGTAGTTCTATATAATTAGCCATACAAATTGCAGCAATATACAATAGGTTGCTATGTCTTAAATAAGCAATGAATAAGTACAGTGTGACTGGAGCTCAAGGTTATTCTTGTCTTCATTTACCTCACTACAAGAAGCCTGCAGGGCTTTGATTTCCAAAGGGAGATGAAGTTTGTCTTCGTTAAGCCTATTATAACCAAATGATGATTCTTTGAGTCTGGCTCAGTATTCAACTTAGGCACCTCTTTTCTGTTTGCCTTATATATTCCTTCATTCTTGAATCTCATTCTGTGTCGCCTCATTTCTATTCTTTTCTAAAATCATACAAAGATATAATTTAAAGGGACCTCCAGAAGCCTAAGCAGGGTGGCATCAAAGTTAGATCATGTCTCTCGGAGCCTTTGTGTTGTCCTGCTTTGAATATCTCCAAGAAGGGAGACTGCCCAGCCTCTCTGGGTGTCTGTTGTAATGTTTGACCACCCTCACTGTGAGGAATTTTTCCCTTATAGCTAATTGGTGTTTCTGATTTCCACTTGCTGTACCTTGTGTCTGCCACCTCTTAGTCTGGCTTCATCTCTTCTTTAAACTATCCTCAGGTGGTTGGAAACATTAACCTGATTCCCCTTAGGCTTCTTTTCTTGCAGCTAAACAAGGCCCAGTTCCTGGAGCCTCATCCTGTACATCGTATACTTTGGTCCCTAGCCATTTCAGTGGGTCTCTGATGAATTTGCTTTAGCTTCTTGATAGCTCTGTTGTACTGGGAAGCCCAAAACTGAACACAATACTCCAGACATGTACTGGTCACAAGTGCGAAATGGAGAGGGAAATCAGCTTGCTCAAACTGTCAGCTGTGTTCTCGCTAATGCAGCCTGTTGTGCGGTTGGCATTCGTCACCGTAAGGCTGGTTGGCAGACTCATGTTCACCTCCTTGTCCATGAGCATCCCAGGTCCCTTTCTGCAGGGGTCACTCCTAGTCAGCCAGACCTCAGTCTGTACCGTTGCTTGAAATTATTCTAACCCATGCGGAGGACTTTGTCTTTGTTTCCAGGAACAATTTCTAAACCTTGGTCTCAAGGTATACCTGAAATACACAGATTCTGAGACTGCAGGTCAGATCCGTCACTAATGGCTGTTGGCAGGGTTCTGCTGAAGGAAGTGGAACAGACAACATTTATATAGTGAAAGATCTTGATCTTGCTTTCTTTTTAATCCTAACTATTTTTTTCTGTGAATATCCTCCTTAAGGTATAAACATCCAATCTTCATTTCTGTTCTTACTGTGCTTTTAGCTTCAGTATTAACTTGTGGTAATGATTTAGTTTTGCTTCTTTTTTCATCTAAGGGAGAGGCTTGATTCATCTTGCTTCGTTCTTTAACAGGATCTTTATTTCCCTCTGCATGTTGTAAATATGCTGATAAATGTGTTAATTGAAATGACTGTCAGATGTACTGAAAATGAGTCATTTCAGGAGTCCTACCTTGGAAGTGTGTTCATAGTGAAGTCTAAAGCATGAAGCTCTGCAAGTTAGACTGTTTTTAACACTATAAAGAAACAGCAATGAATAATTTGCAACAAAGCACACGTGCATATGGATGCACACACCAGTGCACACTCACGAGGAAATAGCTCTAGCTAGATTCATTATAATGGTGGACAGAGTGGGCAGTTTTGTCAGTCAACTGAAATCTAATCAATCTGTCTAATGCCTTTCACATTATCATTTCATTAGAGGCTCAGAATAATCATTCACTCATCTGCTCTTCAGCTGCTGGATTTGATTTGTGTTCTTTTATTGTGGGAACTAATGTGTATCCCATAAGATCTGGTCTTTTTGAACGTTTCCTGTTTATTGCTTATGTGCTAAGAATAGGTATTGCCTTTATTTTATAGGTATTAGAGGTTGAAATCCAGTGGGGGATTTCTACAGAGTACGGTATGTAAAATAGTTCAGTTCTTGTAGGGTTGAAATGGTTAGAATATTCACTGAGTTATCAAGCATCTTCCCTTCATGAACCAAGTTAATTGACATCCTGCAGAAGCCATTAGGCATTTTTTATTACAACTCTTCAGGCTGTATTCCACCTTTCGTTAGACCTCAGTTTTCAATGAGTTTAAAGGTAATTTAAATGAAGAAGTGGCTAGCACGAAAATCTGCCTTCCACTTTCAACCGTCTGTGTCCATCTAGAGAGAACAGGGTAGAAAGGGAGGGTAGATGTAAGCAGAGGTGGGGCAAGTTCCCACTGATAGAGAGGAAAGCATAAAAAGAGCAGACCAACGGAAAAAGCAGCCCCCAGCAAGGAACAAGGAAACCCTTGGGCCCATGTGTCCAATATTCCTGTTATCAAATGTTGGTTCCTGTCCTTTAATCAATTAACATTTTTTTTCCCCTAACACTTCTGAAATGTCATTCTAGAATCTTGTCCACCTTGTTAATGATATTTACATTTCGCTCTATTTACACGCTACGTTTATTCATATCCAGTTTGTATTTATTTGTTTTCATGTCATTAGCTGGCCTTATTCAGACAACACACTACAGCCTCCTTGCTGAGACATCACGGTACCTCCATAAATGATGCGGGTGTTTCTCATGACTGACTGAAGCTCCCTCTCAACTGTGGGCCTATTCAGGATCCTCCACACCCTGGTTCACGCTGCCTCAGATCAGGGCAGTTGTCTGAGGAGCCATAACTCAGGCTCTTTGTGGATCAGTGGAACAGAACAACGTTTCGCCATTTGCATCAGGCCAAAAACTGCACCACGAACCCCATGTTGTCTGAGGGAACATGCCTGATGGAGAAGGAGGAGGAAGCTGCAGCTGCAGCTGCATTTTGCCTGTTGCCTGCTGGCTAGAATCCATGTGACAGGAAGCAACTCTGGGACTAAGACCTTCGTCTGCCTGAGAGAGGTGCTGCAGCTCTTATTTTCTAGGGATGTTATCTATAATCTTGATGGGACTGTACTCTTCGCTGCTGAAGATGGGCCACTGTGCAAAAACCAAATGTATGATCTGTGAAGCCAGAAGGATGCTGATTCCGCAGCCCATTTAATGGGGCTCTGTGAGAACAGTGCTGGGTTCTGGGACCTATTTCCAGTGCTTGCATGTGTATTTCATGTAACAACTTTTTTGGGTGAAAAACACATGCTGTTTCTGAAGCAGACACTATTGCTGATTGCAAGGTGGTTGCTCATCAGCTAAAGCAGGAAATGCGCCCTACACGCTGCTCCGCAGGGCTTGGTATTGAGCCGGTTCTGTTTAATATCTTTATCAACGACCTGGACGAGGTGACCAAGTGCACCCTCAGTAAGTTTGCAGATGACACCAAGTTAGGTGGGAGTGTTGATCTGCTTGAGGGTAGGATGGCCCTACAGAGGGATCTGGACAGGCTGGATCGATGGGCCGAGGCCAATGCTATGAGGTTCAACATGGCCAAGTGCCGGGTCCTGCACTTGGGTCACAACAACCCCATGCAGCGCTACAGGTTTGGGGAAAAGTGGCTGGAAAGCTGCTGACCAGAAAAGGACCTGGCTGAATATGAGTTAGCAGTGTGCCCAGGTAGCCAAGAAAGCCAAGAGCATCCTGGCTTGTATCAGGAATAGTGTGGTAAGCAGGACTAGGGAAGTGATCATCTCCCTGTACTCGGCACTGGTGAGGCCCCACCCTAAATACTGTGTTCAGTTTTGGGCCCCTCACTACAAGAAAGACATTGAGATTCTGGAGAGTGTCCAGAGAAGGGCAACAAAGCTGGTGAAGGGTCTAGAGCACAAGTCTTATGAGGAGCGGCTGAGGGAACTGGGGTTGTTTAGCCTGGAGAAAAGGAGGCTGAGGGGAGACCTTATGGCTCTCTACAACTACCTGAAAGGAAGTTGTAGCGAGGTGGGGGTCGGTCTTTTTTCCCATGTAACAAGTGATAGGACAAGAGGAAATGGCCTCAAGTTGTGCCGGGGAGGTTTATATTGGAAATTGGGAAAAATTTCTTCACTGACCGGGTTGTCAAGCAGTGGAACAGACTGCCCAGGGAAGTGGTGGAATTGCCATCCCTGGAGGTATTTAAAAGATGTGGTGCTGGGGGACATGGTTTAGTGGTGGTTTTGGCAGTGTTTGGTTGATGGTTGGACTTGATGATCTTAAAGGTCTCTTCCAACCTAAGTGATTCTATGATTCTAATTATCACAGGGTGGTTTCATCACTCCTGGAAGACACAGAGCACCATTTACAACATCTTTGGTGGAAAAATGCCTAAGATTTGTGTTTCTATCTCATCAGTCAGTTGTGTGATCCCACACTCTACTGCAGGGGGTGCGTGCTGCCTCCTGTGCTCTCAGTTCTACTCAGTGCAATTGGAGGTCTCCTGCTGGGTTAGTCTTTCAGAGGTTTTTCATGGATTTCTATTTGCTTCTGGATTGCACCTAAGCAGCTTAGTTCTCCACAATGAGATGGCAATGCCACAGCTACTGACAAGGACTAGTATCAGTCCCAGTGCTCAGCCTTAACACTGGCCTCAGACTGTCTCTTAGGTACTTTTTATTCCTCAGTGGTATTTACTGTCTGGCAGACTTAGTGGGGACAGCGATACACTCTCCAGTATTTTTTTCCCCTCCAGTTAGTCAGGCTCCCTTGGTAATTTTAAGGGTCCTTCTCTGTGCCCATCCCAGTTTGAACTCAGCATTCCTGAATGTGGTTAGCTAGACTTACACACTGCATCCCACACAAATTTCAGCAGACCCCCACATTAATACTTCACTATCTCTCCTGATATAACCAATCATCTACTACAGTCTCTCCTGTCACTTAAATCTCAGGAGAAAAATGTGCTTGTATGAGCAGGTCACCCAAGTCATTTTAGATTATACAGCTAGATGGTAGCCAGCAGATCATAAAGTGTTTCACTAACCTTGGCAACACTGAACACCTCTTGAGTTATTTGTCTGATATGTTACTCACAAAAATACTTAAAACTGAGATTCAGTTTTGCTATTTACAGCACCCAGTTTTTCTTGCCTCAGCCATTTTCTCTGCATTGTAAGGGAATTCTCTCACTTCCATCCCTTCCCAGCTTCTCTGCGGTGGTGATACAAGTTGTCATTGTGTTTTGTACCTACAGAGCTTTCTTGTTTTATAAGGGTCCTTGAGGGTGCTCAGCAACTGGTGTCCAAAAAATTACTCAGTCACTTGTATCCTTGGTGTAAGGAGATATAGCATTAGGTTGTCCTCTACCCCTATTTCAAGGTCGTCTGATGATTTTAGGATGTGTAGATGCAAAATAATGGTACATACAAGACAAATGATTAAAATTCTGTAGCAAATGAATTCATATTACCCTAAGTATAAGCTAAAAATCTTATATTCACACTCATAAATGTTGTAAATTTGGGGCATAGCAACCTGGGGCAAGAGGGGTAGCAATAACCCAGGTTATCGAACTCGTGCCATGAGAACTTTTGGTTATCAAACTGATACCAGGTGGTTAGTGGTTCTTTGGACTTTATTCTTTGGCCCGAGTCCCTCTTACCTCTCAGTCAGTCTGCTGTATTGTATGCAACAATGAAAAGACAATTAGTAGCACTTGAGCATTTTTCGAATGATTTAGAATAGCCTGCAGCCAAACCAGCTGATATGATGTAATTTCATCTCAGGAAGCAAAGCAAGGGTATAAAACCTGCAAGGTAATCCCAGTTGCAACAAGCAATGGTGGCCTTTAAGATTCCTGCTTCAAATGAAGTCAGTACTTGAGTTTTGCCTAAGATGAAATTTTGAAGTCAACACAACTACCTATACATTAAGCTGGAAACTACCAAGTTATTTTTCCACTTACTGAAATGTTGATAGAAATTTTCCAGTCAATGTTTTTCCTTTGTAGTACCATTTTGGTGCAGCTCCCAGCAAAATGAAGCTAAATAGTAACAAGGGAAGTTTCCTTGTTAGGTCTTTTTTTGGTTTGTTTCTTTCTTTTTTAGTTTCAGACTGTAATATTTATTCTTTAGTAGGTGTTGTCGATAAAATACGACTGAATTTTTCAGAGCTCAACTCTCACTACTGAGTCCAGAGGCTCCAAATAAATCAACACATGGGCTTTTAAATTCTACCTAAAAGGATTACAGTGGGAGCTATTAAGGCATTGGGCTCTTTTAAACATCTGAACCCTGCACAGGGGCTTAAAGACAGTTGAGCTCTTCTGAAAAATTTGTTCATACCTGAAGACTCTTGGAGGTCTGGCTTCTCCACTTTTTAGTAGCTTCTTGTTCTTTATCCAAAGACAGGATCCTGTTACTGAGGCTGAGACCTGCAAACTCCTGAGAATCGATGTGAGAGGCTAAAACATGTTAAGTGATTGCTGCCAGAAGGCTAACTGCAGGAATGATTTATAAAATGCAATTCTTGCACAAATCTATGATGCTGCTGAATTCCCTTTCTGGGGGAATAGCAAGGGTTACATGGAACAGACTGAAATCTGGCAGGAAAGGAAGGGATTATGGCATGCGGTGAACGACAGCAGGGAGACAGCCATGTCAAAAGTTCACGTGCAATATGTGATATCAATAATTTACAAGACACTTCCATTCCTTTTTCTTTACCAACAAAGCTACCTACAAGACTTTTGGAGGGTTTGCCTAGTTCACTGGTTTTGTCACCCCACAAAGGGATTAAATATCCTTACACATAATATGATGCTATTTCATGTACATGCATCTTTACCATATCTCCAATGCAATGCAGCAGGATATATTAGTTGTGTTCAGCTGTGCCAGGTATCATCCCCTGACATCGGCATATCTGTGACTGTCATCATCGCTGTGATCTCTTAACACTTTGTGTGTTTTCATCTGCCCATCCTTATGTGTCAAGTGATAGGAGAATAAACCCCTTTGAATATGTGCGTTTGTGAGTGTCTGTGTCAGAGATTGCTGTGGGGGATCCTTAGGAATGTAAAGAAGTTGCATTAATTGCCTAAGGCACTGGAGAAGCAGCCCAGTTTGATAAGTCTCCTAGAGAGAGTTTTCAGTGAAAGGGCCTGGCATGCAGGTTCGCACTGCTTGATTCCCTATGGCACAGAGGTATGAGGAAGAATAGATTATATCTCCTCTCTTTCCTTCCAAGTACAGTGCTTGCATGGTACACGAGATATTGAAGGTCTAGGGGCAAGGCTCTCCCAAGACCATCTCTTCGAAAACCTTATCAGTGCTCTTTTCTGGCTTGAATAACTGCAGAGCGGAAATTAGATTCTTGATATGAACTGGGAGGATAAAATGGTAATTCACCAACTGGACCTGTTGTGACGTGTTTAGATACATTCATTATGAAATAGAAACATGAAGGATAGTCTGATCCATTCTGATCTGTACAGACTGCCACAGTCTTGGCTATTATAGGCAATTTTGATTAGGAGGAGAAACTGGGGCTAGGGATCTTGAATGCAGTTCTCTGTATTTACCAGAATGTACTAAGCCTGTTATCGCTGAGCATGGCAGCAATCAGAGACGGTTTCCAGTCCCAAGTCAGCATGCCCAGCCCAGTCCCTATGTTCTGGGACCCTCTGTGCCCTCTTCCCATCCTAGTCAGCTTATTCTAGCTGACTTACTCAGCTTATTCAGTTTTTCTTATTATATTTTTGTGCTGTGCCCTCCTACACGCACTCACACACAGAGACACACACCCACGCACGTTTCCCATAATAATAGTCACTGAAACCTGTCTGCTTAGAGGAACGGAACTTTGTGTTGGGTGGATACGTGTGCTTTACTCTCTTACCTTCGTATCTGAAAAGGAGAGTCATAATATCTGTTATGCTCTAAAAGGTTCAATCTGACCTAAAGCGATTTAACCTGCAAACCTTAACAGGGAGCAAGAAGACAGGGAGGAAAACCTCCTTATGCTCCCTCCTTCCTTCCCCTGCTTGTGCAGCTACCTTGCATATGAGGCAGCCATCCCTTCTTTAATGAATTATTTTCCCACTGTGATTACAACCTGGGGGGCTGACCCCTGGGCAGTCCCAGGGAAGTGGCCACCTCTATGAGAAGCCAACAAGTGGGATAAATTGTGCACTTGTTCATGTATTACAGGGCTTGGAATTAGTTCCCAGAGCTGTTCCAAACCCTTCTTGTTACTCTGTTTAGATATGTCTGGTGGGGCTCTTCAAGGGCTCCTCAAAGGTACCTGTGTACCTCTGAGGCTCTGGACCTCTGTCCACTTCTCAGTGGATTAAAAGAGGATGATCATGTTTTTCCCAGAGCCATTGCAAGATGGCAGTGAGTAAAAACAGAGAGACATTAAAAGACTGTGGGGAGACGACCTGTGTGTTTGGAGGGAGTGGGCGGAGTAGATGAGCAAGGGTTAAATAACGAACACCGATTTCCCTGGAAAATAATGTTCTGCCTGTGTGTACAGCCATATTATGGCATCTCTAATCCTGCCTTCTGCCACACATATCATATCATTATCTGACCACTGGTTTCCTATCAAAAGATGACCTTGGAAGAGTAAAAAGAAAGAGGAAATAACATGAAGAAAAACCAGGGAGGATTTCTGGCCAGCAGGATAAAAAATTACGTATATAATAATCTCCTCCAGTCCTGATGATACAATCTGGGAAGTGATTTAGCCTGGCACTGCTGTGCTTGCTGCCATGGAGCCACTGTAGCTGAGACCACATGGGGCCTGGCCTTTTGCTCCCAGCATCTGCTGGTGTGACACAGACTGACAGCGAGGACAAAAAGAGCATTCGGGCAGACGTTCAACACCTTGCTCCGTTCTCACTGGCACAGAGGTCGTGGTGAATTCATGAGGAGTTTGAGGAAAGTCAGGAGGAGTGGGGTCCCTGGTGTCCGTAGACCTGTTGATGACACCAAGCCTTGATTTCTGGTTAAGTTGTTTTAATAGTAAGTCTAGAGTAACTGGGTGTAATTGAGACCTGGCCTTCTGGATCTCTGTCTCTGAAACCAACCAGCACCATTTTTGAAGCAGTTTGTTATCTCTAAGGAGTCACAGGAACGGGCAGAGCATGTCAGCCCCGGGTGCACGCAGCCCATGCCTCTGTCTCCAGCACTGGCCCAGGGCAGATGCATAAGGAGAAATGTAAGACAAAGCAAATAATGGTTTTTTTCTTCCCCAGGACATCCTCCCAACTTCCATGTGACTTAAAGTATAAATACTGATTTCGGTTTCATTATTCCATTTGCTTACCTCCCCAGGAAATTTCCAACTGAAGAGCATCTTTTTTGACAGTCAAGAGTTTAGGCTTACAAATAAGGCAGATCTGGCAGGCTTGTCCTCACTGCTTGCTGACCGAAAACTCCCTGTGGCATTTGCCACCTTGCCATCGTTGCTTTTTTAGCTTTTTCTTTTCTTATGCAGCATTAATTATTGTTTCACCAAACAAAAAACAGTCTCAGAGATCTCTATCTGGGTGGCTGCATTTCACGTTGAGAAAACTGACTCACATGGTGCCAAAGTAAGGATGAATTCCTCTGCTAGTGACTAATTCTATTACCTAGTGCATATTACAAGCCAACCCTGTTAGAATAAACCTTGAACTATTCATAGTCATGCCCTCTAATGGGGTCCCTAGCTATCGCAGGCCTCCTGACCTAAGGAGGTCATTAATTAATGTCTACATTTCTGCATGTATATAAATATGCATAAAATCTAGTCATTCTGAAATGAAAATCCAGTGTCTTTCACCAGCATATATTTGCACTTACTTAATGCTAGATAGAAAGATATGCAGTACAGAGACCTTTTAAATATACAGATATATTGCAGTTTAGGTTTAATCCTTTACAGTTTGTCTAAGATTGAATTTTTTCCCCCATGTGCTTGATTCATTAATAGTTTTGCTACATATCATTGTAGGCATTGCTGATGTGAGTGTTTTGAGTACAGGAAGTTCATGTTGTTTTATGAAAACTAGTTTGCTGGAAACAATAGATACTATTCTTCAGCTTGGACTATCACCAATAATTATCTCCTGGCTACTATGCAAATACGTCATGTCCTAATTTCTACACTTGTTCATTTAACACATAAGCTCATTACAGTTTAGGTGTTTATTTAAAGGCGCTGCAAATTTCTGAGAGCAAGCTGCTCAAAAGCTTTATAAATGAGAAGTTTGCTTCACTAGCAAATTCCACTTTCTACTGCAGACATGGTCTGAAATCCACAGTTATTTTTTCCTTAGGCTGTTCAGAAAGGACTCCGCAGCTGGGCATGAGGCCAGATTTTGATCCCAGTCTCTTCATTGGTTTCAACTGAATAACTTCAGATTTCAACTGGTTCTCTGGCAAACTGAGCCTGTCCTTTCACTCAAGTGTCAGCCCAGTGCTCAGCTGCTAAGGGGAAAAGCACGAGGAAATAATCCTTGTTTGCATTTGACACCTGACTTGTTACCTCGCTTCGCCAAGAAAACTACAATCAAGAAGAATGGCACATATCCCCTCTCTGTTTCCAGTCACTGCTGAGCACAAAGGCGTACTCAAACTCCATTGCACGATATCTGCGTTTTTAGAGGCGTGTGAAGTGTACCCCTCACGAGTTGCTTGTGGGTTCAGAGCATGCACAGAGGATTGCAATGTCTTGGTACAATACCCAAGGGTTGACCCTAGTCAGTCACATGAAGCTAGCAGTGGTCCGTTTTGCAGATCGCTTTTCTGGCCAAGCCCTGCCTTCGTTTACAGACATACAGCCCTAATGAGGTTTCACGCATGCGACCAAAGCCAAAACTTGGGCTGCAGCAATGGTGCCTGCACTACAGTTTTGAGCAAATCATGATCAGTTTTTGAGGAAAGCTGATTGTAATTCTCCAGTTGGATCTTCTCAGTGTTTGGAGCAGGACCTTGCTGTCCATGCAAGGGGGTTTGCAAAGCTGTTTTGCACAACATGGTGTACAGCTGACAGCTTTTCTAACAAGGACGCAGTAAGGAAAAAAAAAAAAAAGAAAGAAAAAAAGCAAGAAAAAAAGCAAGAAAAAAAGCTGTTCCCACATTCTTATGTCTTTTCTCCTTCTCATCCCCTCCTCCTCCTGGAAATTCCTAAACACAAGAGTCACAATGAGGGCAGTATCCCCTTTGCACTGCAGGGCTGTGCACTCAAGTGTATCCAACCATTTGTCTGAGCTGCTGAAACCATAACAGGGACAGGAATGTGGGGGGGAGGAAACTAGCCCTGAGGCTCCTCCAAAATCCCTCCTCCAGTCACTACCGCCAACCTGGCTTTTTGCTTATCCTGCACTCCCTTTCTGGATCAAAGAGTGAAGAAATGTCAGCTGGAGGCCCCAGAGCAAACTCAGTGGCTGGCTCCTTCCCAGTTCTTATCTTTCAGGAATGGCAAAGGTCTTGCACAGCAATTTCTTCGAATGAGTCTAAGTGCAGAGCTTGAGTTTTGGAAGGCAGCCTGATGAGAAACCCACTGTAGGTGTTGCTTTGGCTACCATAGCCAAACTGGGGTCAGTCTGTTATTTCCTACAGGTGATGTGCTTTCAGATTTCCAAAGTCAAGGTGGCAGACAAATGAGAATCAACTTGTGTTTTCAAGGGTTTGTGACAATTGCCAGCCATAATAATCCTCAGATTCTTTAATTTCTCTCTGCTTTCCTAACCAGCTTGGAGAATGCAGCCATGATTGTCCTTTCTTGCCACACTGCAGTCAGGCTTGTAGGGCTGGAGCATCAGGCTGGGGGTGCCAAAGGCAATGTCCCTCCTGGACACCACCGCACCCTAGAGACGTCAGCTTTAGATATCGCTGTCATTGGTCCAGATTCATACAGGCAAAGAGGGACCTGAAAGGCGATTTCTTCCTGCGCTGGTTTGGGGTGCAGCCCTTTTGTGAGCTGGGCAAAACCACAACTGCCTCAAGCTTATTCAGCACTTGTGGGCTCTAAATCTGAATTCAGAGGTTGTTGCCGTTCAGTTTCCACTGCTCAGCATGAAGCAGAACCACCCCTTGGTGCCTTTGGCCACTCTAGGTGTACGACCCTGCCCCAGAGATTATCTACCTAAATGTTAAAAATGGCAAAGATACTAGGAGCCCAGGGAAAGTGAAAGCCCATTATCAGTGATGCCAGAAGATGCTGAAGGGATCGCACAATGCGGCTTCATTTGGTTTACAACAGCCCTTCTGGAAGCACAATGATCTATCGCAGAGTGACTATCTCTACTCTTGAGTGGATCAGCACAAAGAAAGGTTAAGGCAGCACAGTTAGGTAATTGGCTGGTGTCACATAAATTGAAGCTTAGAAAGCTGGGAGAAGCAAAACAAAACCAGACCAGAACACACAGGAAGTAAACTCCTCTAAGGAATGCATGAAATAAATACTTACCCTTCTTGCAACCCTAATAAACCTAATCAAGATTAATTACTATGCCTTACTTTAAAAATTTTCCCTGCCAAATGTCCATTTTTTTCTGACATTCCCTCCTGATACACTTACACAGCTGAGGCAGCCAGATTTCAAAACCAAAAGGCTTTTTCTAACACAAAAATCCCCAACACAACCAAATCAAAAAAGATCCCATATTTTAGCTCCAAACATCTCTTTCCTGATTGATTTTGAGCCCCACTAAACACATTCATGTGAAGGAAAACAAGTGCCAGTCTCTGTTTCTTTAATCCGTGGCAGTGAACCAACTGAACTGGTTCTCACTGTGGTCTCTGGGCACCAAACTGGGCCTTTCCCGGGAGGATCTCCCAGCATTTCGGAGGTGTTAATGTGGTCAGTTTAACAGTAAACCCACAGATCAAAAAATGATAAGGGTTTGATTCCTCCCCTGGAAGGAAGGCTTCCTATGCTGGTAAATCCAGCTGGTAAGTGGGCTTCAGAGGAAAAAACCGTCTCCACCCACCAGTGCCCAGTGGTCCCATCCTTGTTCCATGCTGACACAAAAGTACATGTATGTACATTTAGAATTAGTACAGATTGAGCAAACAGAGGCAAACGAATGCTTAATAAAGAGCCTTTCTTGGGCAACTGATATTAGAGGAGCTTTAAGAAACTCATAAATTCCTTATTTCCAGTCCTGTGATTAGCCCACTCCTCTATCTATGCAACAGCCGCCTCCAATATGGAGATTTCAAGCTAACAGTAATATTAAAGAAAACGTTGTGGGAAGTGAAGTCCTTTAATTGGTATAACAAATATATTCAGGAAAAATGATGCAAGGAGATTTTTTTCTCAGACAATGCACAATTAGCCTGAGGAACTCATTACCATAAGATATAAACTTTAAAGAGCGTAATGAAATTCAGAAACGGATTGTTTGTACAGAAAACGGTAATATCCAGTATTAATGGCAAACAGTTGCTTTAGAAAGGATCAGACCTAATCTTCAAGCAAGTCGTACATTTTTTCCCCAAATATTGACAGGTAGGAACCTTCCTTCTGGGCAAATCTCTTGCTCCTTCCCTCTGAAGTTGATGGTGCTGGCTGCAGCGTTTGCTGGGATACTCGGTTAAGCAGACCGCAGGGATAGGGTTGCTCTCATCTAATTTTGCCCCTGTAGTAACTGATATCCAGTCTAAACTGGCATTCTGGGTGTCCTCTTGACTCAGCACAATGACACAAGTGCCTCCAGACAGTGACTCACCCAGCTTCTCCTAGATAACAGGTTGGGATGAACCATCCCTTGGTGCCCCCCATGTCTCTCCTGATAAGTGGAAAATTGGAGGTTGGAGACAATTCCAGATTACCATATCTACGGATGGGTGTCTCCACATGCATTAGATGTTGGAGCTCCCACTGCAGGCAGAGGAGATCTAGTCACTGATTCGCATCCCCACGCAGAAAGGACCATGCAGGTGGTGACAGGATTGCCTTCCTCTTCTCTTCATCTTGGGCCACCCATCAGTTTTGTAGGCACGCCAGGCGCAACTGAGAGGACATTTCTAGGAAAAGTAGACTTCTTCACAAAGGCTGGCCTCCTTTTGCTGAGGTTGCTGAACAGCTTTCAGATGTTAGCCAAAAAGTAAGTCACCAGCTGGCGAGGCTGGGCTGTAGAGGCTGGTTAGAAACGACGGCTTCAGAGCAAATGCACACTGGCCCTTGCTCAGTGCCGATTTTATCAGCGGCACAGAAACGGTGGGCAGAGCAGCTTAACAACCAGCGACTGCCATGAAAGCTAGAAAACTACATCGAAGGGCTTGCTCTCAGCTCTGGTTTTGAAAACTTTCTCCTCCTAACCCAGATACAAAGTCAAACTAGCAACAACTTGAAAGGATATCATCTATCAGAACTAATAAGCGCTAATCTAGCATGGAAGAGATAGCAACCAATTGAGTCGACAGGCAGAGACAGGAACAAAGTCTGGCTACAGCACATTGAGAATCTATACAATTATAAAGCATAAATTATAAAAGAGCTCACTGTGGAATAAGGATACAGCCACAGTAACAATTCTAATAAATATTTGAAACAATGCCTTGATTTGGTTAGTGTTGTAAAATCTGACTACAACTCAAGTCCTTATACCTTCCCACTAAAATAAAAAATAAAAAAAAATCTTTACCTGAATCTTCTGTTACTAATCAGAAAGGCTTCCTTCTAGACAATCAGTTTATTTAAGGAATTGGCAGACGGTTGGCTGCGTGCATGTGTCACAATTTTGAAACTGTCAGAGCTGCACTTATTCTTATTCACTAATCATACCCATGTACCTACAAGCTACATTTTTAAATGGTATGGATGAATAATCTCTTTGCTCTTGTAAAGGGTTTTTTATGGCTCTTCTAAGCTGTGCATCTATCTTCACTTGACTTTAAAGCAATCAATATGCTGGCACAAAGGCTTTGGGATAATTCATAGCAACAATCTGCAGCAACTTACAGACTGATTTGGTTCCTTTAAATT
This sequence comes from Burhinus bistriatus, assembly GCA_013397275.1. NCBI lineage: Eukaryota > Metazoa > Chordata > Aves > Charadriiformes > Burhinidae > Burhinus > Burhinus bistriatus. The sequence continues at coordinate 179,484 of VYXH01006673.1, forward strand.
GTTCTGATGAAAAAATTACTAGAATATTCCAAATGCCTAGAGTTACCAAAAAAAAGAAGAAAGAAAAAGAAGAAAGAAAAAGAAGAAAGAAAAGAAAAAGGAAAGAAAAAATTCTGTATGTTAGAATATCCTCATGAGAGAAATTCTGTTCTCCTTAGTAAGGATGTAAGTCAAGTATGAACCTTTAGTTTTCATGAAGGCTTTCCAAATTCCCTGCAGGGCGACAAGATGAGAATTTAGCCCCAGAAGTAAACCCTGCTCAATGGCATGGATTTCAAAGACATAGGGAAATGAGTACCAGCTCTTAGGTCAGTTGCTCTGCTCACAAAAAAAAAAGCAGAGAGGGGCACAAACTCCTGCATTCAGCTTTTATTGGTGCTTCTTTGTACTGAGCCCTTGGGAAGCCACCTTGGGAAAGAGAAGCAGCTCCTGTTGGTGATGGCTCTGAACGTGGAGGCTCTGCACACACACTGGGAAGGGAGTCACAGCAGAGCACTCCCCAGCCTGCAGCTAGTGGGACACCTGGTACCTTGTATTTCTATGTATCGGAGATTATTGCACTAAACCCACTGGCATCTGCCTCATAGATGAGGATTAAACAAGACACGTTGCTTTTGCTATTACCTCACCCATTGCAAGGCCTAAATTAGTCAGCTGATGGGTTTTGTGGACTAACGTGAGCTGCAAAGAAGTAAAACATTGCATCTGTGTTGGCTGGGTAACAATGGCTCTTTGTAGAGGCTCTGTTCTTGCCAACGTCTCCAGCAGTCATGACACAGTCGTCCTGCAGCGTGCACCAGGAGGAGGAAGCAGGCGTGCTTCCAGGCTCTCTCAAGTTTTATCAGGGTTAGCAAGTACTGGGCAGTGCAGGGGTCTCCCTTACACTGAGTGCGGTGAGGGATTCAAATCAGTCCTGCCAAAGACATGGCAACTGGTGTGAGGGAACGGCTCTGTTAGATCTGTAGTATACCAGAACTTTCTTAAGTGAGCTCTCAGGGCATGGCCAGACATTTCAAGAGGTCCATGCAGTGAGGAAAGCTGATTTTCCTTCTGTATAAGCATGGAGACCTCCACAGCTGCCTGATTCCCTCCCCTTCTGCATCTTCTCTGCTTGTCCTGAAGAAGAAGAGGTGGAGCTGAGAAGGGAGGAAGTGGGTCAGAGATTCAGCATTTACACACCATCCTTCACCTTGAGCTATACTGACACTGTGCAGCAAAGTTAATTCTGGCCCTCTGGAGGTACATGGTAAACAGTTTCCCTACAAATGTGAAAGCAAGAGGGTTTTTTTAAACACTGAGGAAGCTGAGGATTCTAGTGCAACTGGTCTTGAATTTCAGCAAATTCCTTATTGAATAATATGTTGAAGACTACCACCTGTTGTGTGATCTCAGAGAAAATCTGTGCTGCCAAACAGTGCTGTTCATTGTGCGCATGGTCTACACAATTTATCTGACACCATAACGATAAACAGTAGCAGGCAATACAGCTTTGCTTTTGCTTATTTGTGATTTTTATCTTTTATTACTGACATTGGCGCACCTGAGAGAAAGCTCAGCTAGGCTGTACTCTGGAGGAAGACATTTGCTATGGGGATGGCAGCAAGGGGAAATAAAGAGCAAAACAGAGGTGGTCTGTGCCTACTGGAGCTAATGAGCTGAGTGAAGATGAACTGGTGATTCGCTGCATTCAGTGAGGGCACTTTAGGACTGAGATAAGGTGCTGGTAGTCCCAGATTGATGTGTAAAACCATACTGGTTATTAGTCTTCAGAAACAAAGAGATATAAATTGGAGGATGTAAAGTTTTGGAAGGGGGAACCAGTAAACCTTTTACTGAGAGTGAGATGGACTGCTGCACAGAGTCCCCCTGCCAACATCTGCAGGTGCTGAACTGTGGGGCTGAAAGTGTGGGGCTGAACGTTGGCTCAGCAAGAGACCAAGCTGGCTTCCTCCCCACATGGAGCAAGAAGGCAAGGACAGATAAAACCATGACCATCCCAGGGGCCTGGAAAGAGGACAGCAAGAAAGTGGTGTCCCACCTGCCTGGAAAGCAGAAGAGTTATTGCACAGTAAGAAGCTTTCCTGGGCAAGCTTAGTAGATCGATTATGTTATATTGTTGGTCAATGATAACAACTGGTGTGGGACATCTCACATCCATGCTCCTGACGTCTTGGTCTGTAAGTCTCTGAAGCTTCATGGCTCGGTGTACAAAACCTGCCAGGAATGGTTCCTGGCTGGTGTTAACTGCTGAGCTACACCTAGGAATGGTTTGGAAAAGTGTTAGTTGCCCCAGTTCTGAATCAGGCCAGGAGCCACTATAATAATTTAATAGCACAGACAGCTCCATGCCAGGCTGGGGATATTCCCTGTATTGCTTATTTTTCAAATAAAGTAATGATTCCTGAGGGTATCCTTCGTTTGATATAACCAGCCTCAAAGTGGACCCTGACTTCTGTACAGTCTCACTCTTACTATCTGTACGTTGTTGCTACTGCTCTTAAAAAAAAAACCCAGACCCAGCAACTAAAGTGAGTATAGAAGCGAAACAGCCCCCTGTTTGATCATGGTAGTTAATAAAGCTGTGAAAGCAATTTATTCCTAAGAACACGCATTAGAAATATCATCTCTTTTTGGATTAGTCAGCTGTCCACTTACTGGTCATGATTTCTAGAAAAATCAATCTATTAGTCACAGGCACCTGACAAATAATTTGCATACAATAAAGCTTAGCATGGGGGATTTGGCAGCCGGTTTGCACACGCAGATCATTATTCACTGTATCGTGTGACCAGCCACTTACAACATGTGATACAATTCCTTCTCTTTATTTACACAGAGAAACTATAAACAGGAGAAAACCAAATGGATGCATACCTATATATATACATATATGTTAGTAACGATGCTAAATATCTAACTCTAATTTTACAACCGTTCATTTTTGCAAATCCCCAGGTATCTTTGAAAAGACATCTGAATAATTAACAGCGATGACTCACAGCACATGGTCATAAGCATGGCCTTCTATTTATAGCAGTATTTCTAAATTCATCTTCTTAATAAAAGCAGTAGCAGCTGCAAAAAAAATCACCACATTAGGCATTCCTTTGGATAAACTTATACATGTAGTAACACTTCTCTTCATTGTTGCTGCTTTCAGTCCATGAGAAACTAATGGGAGGAAAAACGTAATATCAAGACTCCAAATTTTTCAAAGTGAACACAGGTAGTTAGCTACTAACACGCTCATTGAAATTAATGAGTTGTGTGGCTAAATTGCCCACAAAGCTTTAAGACTAATCAAACAAGATGTTTTTAATCTGTACACAACTGCATGACTAATTCTGATGGACCAGCTGAGGTTCTCCCCACAGAGATTTTTGTTCCACATTCCCTCCTGTTTCTTCCACTTGTCTAACCTTTCCTTGCTCTGCCTCAGCATTCTGTTCATGTGCTAAGTAATGTGTTTTCTTATATCAGATACCGCGGTCTTGTATCACTTTATCTCAATTTTAAGGGCAATCAATTGAAGTTATAGAGAGATATAAGGCCTCTGCATCACCACGCTATCAGATCCACTTTGCTGTTTATCAATTAAAGGTCAGACACAGGTTAGTGAGAAAAAACTCTCTGAAATTCTGGTCTGATAGCATTATTACAGCTTGTGCTTTGGCATGGGGTTAGCAATACGTCAGCTGGGTAGCACAGTGTATAGAAATGGAAAAGAAATGGTAGGTTTCGATGCTAAGAAGTAAACTCTGGAGCTAAACCAGACATAGATAAATATGCTTTTCCAATGTTTTGGGGACAAATGTTTTGTTAAAAAGAGGGAATTCTGATATCACTGCTTCCACTGATTTTGCTGAAAGGGGCAGACAAAGATTTGCATGGGAGATATTTGGCTGTGCTGGTGTTGTCAGGGCTCTGCAAGATGAAAGCATCTGGAACAGCCCCCATTGTTGAAAAATTTGCCACGGGGCTCATTTGCAAATCTCACTCGATCTACAGACAGGCCAGGGCCATCTGTACAAAACACAGATGCCTCTGCTGCAGAGTATCAGCAGCCCTGGCCTCATCCCTGGCAGGAATGCTGCCACCGTGTTCTCCTGGCCAAAATTCCCTCAGAAGAGGGAACCCAGCCCACAAACAAGAAATGAGAGGTTGCATCACTTTTTCCTTTTAAACTCCATAACATCGGTCACGTTGGTGAGCACAGGACTCAAGCCGGCGCCATTGCCCTAAGCCTCAAACAGAGCCTTCGGGGCCGGTCCTGATGGTCATCCTTCACCCTGGAGCTGTGACTGCCAACAGTGGCCAGGACCAGCTTCATGACAGCCCTTTAAAGCATCCCTGCCAGGACTGATCGTGACGAGCCCCCATCCCTCTTCTTCACACAGTCCTTCCTCAGCCTTCTCAAAACAACCTAAGAGGCGAGGGAGGCATGATTTACCCTTACGAGCGCTGTGTTAGTATGTCCCTGTCACATTAAACACATCTCAGTGCTTTACAGCTCTGCCTTCAGAGATGTTAACAGCTATTTCTCCTGGTACTGTCACAGCTCTAACGAGGAGCCTGGCACGGGGTTGGACACTGCAGTTTCGAGGTGTACGAACTGCTCTTAATTATCCACTGTGTACTGGTGTGTTGCAACTTTGGTACTCCAGGCTGTTGTTCATCCCTGATCCTCAGACAAATGAACCTTTGGGTTCTTGTGGGTTACTGCAGATTCTCCTTTTCCGTAATGGATGTGACTGCAGCTTGGTGTGAGAGACGGCTCCTGTTTGTGCTCGGTGGTGTCAGAGCCCTGCTAGGAGCTGGGGAGCAGCACTGGGACTGTGGGCACCAAAAGCAAATTCTTCCACACTGTGTCTCAGTCCATCCTGTTACCAAGTGAGACACATGGAAACCCTTTCCCATGGCTCACTTTGTTAACTGCACCCGTAGACACAAGCAGAGTACAAGTGGATTTCTTCACCAAAAGACTCAGGTTCAGACCTTAGGAAGCATCTCAGGTCATGGGTCGTGTTGGGGAAAGCCAGCACCAGAAAAGGCTGCCTGTGTCCCTCCCTTGTGCCCGACTGGGGGTCTGCGCTGTAACTGGCTTATTGAATAGACTGGTGTAAGAAAAACATTATTTTCTCAAAGTTGGGTTGACTGGAAACTCACTAAACCAGCATTGCTGCTGAATCCTCCTCCTTAGCACATGACTGCTGCCTCAGGTTGCCCAGTCTTTTTGCCAGACGGGCATCCAGTTGATTTGAGGAACAAACAACACCACACTGTGGAGGTACTTCCAGCAGGGATAATAGAGGTAGCACTCACAGGCCCTTTGCTGTGGGAGCTGGGGGAGGTATTTGCTGATGATACCTGTCTGGTTATGTGCACTTAGTCGCTAACCTCGAGCTCCATCACGCGTGACTATGCATGATGTGGTATGTTCAGGTGGGCCCTGTTTGGCAGATGTAGTCACTGTGCTTAGCTTTTTGGAAGTAAGGAAGAGGATCTGGGATACTTCTGTCATCAATGGATCTGAGCAGAGACTTCTCTTGTCTGCAGAACCAAAACATCACAGTCTTTCCCTAAAGAGGCTTGTGGCAGACTGCAGGAGGGTTATAAAACCAGTAAGAAAACCTTTGAGGACCCAATTATGGCAAGTGATTGGCAGACAATAAAATGACTCTAAAGAAATTCCTCTTTTCCTGATGTAGCTGAGGAGGACTGGGTTTGTGGCGCTTAGTATTGGGTAAATACTTGCAAAAGGGAGGAAAGGGAAAAAGAAGGATGCTCAGGCAAGAAGCATCTGACAGGTAGGCTGGGGAGTGTTAGTGTGGGTAGTTTGCTGTGTTAAAGAATGCCAGCAGTGTAAATAGGGATTTAGCTCTGCCAATCCAGGCAAAGATGATGTCTCACTGTTAGTTTGTTTTCCATTTTTTATAGAAGCAAATCAGTAAACACAGCCGTATGCATGGGGAAATCTTTTCTTCCAGATGAAAAATGTCACAATGTACACAGCTATACCTCAGCCCTGTCTGGTTGATGCTTTTTATGTTAAGGACTGCTATCACTTTGAAAATAACCACCTAGATTCCTAGAGTAATTCACTTTGGAAATAGTAGAATGACATAATGGAGATCTATCAAAATTACTCGAAAAAGTCTAAAGTACTAAATGGAAAACATTATCCTTTCTTCGGGACTTTTGAACCACCCCTACAATTCTGCAGCAAGGAGATAATTTTCTATTAGATATTACAGATGAGGCTGTTAAGTTCCATCACATGCTACCGTAGCGGCATCTTAAAGTGAATTATTCCAAACTGTTCTCAGAATTATTCTTAAGGCAAAGGTTCCTGACAAGAGAAGGACCTAGCATTTTATTTTTCCTCTTCTGAAATAATTTTTTCTGCCTGCTGCCTTTAGTAGTTAATCACCTAGAAGCCTTTGCTAGAAACTTGTCTTATGCTATACCAGATCTGTTGATAGCACTTGGGACAGTTTTCAGAGGTGGCTGATGGGATGACTATCATGGCAAAGGTTCTGCTTTGCCTTTCATATAGGTACAAATGAGGATTAAATCTGTTGCACTGAATGACTTTGCTACACCAGTTTAAAACCAGGAGCTGACTGGAATGCCATGAAATCATCTCTACACTGATTCCCTAGCAGATACTATGATTGACAGGTGTCTCTTCTGAATAAGGGCATTATTCTCCTTACTGCACTGGTAAGGATAGATAGGCAGGTATTGTATAGAACTAAATCTTGTCATTTATCAGCAAAATTGCTGGTCTTCTGGTGAAGGATTAACAGACCATGCTGGGATTTTTGAAGACGATTTCAAATATTTAGAGCAGAGAATATGAGTATCTCAGTAAAGGATACTGAAAAAATATTCTCCATAAGGGACTAATTTTGAAAACACCACTTCAGAATTGTCCAGAATAAAATTCCTCCTCCGAAAAAGCCAAGGCTTGGCAGATATACCCCTGGAAAAAACACCTCCCAGTGCTCTCAGTATAAAAAAAGATCAGAGATGGAAAAGATTTATCAGGTCATCCAGCCCATCTTCCTGATAATAGAGCATTGTTTTCCTAAAGTGTATTTTTTCTAGTGCTTTGACTAGTTTTTAGAAGACCTAAGTGATGGATGGTGTTTTTACCATTAACCTTGGGAAACGATTCCAGAACCTAACAAATCTCAGTGTCAGGCTTCTCCACATTAGTGCCGCTACTTTGTCAGTAATTTCATAGGTTTGTACTGGTTGCTTTTTCCCCAAAGTGTAGGCTCCTGCTGAGTTTAAGAACAGGATTAGATATCGCAGATAGATCTTGACTATCCAGCCTCGTGCAGGTGGATTGCTTCTTCTGCAACCAGTTTCTTGGAAATCTGAGAGTATTTCTTCACCAAAGGGAGCAAGGGGAAATTCCAGTCTGGCCCTGAACTAAAAATTATTGCCAAGATAGCAGAGTTGCAGAAAACGACCTTGTCCATGATCCCAGTGCATTATAATGGGAAATAAAACTCAGGATAAAGCTCAACTTCCACAGCCACAGTGGTGGACCAACTTGGCATTGCAAGGGACAGGGAACGCACACGCTGCAGGAGGTCACCTCTCAGCTGCCAAGGTGGAAATGTTTTATAACATGGCAATCACAATGTCTGACTGTCCTTTGCTTTTTTTCCATTGATTTAAGCATTTGCTTGTCTTTTAAGAGTGCTCTTCATTCCAAGGGATTTGGACACTCTGTGGTAGAAGAGCCAGTCACCCATGGTCAAAAGAAATGGACGCAGACTGGCAAGGGTCAGAAAAGGACCCTGGAAACAGAGAGCTCAGCATGCTCCGCAGGCACCATGAAGACTGACGGGATACAGTTTCTGTACATACGTGAAGTATGAAGGCAAGCATCAGGAAGAAGCGAGGTGCTGTTCGGCCTTCAAGAAAACACTGTTGTGAAAAAAATAGACAAAGGCTGGTTGTGAATAAATTCATGCTGGAAAATAGGAATATTCTCTTCACATGCGGGGAGGACAGAAAAAGTGGTTTTAAGAGGGAATTCAAATTCCCTCTGAAAGGGATTGCCCGATCTGTGAGAAATGGGAAGGAATGCCCTATCTAACCAGTTAAGTTAGTTAAAGGACTGAAATTTCTAAGGTAGTTTCTGTTAGCATAACCCAAATGGAACAAAACAAAGATTCACACTCCCCTCTTTCACTGTTTCACAGATCTACTCACTTTAGTAAACACAAACTTCCATTTAATTAAATCCATTTGATGCAAAATTGTTTCCCTGTTGCTCGGAGGCCAATACAACCCTTTTCACAGTACACAGGCTTCATTTAACATATCATTTGCAGCAAGGTTTGATTTTTGTGAAGTAAAAGAGAGTTTCAAGTGAATTGTCACAATTAAAAAGAAAAAAAAAAAAAGACAACACTCCTGCTGTGCTTACAATGAGCGCAGAAGATGTCAATGAAAATTTTAAGTCCTGAAGAAAGCAAAAGAAATATTTTGGACCCACAAGCTCATTTTATATTAACAGTTTGCTTTGTGGTCCTTGAGTTTCCCATTTTCCTTTGCATTTGTAGCTTATAAGTAAGGTAACTTACTTATAAGTATGCATGGGGAGGAGTTCCCCATGTTGTCTCTTATTATAATATTATTTGTGTCTGAGACTTGGGCTTGAGATGCATATTGAGCAAGATGGCCCTGCACTGGGAAAGGACGGGCAGGATCTTAGCTCTCCCTGAGCCAGGGACCTCACTACCGTTGATCTGGGAACCGTGTTTCCTCTTACTCTCGTCGCTTCAAGCGTTGCTTTATGGCATGTAAGACAGTGACACGCATGGGCACACTGTAGTGGAAAAGTTATACTCTTCCACCAGAGGAGAAAGAAGCAGCTTATTTTAGCCTGCGTCTATTGATAGCAGTGAAGTTGTGAGGAGAGAGTTGTGACTGAATTGTCTTCCCTCCACTTCAGACGGAGAGCAAAACCCAAATGGATTTTGCCTAGAGTGAGTTTAACAAATGGAAAGGGGAGAGGGGGAAATATTGTACTCAGTTAACGTGGCTTAGTTGACTAAATGTAAATGTCTGTACTATTTGAGATGCCCTTTGGTGTCTAAGGCATTCTCCTGGGGCTGATCAATATAATACAGGATATACAAGACACCTCTGTTTTTCAGAAGCCAGAGCTGGAAGCTGAGAGGAATACCCTAGGGCATCCCAGATGGCAAATATCTATATTTAGGTAACCAAATCCCACCAACATTGTCCTAGTATGTATCATTAAAGCACCAGTACAACAGCAAATGTGAGATGGGAGAGGTACGTTACCACAGAAAACCGAAGGGGAATGTAGCTGTGCCTTATGTTAGAGAAACCCCAAATGTTTCCAGTTGTTCTGACTCCAGTTCTCTCCTTATATATAATGTGGTTCAACATATGCGGTCTCTACATCTTTAGCGATATGTAAAACTTGGCTGGACAAGGCCCTGAATAACCTGATCAAACATCAAAGGTAGCTTTGCTTTGCTTTGAGCAGGGTGTATGGCCTCCTGAGGCCCCTTCCAGCCTAGGTTATTCTGTGATAACGTCATTCTTCCAATGACGGGAAGGAGGTGGAGGGGAGAATGGTGTTGAAATGGGGATGATCTTTATCTTGGGGCAACACTTGCTGTCTATCTGCCAGACTATCTGACATTCGGATAGTAACCTCTGAGAGCTAATGCTGCATCTGCCTTTTTATTTAAAATCAATATCAGGTAGAAATTAGTGATAAAAATCAACTTTTCTGGCTGACATAATCTGTAAAAATGTTCATATAGACATGAAAATGTCAGCATAAGCTCTCTGACAAAGGTTTAGATAAAAGATAGGAAACAGAAGACAGGAATAAACAACCATTTGTCATAGCAGAGGGACATGAGCAGTGCAGATCTACAAGGAGATGTGCTATGGTCCATTCTGCTCGACATATTTATCAATGATCTGGGAAAGAAGGGCAAACAAAGTTAAGATAATGGAGACAAAGTCCAACTCCGAAGAACTGCAAAAGAGATTACCCTGGAAATAAAGTGGCAGATGAAATTCAGCGTGAATAAATAATACATGCGGGTAAAAAATGGTCCTGAGCTTTCTGTATGAAATGATGAGCTGATATGACTTTATCACTCAGGAACAAGATCTTGGGGTATAAGACATAGTATCTTTGTAAAAATTGTCTCAGTGCTCAACACACTTGGAAAAACAAATCTAATGTTAAGAGTTTTTAGGAAAAGGGATAATGAACAGAGTAGATGAGTATGTGTCTATATAAAACCCCACATCTTGGTGTACAGTTCTGCTCCCTGTGTCTCAAAGGGGATATAATAAGACTGGGAAAGGCTCAGAGAAAGGCAACAAGGATGATAAAGGTATGGAACAACTTCTCTGTAAGGAACAATTAAGCAGGTTAGGAGACCTCAGGGACTATTGAGGAGATATATGATAGAGGTCTATAAAACCATGAGTGGCCAGAAGTAGGTAATTATTATTCCCTGTCTCTTCCAAGTAAAGGATTAGAGGACACTGAATGAAGCTAACAAATGAGAAGTTCAAAGTATACAGAAAGAGATGGCTCTTCAGGTGGTGCATGGCTGAGCTGTGGAGCACCACACCACAGATTGCTGTGGGTGTCTCATGGACTCAAGAGCAGTCTAGCAGATTATGTGGATTCAGAGGGAAACAGGATGAGTTTATGGATGAGAAATCTGTTGAGGGCTACTGAATATAAAGATGTGACTGCTGTCTCACAAAGATTCTGGTTTGCTAACTGTTGGCAGATAATAAAATATTCAGGGAGGTAGCGTTATATGTTTGCCTCCCATATCTAAACTTTTCCCCAAGAGCCCTCTTGGCCATTTGCAAAGGCAGGAAACAGCTGGAGGTGATCTGACCCAGTACAGTGACTCCAGTTTTTTCGTGTTCTGGTATTTCTGGAGTCCTGTAAGGAAAATGCTTAGCAAAATGCTTTATGGAGATGTCCACGGTAAAGGTGCCTGTGGTAAAGATAGTAGTTTGGTTTTTCTCACACGCCAAATTTGCTTAAAGAGCAAAACATGCGTATTTTGGGAAATCACTAGCAGAGTTTCCATATTAGACTCATCTATATTCACTTACAATGCAGGTTAGAATAAAACTTGCAATCCAGTCCAGTACAGGACAGAGCACAGCTGCACTGCCTTAAGGGCAGGGCAAGAAACACACTGACAATTAAACCTGACAGTCAGAGTAGAGCACAGCATGTTTTCTAGACAGAGTCATTGTCCCTTATTACTTAAATAAAAAAGGAGGGCACTTTCTATGGTAAAGGAATAGTTAATTGTAGGGCAGCTCTGTTTTCTGACACATATAGTCATTACTAATTTTTCAAATTAGAAAGCACAGACTATCTTATGCAAGTAATCTTAAAATCTGCCCTTTTAATCACCATATACTTTTTTTTTTTTTTTTTTTTTTTTTTTTGGATATTTTTTGGTTGGGTTAAAATAA
>VYXH01006673.1:191067-202589 GCA_013397275.1 Burhinus bistriatus
TTTTTTTAGGATAGTTTGTGGTAGGTATAAGATAGTTGAGATTTATCACAGCAAAGCCTGTCTCTGCTTGTGAGAGCAGATGTGCTCTCCTGTGACTGACCTAATCTGTCCTGCCTCTCCCCAGGGGACCCCACAGGCTTCCTCCATGGATGAAAACTGGCTTTGAATGTTACTGTGCTTTTTGAGCTTTACAGACAACACAAATTTCTCTCTAGATAGAAAACCCTTTTCTTGGTATGGTTTCCTCAACTGAAAACATCTGCAAGCCTTGTGGCCAAGTATGCCTACCAATGAATATAAATCATCAGCTGATGCATACTCAGTAAGGCTACTCTGAACTCAACTTAGAGACAGCAAAAGCCAGGCATGGGGATGAAAGATGTTTGGTGAAGGTACTTCACATATTTAAGTTTCCTCTTGGTGTATTGTAGGTTGGCCTTGAGCTTTTGAGCTTCTCCATGGAAGAAGAGTTTTTCTCTGCGTAAGAAGATCCCAGGACACTCTCACTGGAGGCTTTAAACAATGGTTAAGACAATCATGAGCTTCTTTAATCCTGCTCTGGGACATGTGCACTTGGTTACATGAGTCTTTGAGGTCTCTTTCAGGCCTATTTTGTGCAGTTCAAGGATTTTCCAAATCAACTCATTCAATGTGTATTTTAAAATGGAATTTGACATAAAACTGCTTCTATGTCTCTTCAACACTGACTATACACTTACGGATTCTTTCTTTCAAATCATTTCAATTCTATGTTCTTTCAATTAAAATGTTATAAAACATTTATAGCTTCTTGCTGCAAAGCACTGAGGACGTTTACATTATAAAAGACCTTACCCATACTGAGTTTGTGGTGCTCACCGCTTGCAGTCTTGCCTGCAGTTCTATATATTTGACAGCTGTTTGCAGCACAGTCCTTGGATTTCATTGAATGTTCCCATATACATGCCTTTTGGAGCTGAACCTTCTGAGTTTGAGCTGTTTGTTAATGAGCCGATGTAGAGACTAGAGATGATCTGTATTCCTAAATACAATGAGGTGACAAACAGTTTGGTAACAAAGGATTTTAAACAAAGGCACGGGGCACAGTCCAGTGCTTGTTTTGCCACAGCATTTCCATACGGCCATGTGAGTTCACATCTTAGTTCCCAATGGGGCAGTTCATGTTCTCCTGCCTCAGAGGGATTTCATGGGGACGGGCATGTCAGGACCAGGGGCTGGCTCTGGTGAAACAGGGATCAGATGAAGACTGTGGGTAGCTGATCAGTGCATCAGTAAGGAATAATGCAAAAAACTGGACACTATGGTATCTGTTGTATTCCCAGTCTCTCTATAACTCTTGCCTGTGTCCTTTTCCAAATTGGTTAGGTCCAGGTCCTCAGAAATATTTAGGCAATGAATTGATGGGAATTTAGACAAGCTAGATTTTGGGTCCCAGTTTTGAAACTCAACACCTAAACACCTTCTGGTCTGACCATTCACCAGAGATAAATAACAGCAGAGGTCCTTTCCCAAAGAAAACCAAATCTATGACTGTTTTGGGATCCCACTCAACGATTCTCTGCCATAGACTCAGCATGAGCTTCAGCCAAGAGGCCTCTATAAAGCTCCATTTGCACATAACAAGGTTCTGTGAAGCTGCAGCTACAAACACTGGTTCTCTTGAAAGTGCTTTTGTTATTTCTAGCTGTCATTTTCCTGCCAAACCCACACCCTGAACTATCCCATCTAATTATACTCACTGGCCATCTTTCCCCTTTTTATTGGCAATATTTTTCTTGTTAATTGTGCATGCTTGGTTTTAAAGAATGGTGTCTGCCTTTCCTTATGTGGCTCTGCAAGGAATATTTCTGCATCCTGGGTAGTTTCTTTGACATGTTTATGCCTTGCTGGTTACTGTAAAAAATGCAAGACATATTATGTACTGCTGAAAACTAGGCTGGCACTTTGCAGTTTTAACGTTGTGCCTTATTGTATAGTTAAAATAAATGTACCTGATATCAGCTTTATTACTCCTATTAGACGGTCTAATGGCTTGATGTGCCGGAGTTCTTCCAGCAGGATGTTAAAGGGAAAGCACTGACTGCTCAGCTCAGCCCCCGTACTCAGTAGCACCCAGGGAGCGATGAGGGACTCTGCAGAGCAACACATAATGCTCAGCTGGGGCTGTACTAGGGCTCTGAAGTCAATCTCTTGCCTCTGGATACTGCATTTAACATGTGATAGAGTGTCAAAAAGAAGTTAGCACAACAGAAAAAAGAGAGAAGGTCCACAGATGCTGTTGTAGTTGCTGTCCACTTCTATATTTCATTAAAAATATTACATCTTGGATGCTGTAAAGGCTCCCCTCTGAGTGATACTATAGCAGTCACACAGGACAGGTTTATTCAACACTGCTGAAACTTTGTTCAATAAATATGCCTGTGTGGTTTGAAGCATGCTAAAATACATTCCTGACTGACAGTTGTATAGAGGAATGAACATGGCAATCCAGAGCTCAGTACAGTTTGGGGTCTCACAAGCTTCTGCCACTCACTTATCCTGACAGTGCCTGGATGGGGGTATCTATGGCTGAGCAAACCACCCTGGGGTTGGTTCACAGTGGTGTTTAGGAGGCAGTTCACCTCCGTGCATGCCTACGTTCTCTGTTTGGTTAGATGAATCACATCAAAATATCTGTTGACTGTACTGACTAAATCTCCACTGACCATCCACAGACCAGATCAGACACTTGTATCAGAGACACCAAACGTTAGGCCAGGTGAGTCCCACACAACATGTGGGCTTTGATTTACGTATATTCACTAAAGATTCACTTTGATCCAGCTGTCCTTGACTATCTTTGACTCTAATTTTAACTGAAGTGAATACACTGGAAACACCTCTGTTGGGTCAGAGGAGCCCTGCTCTGTGTGTCTCTGGTGGAAAATAAGTGATATGGAGGTCTGTTGTTATCAGCGCTGAGGAATATGCTGAGGGAGGGTCAGAGAGGGTGTTGCTTTAACTGTTCAGCCCAAGAAGATCTCAAAGGGGTTGCAATCAGAACAGGCTGATATGGATGCACCTCAAAATTTCTCCTAAGCAGAACTAGTGTCTTACCACTACTTATTAACAGAGATGCTGGAGTTTTGAGGAAAATGCTCAGGTCCACCTGACAGCATAAAGTACACTGGGGTTCAAGTGGGCATTTTTAGCTGATGTATTTTTTCCTGCTCATGCTGTGTCTAGAGGTGAGAGAAAAGCTCCTGTTGCCATGTGAAAAGCCCCATGAATGCTCATGCACATGCTCACATCTGCACTCCCAGATCTGGGATAATTCCTATGGCAGAAGGAAAGAGGGAGCTGCCATGTTAGTCCAGGGAAAGGTCTGACTGATAATCAGTAATTTATATTTCTAACTAAAATCTCTGGAGGTCCCCAGCAAAGAGACCCCAGCATTGAAAAGCAAATATTAGCTTTGACCATATTAAACAGTGTTTCTGAGCCTAGGTTCTGCTAAACGTTTTTATAAAGAACTGGTTTTGTTAATTCTACCACCTTACCGAGGTTTTAATCGGATCCTGTGCTCAGTTGAGCTGTTTTAGCCACTGTAACTCACTGGTCCAGGAGAGCTCAGCTCAGATGCTGCGTTTGATCTGCAGTGAAATTGTTCTTTTTACTCAATTTCCCAGCTGGGTTGCCTGCGGCACAAAGGGTCAAGTGATTTGAGCAAATTGTCCTTGGCTCATTCAGGATCAAAGCACAGGTTTTGGCTGGTTCCACTTCTTTCCTCCACCCACACTGTTAAGGGATCACTGAACCTTCGGTATCCGGTCCCTGATAAGTGCAATAGGCAGTGATAACTGAAAGCAGCAAAATACACCCCAACAGATTTCCTTTGGGCAGATACCAGCAGACCAATTGAGGGCCAAGAAAAGATTAGAGGGAGAGAAAGGGATGCTTCAGTCTACCCAAGCCGAAGACGCAAGGAGAGGGAGCAGATGCAATGTGTGCTTCCTGGAGGGGCATGCTACTGGAGGACAGGCTGTTTGTCCATGGTGCCAGGGGAAGGTGTAGGAGGAAAGGACATGCCAGTTGGTGCAATGCAGGTAAGGAACTCTGAGCTCTCTGCTTTGTTTTACACTGTCTTAGCTTGTGTTTATGAAGGATACTAAGCAGAGGAATGGGTGTCTCATCCGAGCTTAACTTGTCTCACTCTGTAATTCCAGGTAAGACATTGTTCTTCTGTCATTTGCAGAAAAACCAAGAGAAAATCTCTGTGTCTCTGAAGTAATCATTGTAAGTAAGGCATTATGGGACTGTCAGGAGAGGATTTGTTGCAAGTAGTACCCTTATTTATTTTATTAGACTGTGCAGTACAAACATTGGAAGAACTTGGTGTTCTGAACATTGCAGTGCTCATATTACTCCCAGAGAAGGGTCAAGCGTAGAACACTGAGAGAACAGAATATCTTTAGGAAGACGATCAAACACCTCATACCTTCTAAGTACAGCTAGTGCTTCTAGTTGAACTTAATGTCAAAACTCTAGAAAGGACATCAGTTTTCAGAAAATTTGGAAGAGAAAATGTAGGCACAGGTATGACTGGTCTCATTTCTGCCTTGTTGTACTTTATAAATTTCATTTTCTGTCTAAGCTTAGAGATTGAGGGACAACTGAGCTGTTTTGCAGCATCCAGCTTTGAGAAGCCTGAATCAGGCTCCTATTACTGTTTTCAAAGTGGTATCTCCTTTCCAACCATACCAATAACCCACCTGATTCAGTTGCTGTGGATTTTTGGGAAATATAGGTCTAAGCTTTTTCTTTGCTTTCTCAAATTAAAATATTAACCACAGACTCTAGAGATATTTCCAAAATGTTTTCCTGGATATTTAGATAATTTATGCAAGAAGCAATTTAAACAGAGAAGACTCCTCAAAATGCTGTATTGGCCATGTTCAACATATGCTCTGGGCAGTAGAAGATCATCTGTCTGGACTTCTGTGAGGCCTTTGGCACAGTCCCCCACAACATCGTTCTCTCTAAATCGGAGACATATGGATTTGATGGGTGGACTGTTCGGTGGATGAAGAATTGGCTGGATGGTTGCATCCAGAGGGTGGTGGTCAATGGGTCAATGTCCAGATGGAGATCAGTGACAAGTGATGTCCCTCAGGGGTCCATACTGGGACCAGTACTGTTCAATATCTTCATCAATAACATAGTGGAATTGGGTGCACCCTGAGCAAGTTTGCAGACGACACCAAGCTGAGTGGTGCAGTTAACATGCCTGAAGGACAGGATGCCATCCAGAGGGACCTGGACAGGCTTGAGAAGTGGGCCTGTGTGAACTTGATGAGGTTCAACAAGGCCAAGTGCAAGGTCCTGCACCTGTCTTGGGGCAACCCCCAGTATCAATACAGGCTGGGGGATGAAGGGATTGAGAGCATCCCTGCCGAGAAGGACTTGGGGGTACTAGTGGATGAAAAGCTGGACATGAGCCAATGATATGCACTCACAGCCCAGAAAGCCAGCTGTATCCTGGGCTGCATCCAAAGAAGCGTGGCCAGCAGATGGAGGGAGGTGATTCTGCCCCTTTACTCTGCTCTGGTGAGACCCCACCTGGAGTACTGCATCCAGCTCTGGAGCCCTCAGCACAGGAAAGACATGGATCTGTTGGCATGGGTCCAGAGGAGGGCTACAAAGATGATCAGAGGGATGGAACACCTCTGCTATGAGGACAGGCTGAGAGAGTTGAGGTTGTTCAGCCTTGAGAAGAGAAGCCTCCAGGGAGACATTATAGCAGCCTTTCAGTATTTAAAGGGCGCTTATAAGAAAGATGAGGACAAACTTTTTAGCAGGGCCTGTTGTGATAGGACAAGGGATAATGGTTTTAAACTAAAAGAGGGAATGTTTAGACTAGATAGAAAGAAGACATTTTTTACAGTGAGGGTGGTGATACACTGGCACAGGTTATCCAGAGAGACAGTAGATGCCCCATTCTTGGAAACATTCAAGGTCAGGTTGGATGGGGCTCTGAGCAACCTGATCTAGTGAAAGATGTCCCTGCTCATTGCAGGGGGAGGGTGGACTAGATGACCTTTAAAGGTCTCTTCCAACGCAAACTATTCTATGATTTTATGATTCTATGATTCTAAGATTTTGATTCAAGAACTGATCCAAAGCAAACAGAGAAGATCCCAAACCTAGGTAAAAGCTCTAATTCATTAGTTTCCAGCTGCAGGGCAGAAAGTCCTGCATGTCAGCCTTCCAGAGAGGCCTGATTCAGTGTTTTCTGAAAACACTAGTGGAGCTGGCCCTAAAGTCAGGACAGTCAGAGGAAGTAGACATCCATCTCCTTTGTATTCTGAGGACTTGGGTGGATCCATAAATGTTCAGCAGCAAAAAAAAGGCAGATATCTGGGGAATTTCAGTTTTTCCTGGGTAAGCAGCAGTTGCATGGGGACTTCAAGTATCTAATAAGTATTTGAAATAGGTGGATGTAGACTAATATGTTCTCCAATTCCAAAGATTTTAAGAAGGCATGTTGAGACTTGCCTACACCAAAAGAGGGTTGTGATATCGAACACAGTACACTTCCAAAACACAGAAGGATTTTCCATTCATAAGGTAAAATGTTATTAGAGTGTCCTGTCTGTGCTGTCAGAGCCTGTGTGCATTTGGTCTAGAAAATATCCATAAGTACAGTATTTCATGACGTTTCTTATATTTCCTGTATGCAGTCACTCCCTTTGCAAAAAGAACCCTCTTTCTGTGGTGGTGTGTATTTCTCGATCCTTGACAAAACATAAAAGTAGAAAGGCCCATTACAATGCAAGGAAAAAGATCATTAAAATAGTTTTTACTCTGAAAGTTCAAGGTGAGTTTGCAGTGAAAGTTTGTGAGTGAAAAATGACGCACTTCTCATTAAGTCCAAACCAGTTCTCCTGTCCCTGTTGATGATCTGCCCTTGTTTCAAACCAATTAAACTGGAGCTAATCTCTCTGTTGGTTTGAGACATGCTGTCTTTGTTACACATAGCTCCTTTTGTGCACAAAATTGTAATGGATTTTTGTGTAACCTACATCCATATTGGAGAATCATCATCTTTGTACAAACACAGAAGATCTGGTTCCTGAACGAGACAACTTTGAACTTGATTCAGGGCCTAATGAGGGAAAACTGAAAGGCTCTCATTGACTTCACTGCATATTAGATCACGCTGTCAGTGTCTACATTCAGTCAAGGACATATAGTAGCTAATTTAGGGCCTATATTGTGAATGGGCTGGAAAGCACAATGGCAGTGCAGTACACATTCTTTTTAGCACTTGCCTTTGGTGAAGGGTGGCTGAAAACCTTTACATAGGAAGACTTTTTGGAAGAAATTCGGAAGAATGAACATTGAACACTGCCTGACTCTAAAGGAGTTCTCAGGATTACTTTTTTTTCTGGGAAGTGGATAGATTATCAAAGGATTATTTTTTAAAAAAACAGGTTGGGAGATGAATCATATGGATGAATAAATTAAATTCTCTGTGTGTAACTCCAAATACTGCTGCATTTGGATGTACCTGCTGAGAGCTACATCTGTTAGGAAAACTCTACAATATTTTTGACTGGAAAGCCACACAACCCATAAGCAAAGCAGTTAAACAGTAAGTATAAATTCTGAGGTAAAGTGGGCTTAGAGGGCTCACTCTACAAGCATCCTTGTAAATGTGCTGTGCTGTAAGTTTCCAACTCCTTTAACCAAGCATTCAGTTCCTGGGAGTCAGACCTGAACGTTGAACTCATGGTGATACATCACCACCATGTGGTCATTGCCAGGAAAAGAAACTGCCATGGAATAGCGAGCAACTTGAGTTGATGTTTCAAAACGTTGTGGTAACAGAAGATCTTACAGCACTTGGCCACCAACGCTGCTATAATGTAATAGACGTGTCTCTGAACACTGACATAGAAAATCTGTGCCTTGTCCAAGCTCTTGTTCCAGGTCTGAAATAAAGCCAGGCACAGAAGGCGGCAGTCATGCACCATCAAATGAAGCAGTACTTCAGCATTTTAACCTGTGTGGATGTGCCTGTTGTACATTTTGATATGGCTGCGACGTGACACGTACTGAAAGTGATGTAAAGAGATTGTCCCTATTGCTGGGAATAGCATGGGGTACTTGTCTCAAGGCAAAAATTATGTTCTTTGGAAAACATTCTTTAGTACATGCTTTAGAGGAAAGTACTGCACAGTATAGCAAAGGATGACGCTGTTTTGTTCTGGCTTTCCTGTAGAGTTTCTAATTCATTTTGAAGCTTTTTTTTGTGGAAGGGAGGTTCCAGTAGGGTATCTAGAAGAGTTCACGGATGTTGCCCCTTTCATTAGGACTGGGTGCAAAGCAGCACCTTAAAACATCCTTTTCTGAAACAGCATTGGGGTCACTGTGCGGAAGGCTGAGCACTCTCTTTCTTTTTGTTTGCATAATGGGAGGGATGTCATTCCTTGTTCTGCTGTTGCCATACTGGTTTCATCCCTACTCAGCTCTGTAGAACTTTACAGAAGGGAAACAGTCTTTATAGTAACTTTCTCTAACATTCACTTCTGCCTGTTCTCCCTTGTGATTAGTAATAGCAGAGGGACCAAACTCCTCTGGTCTTCGAGGGACTGCTCTGGCTGGGCTTTAGTTGCCTGTGCAAAGTGAAGGCTGTTGGCTCGTTGTCATATTCTTCACCTTCGTCCCACAAACCCAACCTCTTCTTTGCAGGGAGTTATAATGAACCCCCCCCCCGAATGTTAGTCTTGGTAAAATATTTTGGTAAGGCACTTGTATGTGACAGATCCGGATGTGGCTGCAAAGCAGACTAAGGCAGCTGTTGCTGTATTTCAGACTATGCGTTGGATAGGAGCCTCTAAGCAGAGACCCTGAAGGAAAAAACACTCTGACATGCTATTATGCAGTAGAGCCATGCAGGGATTTTTACCTCCCAAAATACTAATCACTTGGGCAGGTTTAGAACAGCAAAGAGGAGATAAGGAACCATGCTCCCAAGAATACATTCAACTACACCAAGAAATGCTTCTGTCTAAATTATTTATCTGGTCTTTTAATAGCTCATTGCTCCAGAATGTATTTTCCTCTCATCTCTATCAGCCTAATCCTGGAAGGTGCCAAAGCACTTGCTTTTCACATGCCTGAGGGTGTGGAGCCATAATGAAGCTTTTCTCGGCTCTAATAGCTTAAGATCTCTTTCTCTCTGCAGCAGTGATACAATGAAATAAAAGTGCCTAGCTATCGACAGAAAGCTTTTTGAAGGGCACTATCACCTTACTTGTGTTTTCCTCCAAATGGCTCTCTTAGGAGGGTCATGACACCAAGAACTTCACTGTGGCTTCTCTCTCCAACTCTCTGAATTGTAATTTGTGGTGCCTGCAGATACAAGATACTCATTTGGGATGTAAAGTACATGAAACGGGAACTAGAACACTGCTTTTGTTTATGGTCCCTCCACAGCCTTTGTTTGAGTAAGAGGTGAAGCATAAATTCCATGGAAGTATACCAAGACTCAGACTGTCTAAAATTAATCTCTTTTCTGGGATACTTTCCAGCCCGTACATTGAATTTTTGGGAAGTTATGGATCTGATGAACCTACTGTGCAGTAATTGGCTTTCACAGTAGTTGTGACATTTAGGAGCAGGGTGTTTGGGTCAGACTTACCAAACAGGGACCATATCCTCCACAACAGGCACTCTGGAAAAAAATGGGGAAGAAGGAGGGGGTATTGGGCAAGAAATCAGACATGAAGTCCTTGTGTAATAGTCTGGTATAAAAATGCTAGAGTGGGAGTAGAGGCATTTTCGCCCCTGGCACCCTTTGTGATGCTATGGGGATCCTGCATTAATTTCACTTGTCAGGGTTTTAAAAGCATGTCAAGTGAGACAAGGTAGTAAGGAACCATAAATGCTATTCAAATCCTGAAGAATGATGCTTTTCTTGACAGATTTGACAAGCTCTATTTACTTAGTTTATCCAAAAGGAGAATGAGAGTCCTGGCAGAGCATCCTTCTAAAGGGTTCAGTCAGGGGAACACATTAACTGATGCAGAGGCAAGAGGATGGAACTGATGCTGCACTTCACAGAGCTTTCTGTCCATGGCTCTGCACATGTTCTACATAGTACCACAGCAAAAGACATGGTTAGAGTGTGCAATCAACTCTCGAGGGAAGAAACCACCAGTTTTAGAAGTGCTATTTGTAGAAAAAGGCATAGCAAGAACTCATGGTTGAGTGCAAAAACAAGATGAATTCAAATGGTAATTAGACACGTGTTTTTAATAATGAAGGACATTTGCCACTGGAATGACCTGAAGAGAACCGTAAATCTGCCAAATCTTGATACCCTTAAATCCAAACTGATTATCTTCCTGGGAGACAGACAGAAGCTGAAGAGAAGTCACTAGAAAAAATTCAGACACAAATGGGAAGAAAAAGCAGTCTTTGGATGCCAGATGAGAAGAAATGACATCTCTTAGCTTTCAAATGTATTAATACTTGAGTATCCTAGGAAAGGGCTTCAACATAGAGCATTTTGAGCAATGCCAAGCTTTCACATTGTTGGTAACTGTCAAAATAAGCACCACATATGCATCTACTTTTCCTCTGTCTCAGGGTTTTCAGGGAGAGTTAAATATCTGATTAAGCCAAAGGGAAGGCCTACCTTCATTATTGCTTCAGCCACAGGTCAGTCTCTTACACGCTTTTTTTCTCACATTTAACAGTACGAAGGCAAACAATGTTGGAAGGTCAGAAAGATCTGCAGAACTGTAGGTCTCTAAATCAAATTTCTGGATACCTTTCCTTTTCCTTGCCTCCACAAACAAGTCCTCTTTTCCTCCTCCCAGCTTCTAGCCATGGGTGATAGTAAAACCCTGAAATCAAGGTCTGTCATGCTTCTATAGGTCTTCATGGATCCATCCTTCAGGCATAGATCCAGCTCATATTTAACCCAAAAAATCCTGTGGCAATTAATTTCAAAATTTAATGGGGAGTGAGGAGTGTGTGAGAGAAAGAATCAGGAGGGAGCAGGAGAGGTGCCTGAGGACTGGAAGAAGGCCGACATCACTCCAATCTTCAAAAAGGGCAAGAAGGAGGACCCGGGGAACTAACCCGGCTGGTTAGTCTCACCTCTGTCCCTGGGAAGGTTATGGAGCAACTTGTTCTGGATGTCATCTCCAAACATGTTGAAAAACAGGAAGTTATTGAAAGTGTTCAACACGGATTTACAAAGGGTAAATCATGCTTGACCAATCTGATAGCCTTCTATGATGTTGTAACTGGGTGTCTGGATGAGGGCAGAGCAGTAGATGTCATCTACCTTGACTTCAGCAAGGCTTTTGACACTATCTCCCATAACATCCTCATTAGGAAGCTGAGGAAGTGTGGGCTAGATAAGGAGACAGCGAGGTGGATTGAGAGCTGGCTGTGGGACAGAACTCAGAGGGTTGTGATTAATGGAGCAGTGTCAAGTTGGAGGCCTGTAACCAGTGGTGTCCCCC
>VYXH01006673.1:202606-257228 GCA_013397275.1 Burhinus bistriatus
GAGGAAAGGCTGAGAGAGCTGGGACTCTTTAGCCTGGAAAAGAGAAGGCTGAGGGGAGACCTTATGCTTGCTTATGAGTATCTAAAGGGTGGGTTGGAGGAGGATGGAGTCAGACTCTTTTCAGTGGCTCCCAGTGACAGGATGAGGGGCAACGGGCACAAGTTGGAGCACAGGAAGTTCCATGCAGACAGAAGGAAAAACTTCTTTATGGTGAGGGTGACAGGGCACTGGAACAGGCTGCCCAGGGAGGTTGTGGAGTCCCCTGCTCTGGAGGTTTTCAAGACCCGCCTGGTTGCAGTCCTGAGTAATGTGCTCTAGGCATTCCTGCGTCAGCAGGGGAGTTGGACTAGATGGTCTCTAGAGGTCCCTTCCAACCCTAAAAGTTCCGTGATTCCATGATCACTTTCTGTTTTCAAACCTGTGGCTTAGAAGCATTTGGTACCCCTAGTTCTTGTGCTGTGAAAACCAGCAGATAGTCTCTCTCATCTTCCATGACTCTCTGTATCTTTGACTATTTAATTGTTTCTTGTATGGAAGCTATTCTATGCTGTTTATCCTCTCCGTCATGCCTCTTTGCATGCTTTCTGGTTCTACTGTCTATGGTTGTGCTGTGATTACCAGAGACACAAACACCAAAGACTTTGAACGTAATGCCATAATGATGTTCTGTTTGATCTGCTCTTTCTTCAGTGATTCAATTTACCTCTTCCACAATCATTGCATGAACAATCACTTTTCTGAGTGGTAAAATCTGGTTTAGAGGCTATCACTGCATCTAGATAGAGTTGTGGGGTTTTTTATTTATGTTCATTGCTTTGGATTTATCTAAGCTGAATTGCATCTGTTATGTTATCAACCAGCCACTTAGCATCTTATGATTATTCCACAGCACTTCCAGGGCTTATTAATTTTAAGACACCACCATGTGAACAAAAGACATCCTGTTTGCAGTTAGCTTCTGTTCAACTAGGGCACAGAAGGTCCACAGAATCTTGCAGCTACCTGCATTGCCCCATGTGCATGTACCTTATAAAAGCTCTCAGTATACCCTGATGGTTAGAGAACTGTTGGAGATAACACCATCAGCTTCCGGTGGGAGAGCAGAAGAAGGAAAAGCCTAAATTTACATAAATAGTTCTCTTTCTCTCTGATTTTTCATTTTCCCCAGGCGATCTGGCCTGATCAGTGGACAGCTGATGTGCAACTTTGAGGTTAGCACCCATGGTCTGACTCCAGAAAGTGAATGGTTGAGTGATTACAGGGAACTCGAACTGCTCGCTGTACTGCACTAAATTCTGATCCTTTAAGAAATATACTCTGTAGCTCATCACATTCATCACCACAAGAGGCACTCACAGGTTCTGCACCGTCCAGTGCTTATTTGGTGGCTGCAGATGAAACATGCACATTCCCACCATGTTCCCACTTGAGCAGACTTTTCTGGCAGCATGGGATGCGGCTCAGACAGGGCAAACAGACATCATTCCTGGTGTGACAGTGCTGACAGGGTATCCGTGTCCTCACAGTGCAGCATAAAGTGTAGTAGGAGCTCAATGATTTGAATTCATGAGATGCTTCAGCCTCTGCAAAGCCCAGATGAGAAATGGAAATGTAAATAAGTCAGTGGGAGAGAGGTCCTATCAGTCAAGCGAGTCAACTAAACTAATGACGGAAAATAGGACTATGGCAGTTGAACTGAGTTTGTTGCAACGAGGGTCACCCGTTTTGGGGTTAAAGTGTGCTTGTTGGGACATTTTGGTAAAAACCATCCTTGCCGTTAGAGGGCACCAAATAACTTTAAAATCTGCCTTCGTTTCCACGAGTCTAGGATTTGTGTCTGACCTATGCAGAGCCTGAGCCTTGAACTATACAACCACAACTGAAATGATTTTGCAGTCATAGTTGTTGTGTCTCAGTGTCCCCCACTAGATTGCTACAGTTTTGGCCCCAATCCCACCAGTCTAGCTGGCAAGTTTTCATAACTGTCAGATTTCAGAATGGAAGACATGCAGCCGCCTGCCTGCCAGGGGGAACACAGGGAAAAATCTTACTCCCATGCATTTCTTCCCCTGTCAGGCATACAGCCTTTGAGGATGGAAACTACACTGTGCAAACAGCAATAAACTTGTGAAGTTTGAAAGGCATGACAGGGAATGTCACCTATTGAAAGATAAATAAGCCAAAAAATATGGGAGTGGATGGAGTACAGCTGTTAGGACACTGGCTTACTGCTGTTATCCTTAGAGTTCCCTTCTCGGCTACTACTCACATTTGCTGCTATTTGTCTGTGTTTTACTTTGGTTACCTTACTTTTGGGCACGTGTCATGGTTTGGGCCAGATAGAGAGAAAAGAGACTTAGGAGTTTAGAAGGAACTAAACTACTTTAATGAAATATTAATAATAAAATAAAAAGAAAACAATGAAATATATACAAAACTGTATCAAGCTCCCAGGATGACAATCGCATCACCAGCAGGCACTGGGGAAGTCTCAAACTGGACTCAGGGACGGGTGGGAACTGGATTCTGGATTGGGATTCAGGATCAGGATCAAAGGCACATGAACAGACAGAGTCCTCCTCAGATGCTGGCCATTGAAGAAAGAGGGCTGACCCTTTGATCCCTCAGCTTTTATACTGAGCATGAGGCAGATGGGATGGAATACCCTGTTGGTCAGTTTTGGGTCACCTGTCCTGTCCGCTCCTCCCCGCAGGTGTGACCCCTCTACGCTTTTCCACTTCCCACCCTCCAACAGGGCAAATACCAAAGTTGGCTGCCCTTGGGTGTTATAGCAATAAGGATAAGCAAGACCCTCTCTGCATCCCATTCCTTGGCATCAATTATACACATGGGTCTTATCACTCTGAGAGCGAAATATTTTCTGCACAATATGCTGTTAATTTCAGCAGTTAGAAGAGGCTTAGCTAGAAAGCAAAGTTACTGAACAATATTGGTCTTATTTTACCTCAAACCAGGACAGTGTGTTTTCTGTTTCTATTGTTTTGCTCTCCTTACACCTTTTAGTTTCTTCCTGAATAAAAAATCAGCTTCGGTTGGAGTGGAGCTGCTGAGGGACTGCCAAAGGAAGGGGTAAGCTGCACAGAGATGTCGCATGTGAAAACTTTTCCATCTGGGCCATGGTTGAGGATCTTGAGCTAAGGTTCAGTCAAAGCCTTGGGTTAGGATTAGGGTTAGGACAGAGACAAAGCCTAGAGCTGCAAGTGGGGTTGGACTGAATAGGATGCTCAGTTTGTTAAGCATCTTCTGACAAGTGATACATAGGCTCCTGTTTATATCTGATTAAAAAAAAATGGATGCTTCAGTCTCTAGGGAAAGTGGAACAAGGATAAGCAATTAGTTACACTGCTGGGAACCTGGAGTACCTCTGCTAAAATTAAATGAGTTGCTGTGGCTGTGATTTACTCTATTTCACAGCCTTTTAATTCTGTTGAGTTTGGCAGGGTTATCGCAGATCTATACCGGGGTGAAGGGTCCTTTGACTCTGCGCTAAGAGCAAAATCTAGTGCAGCTAAGCATGAGGAGAGCAGTATGTTTTATTATGGAACTGAGTTGTACAACCTCTAAATTATGTCACCTGGTGTGGATGTTCTCTGTAAGTTCTTAAATATTTGAATAAAGAGATATTTATGAAATATTTCTGGCTGGCTGTGAGGATCAAAGTGTGATGTTGACATTAGTATGCTTTGAAGGGGGGAACTCATGACAGTGTTTGGGAGCTTTTTCCCTTGCTTCCCTTCCTGTGGGTATGTGAGATAAAGCAGTGCCAACTTCTTTAAAAAGGGAAAAGAAGAAAGGGAACCAGCAGTTGCATGAGTATCTCTGAGAAACTCCAAAGAATTTAGGTTAATCTCAGCTGAATTTGTACTACTGAAAATTATCTCTTTGGGGAAGGACGAGCTTTCCTCTTAAAGCTGCAACCAACAATGTGTCAAGCAGGAGAGAGAAAAGTATGGGGTACAATGGTGTTGGGACTGAGTTAAATGTACCCAAGTGCAAGGAATGGAAATTTACATTTTAGCATTTAATAACAAGAATCCAAATTACAAGCTTTACCCTTGAGTATAACAAAAGATTTACCTAGAAAGTGTCCTTCTTTTTGTGTTTTAATGAAAGTGAGATCCTAAGGTGGATTTATATCTGCTAATTTTGGGTGTCTACAATGCATAATGTGTCTGGGTGAGGTGTCTAAGCTCCTCTGAAAATCGGTGGAGATCTAGTCAATAAAGTCAATTGCATTTAGGATGTGATTCACTGGACCAGATGTGAAAGTGTATTTTACTACGAAAACATACCCTAAATTACACTCAGTAACTCACCACTGACTAAAAGCTGCTTAGGCAACGAACATGTAGTCCAATGAAGCTGCTTATTTGGAAGAAATGCCAAACCATCAATGCTAGAAAATGTTTTCAGCATCAGTTTTACAACACAGTGTAAATAATAGTGTCAAAAACATTGCTGAGGAAGGTCATTACTGAGGATACTGTGGCTGGAGGTTGGATGGTTCAAAAAATGTAGTCTAATTCAGGTGCCTGGACAGCATTCAAGTCAAAACCAGACTGTCAAAGGACAGGGTCCTATTTGCATGGGTCTAGTAAGCGCTGAGATCTGAGTAGTAACAAGAGCTATAATGTTCTTTGTAACTGAAAGATTGTGTTGGATTGTTTTGGTTTTGGTTTTGTTTTTTAAAAAAAGAGACCTCTTAAGCAAAGACTTTGAATTGGTAGGTCTTGGCTTTGAGTCTGACATCTTCATTCTCTTCCCTCCCTACACACTGTCAAAAAATTATGTGTCTCCAACAGATCAACATTGCTGAAAACCAGGTTAATTGAACTGCCTAAACATCTTCCAAGGCCCAGAGTAGCCATCTAACCAATTCCGTGTATTATACCAAATGCCTTTCAAGACTAAGAAGCTGGAATTGAAGTGCTGGCATATGAGGAGTCGAGCACTGTGACTTCAAACTCATAGTCCAATAAATTATAGTGTTATACCTAGCAAAAAAACCCAGCACGATGCTGGTTAATTTCTAATAGCATTGCAAGAAGGAACAGCAACCTGGCTGCATGATCCTTGTGCTCACAAAAAGGGTTCTTTTCTAGATAGAGCTTGTCCTTTCTCAAGGGTAGACAAAGTTCTACAAGCAGTCACTTGCCCAACTTGTTAGGTAGGCTAAGTTCTCTGTTTTGCTGCATTTTTAACCTTGTGACTCCTCCAATACTTTTCTCTACCCACGCAGATACTGGCAATGGACATGACACGGTTTCAGACAGGAAGAAGATACCTATCAGTTAGTATCTTGAAGCATTCCTTCTGAAGAAAATAAGATGAACTCTTTTCCTGTATCTCAGGTTTACTTATTCCTGGGAGGATGATGGCTGTGTTTTTTCTGATTGTGTGGATTCCACCTCGAGAAAAAAATATGCTAAATATAAAAAAGCAGAACTGGACAGTCTTGTAATGTCCCATCCCAGATCTTATAAATCCTGTAGGCTGTCTTGTGCCTGTGCAGATGCAGATAAAATATCCTTTGACTGACTGATGTCAATGGATTGGCTCACTTTAGTGCTAGAAATCTCAGAATATGGCCTCTGGAGTTTATTTCCACACAAACGACTTTGGTGATAAGATAGAACAAGGGTTAAGATGTGGAGGGTAGAAAGTGGAGGCCAGTTCAAGGAGCTGTTCTAAAAATGTAGGCTCAAACCCAGCTTCTAAAATTTGGGAGAACATGATGGGGCATACTGGGACTTATTTTCCAGAAATGCTGAGTACCTGCAACTTTTATTTGCGCTCTAGAAATTAATGTCTTTAACTGTGTAATCAAAATCAAGCACTGTGTAAAAAAACGTCTGGAAATCTCTCCTTCTCACCAATTCACCATCCTAAAACTTATATACCACTCCCTGCTTCAGGGCGGTATGTTGTGGCTTCACAAATCAATGAGTTTGAGCTGCAATGATACTATGGTAGAAAGACAAATCCCATAAACTAGTGACTCCCAATCCAAGCCCCGTGTCGTGGTTTAGCCCCAGCTGGCAATTAGGACCATACAGTCACTTGGTCACTCCCCCCAAGTTAGGATGGGGAAGAGAATCAGAGGAGTAAAACTGAGAAAACTCTTGGGTTGAGATAAAGGCAGTTTAATAGGTAGACCAAAAGCCACATGCACAAGCAAAGCAAAACAAGGAATTCATTCACCACTTCCCACTGGCCAGCAGGTGTTCAGCCATCTCCAGGAGAGGAGGGCTCCATCACACATAACAGTTACTTGGGAAGACAGAACACCATAACTTCGAATGTTCTCCTGCTTCCTTCTTCTTCCCCTGCTTTGTATGCTGAGCATGATGTCATGGCATGGAATATCCCCTTGACCAGTTGGGATCAGCTATCCCAGCTGTATCCCCTCCCAGCTGCTCACATATTCCCAGTCTGCTTGCTGGCAGGGCGGTATGAGGAGCAGAAAAGGCATTGACTGCTTAGCAACAACCAAAAACACCAGTGGGCCAGCAACACTATTTCCTATCCCAAATCCAAAACACAGCACCATACCAGCCACCAGTAAGAAAGTCAAATCTACCCCAGCCTAAACCAGGATTAAGATGAGAAAGAGCATGACAAACATCCTGTGGGACCCCAATTTTTAGGCATGCTTCCTAAGGTGGTGCATACCAGAGAGCCCTCAGAGTTAACATTGTCTTGGAAATGTGCATCTTCCTCTTCTGACCCCTGTGATACCTGCTCTTTTCCAACTCACGCCATGCTTTTGGTTATTCTTTTGATTCTCTGGAGAACATGCAAGGAGCATTTAAGGTCCTTCTGCTTATAGAGTCAATACGGGCCTGGAAGAAGTTTGTCTTCTTGTTATCCAGCAACTCTGAAATCATGCTGAACTCAAGATAAGGAAAGATGAAACACCAATAAATGTATTTCTTCACCACATCCCACATAGGTAACATAATTTCAGAGAAATGAGAGCAATCAAGCAACCCAGCCCTCACTTCTGGTCTCCAGATATTAAAACACAAAAAGTTTCCTGCATTTTGTCTCTTTTTATCCAGCTGTTTCATCGTGATTTTCCTGACAGAGGGTAAGGAGAAATTTAAAACAGTGTTAAAATTGATTCTTTAGGGCAGTGCGCTCCTGCACTGTTCTTAGGTATGTTTGTTCAGATCACCTCCAACAGGCCAGTAGTTTGTGCCGAGACCCAGTGGGAGGCTAAACGGATGGGCACTGGAAGTGGCCAGCCCCTCCAGGACATCCTACAGGCAGGCTCCCTGGGAAAGGCACTCCGTTCTCCTGGCTTGCCCAGTGCCTGCATACGCATGCATATTCATGACTGGCTATTCTTTCAGGCAAAAGAGAAAATTTCTTTAGAAAATTGCAGCAGCAGAACAGGGCTGCGCTTTCAAGTATTTTGCCTCTCCCAAAAGAAAATAGCTGATGCCATGAAAAGTTTTGTGCAACCGTAAATGTGCTCAACTGTGCTATAATGTTTCATGGAGGGGGAATTTTCTTTCCCAGCCCAGCTGCTGAGTAGTTTGTGCCTCCAGGCTCCGCGAGGAATTGAGAAATAGGACCAGGCATCATACTAATTTTTATCATTTTTCACCCCATTTGCAATAATCTGGGACACGGAAATTCCCTTGTGTGACAGAGCATTCCCCCTTCCTCCAGTCTGATCACGAGTTCAGACACACGTGTACACAAACACACACTTTTGTAATTCTCTCCTTCAAGACATTTTTATGAAGAAGTATTTTGGAAGAAAACCTCCACATCTAACTTCTTACAACAATCTGATGGATTGTTTTTAAAGGGCATTGCTGTCAGCTTGGGACTGGTGCTGACTATAAGAAGGTAACAGTATATAAATGAACATGCACCTGTTTAAGTTTTCACTTGCTGCTTATACATACATTTAATGTGGCTTTTGGCTTTCAGCAGCAAAATGCTTCACCCAGTAAAAAGGGATCTCCTAATATGGAAGTTGAGAGATTTGGGATTTTCCCCTTTTGACCAAGATATCCCAGGAGACGAGGGGAACATTTCAGAACTTAGATTTGCCCTGAAACATTCACGTGTCTAGTCTGAAGTTTAGCCATTGACAATGGAAAGCAAAACCTTCTTGTCTTAGAAGCAAGTGTAAAACTTTTTTAATAGGCACTTACATGCAAATAAATAAAGATAATGATCCTAAATTCAGCTGAATTGTATTCTTTGGCCTTAAGGATAAAACCAGTTAAGTTTCCAAGAGTCTCTTCAACAATGTTCCCTATGAATCCTTGATTATTTTAATCTTTTTCTGTAGGGATAATGTTCTACTTCAAGACCAAGACTAATCCTCCCTCCTATCTGTTCCCTTGCTTCTTGTCATAGTTGTACCTGGTGGCTCTGAGTTGCTCGTTGTCTCTGAATGCGGAGGGACAGACAGATTGTTGAAAGCCATTTTTAGTGGTATTCTTGTTCCTCTCATTCATGGGTGATGAGGCTAGGTGAATCAAAATGTTTATTTTTACCCCTTCTATATTTTTCCTCATTTGTCACATTTATCTCTCTGTCCCTTAGAGACTGTAGGAAGGTGCTGTACCACAGACCTTGGGAACTGCATCCACTTCCTCACTTTCTGCCACCGCCAAATGCATCCAAATGGCCACAAAAGTTTCTTCTTTCTTTTTGGCCTGTTTGGTGGAAAACACTGTTTTGCACTGATACCGGTTTTGAAATGGCAGCTGACGTGGGTGATTTCTTATCTGCCTGTCTGTGCGCTTTGCCGCAGGAGCTGACCTCTCCACGCACTGTAAGAACACAGCTCACAGCTTCACAAGGTCTCCAACAGGCTGCTGCTCATTCCTTCACATGCGGCTTGTGGGGTCTGAGAAAGCCGCTTCACAGGCTTTTACTTTAGACCATCAAGATCTCTTTTTTCCATCGTTAGAGTGACCTTGGAGCTCAAAGACACATTCCAGGGAAGGCTCCTGATGCTGAGGAACTTGTCTCTAATGAGAGGAAGGAATTTGTCATTGCCTAACTAGTCTCCTTTGCAAGTTGAGACTTATCGCTCTGGGATGGTATGTTCTAAGCCTTTCACATTCCCCTACTGATTTTCACACCTAAGATCAAGCAACTGTCTCTTGCCCCCAAGATTTCCATCTACTGTAGGAGGGTAATTGCATATGGGAAAGCTGTAAAATTACCAGAGACATGTCAGTCTTGATCCTGACTCTCTGCATGAAATTGGGTTATATTTTTCCACGTGCTCTAGCACTGGTCAAGGCAGTAGTATTATAGAACTAAGCTTTATGAAATATGTCTAAGGAAAGAAACAGATAAGGCTGAGATGTTCTTTATCTGATTTGTAACATCTTGAACTTGTACATTTATAATAGCATCAGCTATTACTGTAACTTACCACAGAACAAGCACACTAAAATATTTCATAATATAAATGGGTCCCTTGCTAAGTCTACATCTGCTACTCACAGTCACTGGGACTATGCTCTTTGACCTGAGCTGCATGTGTCATTACAGCAGCAGCAAGAGACCAGTGGCTCTGCTGTCTACAGCTCCTGTACTGACCTTCCCTTTACACTAAGCCTTTGTAGGAAAGACCCCAGTCCACTTGTCTGCCCTGTATTGAATGTGTGATGCTGCTTGCAAAGACTGGTGTGATGTGGGAATGAAGGACTCTGCTGGGATGACCACGGCTGTCCCCAGGCTGCGTCCAGGGTGCATTGGCACAGCTGGCTCCACGCTGAGGGAGCGTGAGAGCTTCGGCTTTCCTTCTCTGGTTACTCTGCTTGACCAGGCTTCTTTTGAAACAACATGGATATGAGGTGAATATGAACTCAGATCGTGTTATGGAACAGGCTTAGATGACAGCATCTTCATACCTTCACTGCCCATGCTGGTACTACATTATCTGTAGACACAAAAGCTTTCCTGAAGCAAGGTTTGTCTGCAAATACTCAGTGTTGCAGAGCATTCCTAGGGTGTATCTGCAGGAGGAATATAGAGGCAACAAACAGAAATGACAAATTTGCGTTGAAAAAAAAAAAGGAAATAGTGTTTTCAAGTAAAGCGTAGAAGTTTATTTGTCTGGTGGTTGAAAAAACATAACTACTTTCTTGCTATTGCAAGGTGACAGGGGAACCACCTACATTAGGGTCTCTTCAGGTATCTGGAAGAGAAGATGCTGAAAGATAGGTTCAAATATATAGAGGAAGGAAAACTATCCTGAAGACATACAAGGATGGCTTTTGGCTGGGTCATACTTCTATATACATTGGAGCTGGAATTGAACAAATCTCTTATGTTTCAGTTGTTGGGGAACAGCCCCATGAAAAGGCAGTGATCTCCAGCTAGTGAGATTAGCAGGAGCTTTGGTTAGGTCCTTGGAGTTTTGGTAAGTACAAGCACATGTTGTTAGAGTGCCATAGGGTAAAAATCATGCAAGTGTCAAAAATTTTCATAATTCTGTTTTTCCATAGAGTACTGTTACCATCTAGTCTCTGGCTCAAAAGGTTTAGTGGTTTGGGTTTTTTTTTTCTTTTTTAAGATTGCAATTAGAAAATCAAATAATCTTTGCGTGACACTTCTTGTTTGCAAAGGCCATCATGCTACAGCACTTGCGTATTCCATCACTAGCATAAAATGCCTGACAGTTTGGTGGCAAGTAGATAAAAAAGGGAATTACATATCTATCTAGTCAGACCACTGTGAAGCTATCAAATATTCTGAAGACTACTGTACCAAAACTGCCTGATCCAACATTTGGTGTAATCAGCAGAAAAACTGTTATTGGATTCTGTTGGACACAGTCCATAATTCATTTTTCTTAATTTCTGCATTTCTCCTTTTTCCCATTTCCACTTTGTCCCAGAGGAAGAACTGCTGAAAAGCCAGAAGAAAAAACTACTTTTCTGGGTTTTTAAGTACTTGTGGGACAGGAGTTTTCAGTAATTTAATGATTTCTTCCCTGTAGTCCCAAACCACTCACCAAAAATGGTTCTTTACTAGTTTTCTCAGAGCCAAAAGTTTTGAATAGGTTCAATAAAATTCAGTTATGTATCAAGTTCACAGGACTAAGTAATAAACCCAAGGCCCTGTGGTGAGCAGTTCCTACACAGTCCTGTGGCTACATAGACTGTATGATTAACTGCTGTCATAGGTGCAAACCATATGCAGATACTCTTCAAGAGCATACTACCTGTTTTCCAGCATTGCGATCTTTTCTATGGCTCTGCCATTTTTTCAGCATCTGAAGAATAATACTTAAAGCAACTTTAGGTCCAAGCTAACCAAAGGCTACCATCTTTGAATTCTTCTGTCTTTGCTGTCTTGTGTGTTGTTCCCGAGAACTCTTTCTAAGGACTGCAATGGCGTGAACAATACCCATCCTCCTCTTACCACAGTAGTTTTCAGGATTACTGTGACTTTCAGATCCATATATCCATTCTCCCACTACCTGATGTTTTGCATTGCTTTTTCTTTCTTCTTCTTTTTTTTTTTTTTTTTCCCCCCCTTTATGAAGTGGCTTTTAATTAACTGGTGCATTTATACAGCTATGTGGGTATCAGCAAGGTTTGTGGACTGATAGGAGTGAATCTACATAATGAAACAGCTAGTACTAAGGACCTAATGTCCATACTATTCATATATCAGGGTTATTCTACTCTGAACTAGCTCTAATCTGGTCTTGCAGAGCCCTTTGTGCAATGAGTGCAATGAGGTATGCTCCTAGAGCACACTTTCCACTTCAATTTCATCTGACAGGAATCTGGCCTATGGTCTCCAAGACAGATTCACGATGGGAACCAAAGCACAGTAAGTGGGGAAAATGGAAGATTTGCTTCAAAAGTGTAGTTTTGATCCAAACTAAAGCCCTGGTGTAGATACATCCTAAACTGGAAGGATTTGGAAGGGATGAATGAGGTGTCAGGCCTTAGACAGCCAAGGACCAGGGTGGAGCACTGTCTCAAACAGCTTGCATTGCTGGAGGGAGCAGACTTAAGTTTTATGCCCAGTGGTGCATTCTGAGAAGCCACAAGGTATCCTACATATTCACAGCAATGAAGTCCCCGGTGAACCAGAGATGTTCATCTATTTCCTTCCCCGTTGAAAATGCAGTCTGTGGTAATTTTCCTCTCTCAACAGTTCTGCTAGCGAAGTGTGGAAAATGCATGGTTACAAAAAGAAGCTCCGCTGGGAGATGCATTTGTTGCATTTTCAACTAGGTAAGTATATGTCTTACAGTGTAGGGATCTAATGCATGGGTGGACAATGTGATTTAATAAGAATCCAGAGTTTCACAGAGGGAGACCATTCTGAAATCGTAACTGACATGTACAGCAGCTGCACTCTGCTTTTCAGTCATTTTTTTCCACCATTTTAATGAATGTTTTATGTTATCTTTTCTTGCTGCCCGATTGTCCCAGCTCCTGTTACTGAACACAAGGGCCGCCTTTCACAACCTGTATCACTCCAGACTGACATAATATACTTATAATTCTGGAAATTCCAAGGCACATATATACTTCACAGTAACTCCCAGGGAACTAAGCCCTCTTGGAGTTAGTAATTTTACTGTATTTCATTCCACAAAGGAAATTCTACTCCCAAAGGAAGCAGTAAGCTTTGGCCACCCCTATAGCTGATAACAATCCAAGACTTTCATCACATTTTTTTGACCCATTCTTGGCTTTCAGGAATAACAACAGCTGCTGAAAGCAATACAATTTTTAGTTGTGCTTCTTTACCTTCCCCCTAGCAAGCATCCTTCTGAGAGGCTGAGAGATTAAATAGCCTTGGGGTAAATCAATCTCCAACAGCTGTTGCCTCCAGCTTTCTTGACTGTCAGTGACTTCATTGAAAACATATGAGTGATCTTTCAACATGTTCACAAGTGGAGAAACGTGTCAACGGGGAAATCTCCCTCCCCCCAACCCCGTCTTCATGAATGTACGTGGATGGTTGAATAGTTTCTTGCAAATCCCAGTGGTTCCATGACATTTCTTTCTTTATCTCCTCAGTTTTGTTTGTTAAGCTTTTCTTTAATGCAAAGATAGCTCTAAAAAGGATGAGCATGAGTTATGTTTTGTCAGCCTGAATTTCCCCTTCCAGGGCCGTTTGTTTGAATATGTAAATCAGTTTTCATAATGCAAGAGGCTGGGGTAGAACTGACTTGATGAGGACTGAAGTCAGGAATGTGGACGGAAAACCAAATACAAAACTGCAGACCATCGTAGGCAGTCTCTGTTTCTCATTAGTGTGGGCAGCTTTTACTTTGGTACTTGCTCTGTAACACCACCGTTCCTGAGCACTTAAGACACAGATGGCACGTGCCCTCTCTTTCCCTGAACACGACCTCCCAGCTCTGCTAGCTGGCACCATGTCTGCTCAATGCCATGCTCAAGACCGAGGCCCATGGCTATGGGAATACCTCCAGCTGATGGTCCAACCCTGCTTCCCTCACGCTGAGGCAGCATCGGCACAGCTGCTCCCACCCTGGCAATGGGGACAGAAGGGGTCATGGAGGCAATGCACCAAATGGATGCAATGAGGCTGTTTCTTAGCAAGGATGGAAGGTTTGCATATGTTTGACTCCCTAATCCACTCTGAAATAGTGATGTCTGGGGAATCTACTGAATTTTTTTTGCTGCTGTAATCACTCTAGTACCCACACTAGCAGCTGCGTATTTTGTGTGTACCTGAAGTTGCCCCTGATCCCATTTATACCTTGATCAAACTCCATCTTAAATTTATTCCCATTTTTCTTACTTAGGAGGCTGTTAAACAAACTTATTCCTTTGATAGCAGAAACTTGCTTCTGCTTTCTAACTAAATACATCTAGGCACAATTTGCATGCATTTGTTGTTACAATAAACACTTATGTTAAGTGGTTTTTGTCCATCCCTGTCTTTTGGTGTTGGCTTTTGTGCATCCTTGATTTTTGGTGCATCAAAGACCACTCCTGCTTTGTCTTGTCACCTTGGGACAGCTGACTTTCAACAGAGCTGCTGTGGTAAGTTAGATATGCAGGCAGGGACTGAGTAGGACTTTTCATGGGCATGAATCTCTGACCCAAGAAAGCGTTTCTTTG
Organism: Burhinus bistriatus; assembly: GCA_013397275.1. NCBI lineage: Eukaryota > Metazoa > Chordata > Aves > Charadriiformes > Burhinidae > Burhinus > Burhinus bistriatus. Next base: position 216,730 of record VYXH01006673.1, read on the forward strand.
AACTTGAACTGCAGCCCCAAACTTCAATTTAAATTGACAATCTGAGAATTCATTCTTATTTTAAACTTAATGGTTTCCTCTATGTGGGACGTAGCAAAAACACTCTTAAAGCAGCATAAACTGGACATGTTTCACTTCCTGAAGGCTGACAGAAAGTTTCTTACTCAGTTATGGTTTTAGTTCTTCCCTTCTTCTGTTAAGGTGAAAGTCACCTTGTTTGAAATGCTCACTTAGGCACTCGCTTTTACTAAAATGCAATATTGGATGCATATTCTCTTCTGAAATCAGGAAAAAGTAAAGGATCTTTGTCTACGTCTCACTTATCCAGCCACATAACTTGCCATTGATATTCTATGCCTGAAATCCTGGTCTCATCCATCGGCAGTGAAACACTGATTAGCTTCAATAGAGTGAATATTTCATACTGCAGGTTTAACAGATACGAACACTGCAAGGTAATTAAATCTCTCGTAAAAATGACCAGTCCCTTTCACTAGAATCATAACTCAATTAAGGATTTGGAGGATGATTGTCTCTTCTAAAGCACTTTTTATCTCTATGTCTTTAAGTAGCCTGAAAAGCAGACTGGAGCATCATTTCTTCCATTTTGGAGTCAGGGAACTGCCGTGGCCAGTTTTGGGGAGATTGTGTCAACCAGTCCTTCCGTAATGCTTAACTAAACTAAATTTCCACTTGTGCAAAGTTTTTGTCGCCTTGGAAGCATTTGGTGTGATTCTGCTGGAATTACTGGGTTATCGTATCACCCAGAAACCTGGTGCAGTCTTTGACAGCTGTATGAAGTGTGCTGAACCAGAGCGGATCTGTGCTCTCTTAGCTGAAGATTTACCAGGCTCTCGTGTTTATCATGCTGCTGCATAGGAGTAAAACTTGTGTGCTGGAGAGAAGGCAGATTTGTGAGCTGGGGAATTTCTCTTAAAATCACCTTTATTCCCTTCTACAGTGTGATGCTGAGGTGAAAAATGACAAGGTGATCAATGAGAGAGCCCTGCTCTCTACTGACTGTCCTTTGTTAGGAGACTTGAGGTCTTTTCAAGAATTAATAAAGAAAGGTCAGCTGTCCTAATTTATACTCCCAGCTCACAAAAATGCCCAAGTACCTCCTATACAGTGCTTCCAAAGTACCCTGAAGGCTGAATGCAAATTGCTGGGCAACTATTTTCACCTCTTGTCTGGAAAAAAAAAAAAAAGAGAGAGAGAGAAAGTATAAACTTTTATGGAAAGATATCTTATGCCATGGGGTAGAAGAATTCTACTGACTAAATGATGGAGCTGAAGGAAAGGATAACTTAGTGCATTGACATGATGTGACTGCAGTGAAATTTTGCAGCAAACAGTATTTATTATGCATAGGACTCTACCTGATTCCCCTGCAGCCACAGCACTGTCATCCTTGACCATAGGATACCTATTGCATGCTATCACAATTAGTGAGTAAAGTGAAGTAGAGAGCTGAATTGCCTGGCTTGAGGTCATGCTGCTGATCAGTGGATGTCGGAGTTATTTATAAGAAGCACAAAGAACTGCTCATTATGTTCCCACTAACACAAAGAGCTCCAAAGGGACTTAGAGCTTGCAAGTTTTGCTCTCTTCATTTTGTTAAGCCAAGGGCTTGAAAATTTTGTCCTTGGGATATACATTTACTTTTCATTATTAGGGCAGGAACAGGAAGAGACATTTACAAACTTTAGAAAATATGTGTAAGGTCTTCTCACACTGGAGATTTTAATTTTTGTATTTGACACCAATTAAAAAGCAAAGGCGAAGTCTTTGTGGAAAAGAGATATCTCACTTCCATGGTTCAAATGAACTGTCCGCAGTATATCAGCAAGCTGTGCTCTTCCCAAGTACTTTCATGAATGTCAAGGTGACAATGTCTTTCACCCAATTAATCCCACAACTCCCATTTGACTCTGCTCCCACTCAAAAGACCTTAGGCCCACAGGCCAGATTTCTTCTAGTAATTAGCCTTTAACCCTCCCAGTCTTTGCTTTTTCACTTGCCACCAACTCTGTGTCAGACAGGAGTTTTATGCTTCTCTTAAAGGCTATTTCACAACAGCTCTGGTTTGACCTTTGGAGTATGTGCATTTATAAGGAAATTGTTAGAGAGACATTTTAACCGCTATTTAAGAAAGTAAGTGCTGGGACTCCCCTAGAAAGGTAACAGAATGCTTGCCTAGATCTCCAGATGCAATTTTGTCCTCCTGACTGCTTTTTATTTTGTTCTTTTCTTTATGAAGTATAAAAAACTATAAATCTGCTAACAATTGTTGTAATCAATCTGCATATATTAGAAGCAAATTGCGGTCATTTTGCAAGTTTAGAGACAGCATAATGCTGTTCTCTAAGTTCAACACCAACTAGTCACTATGGTGCCTACATTGTAAATTAACTTGGGTATATGGAGAACATTCTTCTACATTGGACAGAATCAGAGCAATTCAGTTATGTATCCTGCACACTCCATCAATAACGATTTCTTGCAGTTATCAATGGACAGTAGCAGAAGTGGACCTGCAGAGATGCATTGCTTTTCCAAAGGATGTGGTCAGCAGCATAATGAAGTTCCAGATGACCATCGGTTTCAATGGTGGATAAAATCCTCACTCAGAGCCCCCAGTTTCCTGAATCCAGAAGCAGACTTTCAGAAAGAGAATTAGCCTGGCATTTCAACCCCAAAGAAACTCAACTTGAAGCAATTCCAGAATGATAATCTAGCTTTTAGATTTTAATTTCATTTTGCAGGGTCTTCTGCAGCTCTGGATGCAGTTCTGAAGGTTGCTGACTGAAGTTACTGAATCTAGAGGTGGATCCAGATGCCCAGAAAGAGGATGGAGATCCCTGGGTGCCCAGTGGAACTGGACATATTTGAACATGGGGAGCTGATGACAAAGCTCGTGTGATGTTCTGCGGTAGTTCCCTGACACATTTGTTCACCACAGTCAGGTGGTTTCTGGGACTCTCACATTTCTCTGTATTTTCTATTTCCCTCTTTGAGACAGATAAGAGTCAAAATAAAAACAAGTGTGTAAGAAGAGCAGAGGGCTTTATATTCATGGAGCTTATATGGAATGCTCAAATAGGATTTTTAAATCACTGCAAATTTCATCATGTTTGAATTCAGCCTCCACAGAAATCCCCCTAAGTGATACGGGGCTCTTTCGGGAAGGACGCTGGACCTCTGGTCTGCGGTCAGATGCTCTCTCCACAAGGGCTGGTAGGATACCTGAAGGCAACTGTGTCAAGCACAGAAAAGCAGGACCCAGGCACACATTGAGTGTACATTTGCAGTGTCCTAACCTCTTGGTGTACACTCCTACAGGTCACCTCAGAGCTGGTCCTGAAATCACCACAGCAAGGAATCAGTGTGATTTGAGAGGTCACTGTTAAACTACAATGGGGATGTAGCTCCTGCTTAAATGAAGTTACAGCAGTCTCTGTTGTGCAGAGGTGGATTGATCATCCAGTCCTAAAGTTCATAGCCAGATACACTTCTGTCCTTGAAGTACTTCCCTAGAACACGGGGGATAATTTCGGAGGAAGAAGGGAGGACCAATGAGTGTGATGTTAAATTGAGCTACAGGTGGAGCCTTCTCAGACAGAAGGTACCCAGGAACCCCGATTCATAGGGTCATAGGAAAACTCAGGTTGGATGAACCCTCTGCAGGTCACCTAGACAAGTCTTCTGCTTCAAGCAGGATCAGCTACAAGGTCAGATTGAGTTGCTCAGGGCTTTATCCAGCCTGTTCTTGAAAACCTCCAGGAGCAGGCTATACAACCTTGCTGGGAAACCTGCTCCCCTGCTTTACTGTCCTCATCATGGAAGAGTTTTTTGTTATACCTCATCTGAACTTCTCTTGTTTCAATCGATCCCTGCTGTCTCTTGTGCTTCAGCCATGAATCACTGTGAAGAGTCTAGCTCTACCCTATCGATGACTTTCCTGTAAGCACTGAAAAGCTGCTATTAGATCCTCCCGACACTTCCTTTTCCCCAGGCTGAGCAAGCCTCCTCTCACAGGTCAAGCACTCCAGCTTGTGAACATCTTGATTCTTCCAAAAGTTCCTGGGTTCTGCTCATGGTGGTCTCCTGGCTGCAGATGTACTCCATGTGAAGTCATCAATTTTTCCCAACCCAGAAGAATTGTATTAGTAGCTGTAGGCGACTGCATAGAGGTTTTTTTTTTCCCAGAAAATCCATAACCACAAGCAGGTATCAATTGCAGTCTGACATGACAGAGATTCTGATCCTGAAAAATCAGAGCTGATCTCCAAAGGGGAGGCATAACTAAAGAAAGAGTCATGTACAAAGCAGCTGTTGCAACTGTGCATTTGTCCATGAAATCTTTAGGTTGCAGTCAACCATTAACCACTAGTCATTAAGCAAATTTGTTGGCACTTATTTTGTTCTGAATGGCAGGTATGCTTACCTTAACAATATAATAATAATAATAAAAAATAAAACCAGTTCTTGCTAACTGCTACTATCACTCACAGAAAGATTCAGAATGATCTGCACGGTCCTGGAAATTATTTCACTCCCTGAAGCATTTGAAATGGAGCTAGGCAAAATCTATACTGTGTTTTGTGAAGGAACTGCTGAAATTAAACTACTGAAAAATAGTGGTAAGCAAGAAGTAAATTAAGTCCTGTAACTGCAGATAAGTCTTTATCTTTAGCAGAAGTCTTTTTGATAACTTCAAAGACCACTCATTTTCTTAGCTAGTGTGCTTGCTTTTAATGACTCAGGTTTCAAAGTAACAATAAAATTATATATTCCAGTGTTTTTAATGATTTTTCTTTTAAGTCCAGTGAAAAATGTGCATAAGTAGCATTTAATTTCCTTAGAAGTACATTTGTTGTCCTAGAGTTTCATTTGTCTTCATTAATACCATTTCAGACTTTTGCAGAATATCGTTAGATGCGTTTTTTTCCCTAATAGGCAAGTTCTTCTGAGTTTGGTGCTGTATATCTAATAAAATGCATGAAATGCACTTGTCCTAGGGAAATGTATTTTTATGCAACTTAATTTGTCAAAATACTCCAATTTCCAAATTCATATTCCTGAATATTTAGAGTGAAGATGAAGCTATCATGTTTTCAGAAAGCTCACTTTCTTTTTTTTTTTTTTCTCTGAGTGCTATATTTCTCCTCCTACTGTGGGGCGGGTGAGAGAAGGAGAATAAATGAGGCGGTGTCTCAAATTGAAAATCTCTCCCGTAAATAAGTTTCTCTCTATTCTTTGTTTCACCAGTAATGGAATTTCGTGGAGTTATTTACGAGGTGCCTAGTTCACCTCAATATAACCACAGACATTATTTAGACAGCGGCATAATTGTGAATAGCATTTTCAGAGAAGTAAAGGTCACTGTCTCTAGCAAAGAGCTTCTTACCTAAATTGAGATGTGAAAAGGGAAGTTATTAGCAGTCAGCCATTCCATAAGAGGCTAGATAAATGGAGCCATATGTACAGATACTCTCTCAACTCCTCCCTCTGGTTTTAAAGAAAAAACTGGGAGAAGGAAATGCGTTTTGGAGCAGGAACAATGCATGGCAGACTGAAGTAACTGGGGAGTGGAGGTGCTGAGGCACAGGTATGGCATGGCAAAGCAAAGGCAATTTAGCATGTTGACATGGCAGACTGTGTGACTGCAGTGTGGATAAGCCTGAACCGGCGAGCCCTGCCGCTAACTCAGGGCAAGCCAGGTTCCTTCGCTTCTGAGCCGGGTGCTAGAAGCCCATGCTAAACCCCAGCGTGCCACAGCTCCGCTGCTGAAGGAAAGCAAGCTGCTCTGTTTGCCCAGAGGCTCTTCTGAGCGGCGGTTCAGAAAACACTGTATGCCAATCCGTTTCTCTTTAACTGGCACATCTTTCCAAAGACTGTTCTGATCAACATCATCACTTCCAGGAAGTTTATTTTCTTTCCCAAGTAATTGTTAATGCCTAGAATGGCATAATGGTCCTTTATAGTTATTAGCTTATGAATCAATACAATCAGGATTTTAAAGCCAAAATCTTTCCTGATTCACAAACAACACAATCTCATTAAAGCCAACGAATTTCCATAAGGAATCTATCAGGAGCAGTTTTGGCCTTGAGTTCTCATATTAAGTAGAAAGCAGTGCCTAGAGCAATGCCTCTTGGCAGAGTCCAGCATTCCATCAAAGAGACAGACAATTAGCAAATGATTAGTATTCACGAACCACAAGAAGAAGCCAAAAATTCTTTTCTAATAGGATACAATGACCTTATTGGGGTAGGTTTTTGCTGGACTGACAGTTCCAGCGGTCAGGCTGACTGTACTGGGAGCCCTCTCCTGTTGACTTGTCAGAGACAAATCTTTGGCATGAGGGTGACTGTGCCTTGACTTATGGCGGCAAGAGGCATGCAAGGGCTGGCTGCTGTGACAGTGGGCATGGGAAGTTGCCCAGGACCCAAATACTCTTCTATCATGTGGCCGTTAGAGTGAGTCCTTCTGTTGAAGCATCTTCTTTTGTGACTGGCTGGCTCTCTTTATCCACTAATTAAAAGGCTCCTTACATAATATAAAGTGCAGACTAGACCCTAGAGGGGACTTAGGCATTGCAGTGCTTGGCAAAATGATTAGTGCATATGTCCAGGTAGTGACTTCTGGACTACAGAGCTTGCTCCATGAGTTTGTCTATGCATTTTACACTGACTACTCCACTGACAAAAAAAAGTATGAATAATCCCTAAAAGAAAGGACTGGAACTCAGGACTTCTCTGCCAAGCAAGTGATCTCACAAGGCTGCAGAGCCAGGCTTATTTCTGCTTCCTTTACCTCACCCAAGAGTCCTTGAATTCTATTCCATGCAGTGGGCCAGCTTCAACAGGAAGCATGAATAATATGTCAGCTCCAAAATAACCTCTAGCCTCAAGGCTACAGGGATATGTTGTCCTCAGAAAAACTATGCCATGAAAACTAGGATGAGGAGCATTTCTTCCCTGGTGGGACTTAGTCTTGAAGCAAAGGCCAAGCTGCACAGCTCCAGCTCAATCAAGGCCCTTCTGGACTCCAGGGCGCCAATGACATAAGTCCATGAAGGAAATCCAAGTCATGTACCCAGGGATTAGGACTTGAATCTCCACACTGGTCCTAGGTATGGTTTAGATGCAGCTGCTCTGCTGTGGAGCTTGTAAGAGTTGGCATGTGTCCTCTTATATGCCAGTTGACCTCAACTATACAGAAACCCTGGAATATTTAAATATACATACATCTAATTTTGGTGCTGAAGATAGACAGGATGGCTAAACCAGTGAAACCTTCCTGTCGGCTGTCAAAAGAACCTAATGAGTCAGCTGAAACCAGAGAGCTAAGTTTTAGGTGGATAAAGTCAGCTGAGATAAGGTCCCACCCATTATGACGGAGGCTGATTGGATATCATGAGATGATTGGTGGGCAGCAGTCACAGTCCCACATCAGCCACAGTGCTGCCAGCTTTGTGTTCAATCACAGGTTAAAACTCTGGCAAGAACTGATAGCCTGGCATGGAGCACTTTAATTTTCTTTAAAGGAGTCCCCCAGAAGCACACTCCTTGCAGTGTTAGCTAGCAGAAGCACTTGGCCGGTTAGGTGCGAGACACCAGTGCAGTAACCTTTAACAATGCACAAATCTCGAGCAACTATCACAGAACAGTTGGAGCTGGGCGGCCAGGAGGAAGATGTGCAGTATATAAAGAGCTAACTGAGGAACCTGAATAACATTATGTAAATCGGGGCACTTAAGGGGAAGGAGAGATGACGCTAACACAAACACATAGCAGTAAAAGTCCAAACATTTATACATAGCTCCTCCCTGAAGTCACTTGAGCTTCCCCAGGAAGTTAAAAGCAAAGAAGCTACCCTGTTTGGTAGCTCAATTGCTTTCAAAGGGCATCATGGCTGAATCCCCTTTCTTCAAAGTCCCACAGATAAACCAGAAGTCAGAACTACTTTGAGGATGCTGTAAACATGTCCCTAGAGACCATTAATTTGAAGAAAGCAGCCTTCCCTCTCTGGGGTGGTAGCTGAAAGCCAAACCAGCAGAAAGCAGCAGAATGAGAGAGAGCAGAAAATATTACAGAAAATATTAGTTCCTTACCTAGCAGTCTATATCTAGCAGTAGTGAGATATGGCGAAGGATGGAGATGGTGAGAGGCAGTGGTAGGTTTCAGAGTTTATCAAAGGCATGGAAAACAATCCACACAGGGGAATGGAGGGACAGATTGCCCTCGTGGTCAAGAAGGCCAACGGTATCCTGGGGTGCATTAAAAAAATTTTGGCCAGCAGGTCAAGGGAGGTTATTGTCCCTCTCTACTCTGCCCTAGTGAGGCCACTTCTGGAGTACTGTGTCCTGTTCTGGGCTCCCCAGTTCAAGAAAGACAGGGAACTACTGGAGAGAGTCCAGCAGAGGGCTATGAAGATGATTAAGGGAATGCAGCACCTCTCTTATGAGGAAAGGCTGAAAGACCTGGGTCTGCTGAGCCTGGAGAAAAGAAGACTGAGAGGAGATCTCATCAATAAATATCTAAAGGGCAGATGTCAAGAGGATGGGGCCAGACTCTTTTCAGTGGTGCCCAGTGACAGGACAAAGGGCAATGGGCACAAACTGGAACACAGGAAATTCCATCTGAACATGAGGAAAAACTTCTTTACTTTGAGGGTGACAGAGCACTGGAACAGGTTGCCCAGAGAAGTTGTGGAATCTCCTTCCCTGGAGATATTCAAAACCTCTGTGGATATGTTCATGTCCAACCTGCTCTAGGAGAACCTGCTTTGGCAGGATGGTTGGACTAGATGATCTCCGAAGGCCCCTTCCAGCCCCTACCATTCTATGATTCTGTGATTCTGTGATTCACAAAAGATACCTTCCAGCATCTTTCTATAGACTTTGAATGGCACATATGGACTCTTGGAGAAAGGAGGATGTCAGAATAACATATATGCAAAAAGTATATGGAATAAAATAAAAATGAATGCTCTTTCTTACTGCTATTATTAGTCATTGGTCAACAGTATACAGACTTCCAGGGACATGGAATGACTGAGCTTACAGCTGAGAAAAGGGCATTTTCCTAAGTTACATTGAATGCTACAGGGACACTGCCATGTGACATCACTGACCCTACCAAAATTGAAACAAATACATAAATAAATAGACTTTTTTTTAAATCCTGTGTGCTTGAAATTGTGCACCTGAATTCATGCTCAGGCATTTGTGTTAACTAGAGCTTTTAATGTTCACATTAAGTAATACTGACCTAAAAATAATTTGATAGGGGATGATTGGCAATTCCCCTAGAGAAGATAAGTGTTGCCATTGAGATATCGAACCGGCATGTTCTGGGTTAAGGAGGAATTTCTTTAGGGACAGAATTGGCTAGATGTGCGGTCCTGTTCCCCAACACCTACAGCACAGCCTGTCATCACTGCGCTCTGTTACTAGCTTGCTACCGGCTCGTTACCTCTTACTCAGGGCTCTGTTAGCAGCACAGCCTGGCCGACTTGCTAGCTGGCTGGGGCATGTGGAGTCATCCCAAGTCACACCAAGCTGTCTGAGCCCCAGGGTATTCAAGTATTAAGCAGAGAACGGGAAGCACTTGAAATTTACTGGTAAGAAACACTATACAAATGCAAGGTATTAGCAAAAAGATGGAGACTGTCAAAACGTTGACTGGTGCCAGGCCGAGATCAGCTGTTACTGGGCTGTGCAAATGCTGTCCCTCCGAGCGTTTCCAGAAGCAAGGGAGACGTAACAGACTTGAGGATAAGCTTCCCTTTCCTACTCAGTGATCTTACTGAGCAATTCAAAGGGGTCCTGAAACATCTATTCTATTCTTTATACAAAGTATTCATATCCTTCCTAATTACCAATCTATTCCCACAAGCATCTTAACTTCCTTTTCTTAATAACCTTCTAGATCATCTCTTGTTACAGCAAATAGACACTGAAACAATGACTGCTGTCACTTTGTGCTAGGTACAGTACAAAAATAGAATAGGAGGCAAACCTTTCTTGGAAGACATCAAGATCTAAACAGATTAAAATAAATTGTGGAAGGGGAAACACTGGGGAGGAGGATGAAGTGACTTGCCTAATTATAAAATCAGTCAGTGGCAGAGAAAGGAAAAGGATGTGCAGATTCCGACCCTTGGGTATCAAGTATAGTTTATCATTTAACTTGCTTTGTTTCTGTAGCTCATTCTGATGAAAACACATTTTCCCTTTTTTCCTCAGAACAAGTGCACCTACCCAACGTGCCAAAAAATCCACAACATTTTCTGCCTGAGAGGAAAAAGACTGACTCTTCATTCTTCGCCCTCAGGTTGTGCTGTGCAGCTGTGATATCAGATATTTAATCATAGTGACAAGCAGAGAGGCTCTATGCAAATGTAAGCAAATAGTGTTTGACATTTATATGAAGACGATAAAGATAAACATTGGGGGCTGTTTTGAGGGCGGAGGATGTTTACACTGTTATTACAAGAGAACATGGAGATTTAACCAAGCAATACGCCCAAGTCTGAGCTGACATGAGTTCAAAGATGGAGTGACCTTGCTGGTTAAGTTGATGCTCCACAGGCTGTTAAATACATTAAAACTGAAGAGCAGCATCTGGCTTAATATCACTCTTTGCAGGATACACCTATCTTTGTCCTCCTTCTCCCACTGTCTTTTCTAACAGATCTTTTGCATCATGCTAAACTTCGTATTGATATTTTTGTCAGTTCCCCCCATGTGAATTTAAAGAGAGAGACAGAAAGGACTTATAAATAGCCACTGCTTGGAAACTTCAGGACATCTGTGGCTTGATCTAAATTCTATCAAAGTGTCTTTCTGTTGACTTCAACAGGGACTACTTTGTTCTACTTACACAGCATCTAACACAGTTGTAGACAAATCTCAGAGGAAATATGTGGGCACTCCTGTAATACAATAGCAACAATAAAATAACAATAACCTCTCTGAATTAAATATATTTAACAGTGGGTATGGGTTGTCCAGCTGCTCTTTTTCTGTGGATTCTGCTGGTTGCTGCTTTTCTATTTCTAACCTGAATTTGAGGCAGAGAAGCTGAATGCTGAAAGAATGTTTGCACAAGTTGTTTTGATGCACCATGATTAAATGTCCCTCTCTCACCAGATTAAATCCCTTTCTGCTTCAATCTTTCTTCCGAGGCAGTTGCAATTTATACCCCTGCATTTGTAATACTGTTCTCCAACTGGTGAACAGTGGAGAAGACACAAGGTTAAGGCTTACACCAAGATCCTCTTAGTTTTGTGAAGCCTGCAGGGCACTCTGGGTCTTGTATGTACAAAACTAAGTCTAAGATAACTCAGTTCTGTGAAATGACTTTACTACAGTTTGTAGTGATTGACTGGAATTTCTCTAGACTGTTATTTTTGTTATCACAGGTGAGAGTTTAGTCATAAATCCTGCATCATCTTCTCATGTCTGGAGATTTGCCTGTTCTTCTCCCACTTATTTTATTAAATTCTCTTTCTCAGCAACTTATGTATCATTTCCTGCAGAGATGGACACATTACCTGGGACACAGTAGGATGCTTTTAGATATTGGATGTTCAGGTCTTAGTTGTGTTGCAGGGTCCTTTATCAGAAAGCATTTGTTTTTTCTTAGGGGGTAGATAGAACAATCAAGTGGTTGGGACAGTTTCACCCTTTTTTGGCAAAAGCAATGAAACAAGTTATGGCTGGATTTTCATCCGAGCATATTATCGCTCTCCATGTTCTATATAAACAAGTGAAGATTTATCATACAGTCACAAGGTGTGAACTATCCTAGCTGATCTGTAGGAAACACATGTGCTGTTTCTAACCATTTATCATGCAAGTTTCCCTTTCTGTTGGTCTTTTATACCTTCTTTATGAATGCCCTGCACAATTCAGGATAAAAAATAACTGCTGTGGAAATGATCATGGTGTAACATACACAAAGAATCTTATTTATTTTTTCAAAAGTCCATCTATTCCCATAAGGGGGACTTTTAAAAGGCGTTATCACTCATTGCCTGGGACATGGGTCAGCACAACCAATGGGTGAACATTCCTCTTGCATTTGACTCTCTCATCTCCTCCTCGTTGCTCTGGTGCCCACTGATCAGTTAATGCAGGTGTGTTCCTCAAGGCACACCATGTTACTCCTTTAACAAGTCCTTGTGTTATGCACCTATGGGAATGTGCCACCAGCCACAAGCAAGAGATAGGCCTGGTGTTTATTAGAGAAGCCAGAGGGGAAGAAAGACAAATGTAACTCCAGACTACACTGCCCAGCCTTTGTCTCACTCACCCGTGAAACTATGACAGAATATAGGTCCTCCACTTTGACTCTTTTGACTTCAACGCCTGAGCAGAATTGTGTGCATTTCAAGCAGCTATGGTTTATCATCCAAGAAACTGCTATTCAGTCTGTACCAAAGTCCGGGTCACCGTGGTATGTAAGCTAGCTTGCAAAATCCATTCTGACCATGCAGATGAGGTCCCTCGTTATATGCATGGAGTTGCTAGCTAAGAAAATGGATCTATAATAACATAATGAATATACTATATGACTCAGCAAATGTTATGGAATCTGGCTTTCTGGGGTATGTTGAAAGAGTTGTGTTGGTTACACTGATTGCATAGGAGAAAGAGAGACAGTGTACCAAGCTAGAAGGCAACTCAATGGTTTAAACAACACCTTAATATGCACTTGAGGGCAATAATAGAACAATGACTGACAGCCCAAAGTTAATGCTAAGGCTGTGAGTTAATAGATTGAAGGACTATAAAGAGATAAAAGCAACTGAAGATACAAAGGCAGACATTCACTCCAAGGTAGCACATCTCTTTTCTTACAGAAATCCACTGCCAGAAAGCAATTCAGCCCATTGTGGATAAGGCAGGTGAAATGAATCACCCTGTAGATATTCCTTACCTTCTCTTAGCTTTGATTAGACAACCAGCTTTAAGGTATTAGATCTCATGAAGAAGGATGATCAAAATATATTGAATAGTATTTGAAGAATATTCAATATGAAGAAAGGACAGTGATCTATTAGGCCAGAACACATGTAAATTCAAGAAAAGTAAAAATTACAGCTAAAGGTAGTCCACTAAATACACCTCTTTTGCTATGGCTGTGCAATAAAAGGCTATTCTTTCAAGGTTACAGCTTAGAGTTGCTTTTTTAGATCAGTGACCCAGAAGAGCTTTGCAATGTCTCTAAAGTAGCTGTTAAAATCTATTACAGTAGATAACTTAAGGAAACTTTAGTTCACAAATCAATGTCCCAATAAAATCAAACAACTCCTTTCCTAGTTGTCATAGTTTATTGTATCAAGGCCCTACTTAATGTAGTTTTAGTTGGTGTGTCATTGATCCAATTGATTGGAATGACTTCTGTTGAGCTTTTAATATACACTGGATCTTTGTGGAGGAGAGGCATTCAGCCTGAGCATTGGAATATAAAATAAAGAGTAATTCTAGTTAGTCAGGAAAGTTATTTGGTGTTTTTTATGTCTGGTTTCAATGACTGTGAGATCACATGTATGGATTAAAACCAGTTGCAGCTTCACTGAAGGTAGAAGCACTACCAGTTGTTGGACTAATATAAATAAGCTCAGAAGAAAGTATTGAGTCTTACGTGCAAAAAAAGATTCTATTAACTGTGACCTTCCTTACACAGGGATCCATACATCAGATAGAGACTCTAATTGTTCTGCCCTGCTCTGATGGACCAGAGCAGCTGCAAAAGAAGAGTATCTGGTTCCCTAAAGCAGGGACGGAACTTGCAGTGATGTTAGGTTTAACTTGCATTGTCATCTAACTTCTGTCAGAAACAAGACTGGAGCTCAGAGGTGGAAGAGTGACCTATGGCTGTTTTGCCCTTGTATCTCTCAGGTTCATCTTGAATGTGGGTTGTGACTGGACTGGCAGGAGGATGTAGCAAGCCATTTATAACAAACTTGTTCTTCATTGTATTATTTTACACATTCAAACCATGGATTAGTCAGCGAAAGCAAAATCCTTAGGGCCTTTGGAGTGCTCTGGATTTCAGTGGCTTACTGTTGTCACATACACCTGCAGAACTTCGGAGGCAGATGAAAGCTCTAGGAAAGATCTCACAAATGGTTTTATTTCCATCAGCTGAAGAAAAATGCTAGATGTATATAGGCATAAGTAGTTTCTTGTATTGCTCCTAACAGGTCCAATTATTTGAACTATTATTTGAACAGTCAAAAAGCTGGATGTGTGGAAGTGGGATTTGGGAATGAGCCATAGACACTCTAGGAAACTCTTACGATATGACTCATCTCACCTGATTTAAGCCATCTGCAAGTTAAACATCTAGTTTTTTAGTCATCTAGACTCCTTGCAGACCTTCTGAGATAGGTGGCTATGGCTGGCGACAAGAACCTCTCTCTGGAGGTGTCTGATTTCTCTGCACTCATGACAGAGAGAGATTAGGCATCTGGCTTTTAGTATTCATTCAAAAGTGAATGATAGATTTTAGTAACTCAAACTAAAGAGATGCTCCCACAATCTGATAGAAGCATATTGAATTTTAAAAAATTTGCTTCCCATTCTGAGGTGGAAGAGTGTGGGATGAGGCACAAGAAATGTGTTTAAGCACAAGGCTATAAAAAATCTTCAAATTCCAGATAACTCTCAATCATAGGCAAGCCAGAATATTAGGAAATCCTAAATTTCTTACAGCTTTGTTGTCTAGATAAGGAAAGTTTTTAAAAGTTTACTTCTTTTTAGGTTTTGAGTTTAGTAGTTCAACTGGACAAATTCCCTGCAGCAATTTGAGGGGGCAGACCTAAGTTAGGCAGAATGCTTCAAGGATTGCTTAGACTGCCTTAAGTTTCGATCTGTAAAACTTAAATTGATAACTTAATTAGTTCAACAAGGCCAAGTGCCAGGTCCTGCATGTGGGTCGGGGCAATCCCACGTACAAATACAGGCTAGGTAGAGAATGGACTAATAGCAGCAGGACTTGGGGGTGTTGGTTGATGAGAAGATCAACATGGGCCAGCAATATGCACTCGCAGCCCAAAAGGCCAACCGTACCCTGGACTACATCCAAAGAAGCATGTCCAGCACATTGAGGGAAGTGATTCTGCCCCTCTACTCCACTCTGGTGAGACCCCACCTGGAGTACTGTGTCCAGCTCTGGAGCCCCCAACATAATGGATCTGTTGGAGAAGGTCTAGAGGAGGGCCACAAAGATGATCAGGGGGCTGGAGCACCTCTCCTATGAGGACAGGCTGAGAGAGTTGGGATTGTTCAGCCTGGAGAAGAGAAGAATCCAGAGAGACCTTATAGAGGCTTTCCAATACCTAAAGGGGACCTACAGGAAAGACAGGGAGCGGCTCTTTGTCAGGGAGTGCAGTGATAGGACGTAATGGTTTTAAACTGAAAGAGGGTAGATTTATATTGTATATAAGGAAGAAATTCTTTACTGTGAGGGTGGTGAGACACTTGCACAGGTTGCCCAGAGAAGTTGTGGATGCCCCATCCCTGGAAGGGTTTAAGGCTAGGTTGGATGAGGCTTTGAGCAACCAGGTCTAGTGGGAGGTGTCCCTGCCCATGGCAGGGGGGTTGGAACTAGACGATCTTTAAGGTCCCTTCCAACCTAAACCATTCTATGATTCTATGAACTTAGAAATTCTTTCTTCTCAATAGCAGCAGAAGGTTATAAAAGCAAAAGCTGTAGCAAAAGTTGTATCATCTTAGCTATGGCCCACTGCTGACAGTGGTAAATTTGTTTCAGGCAGAAAACAAACATGAAATTAAATCAACTGCATGTGTTAATCACTTGGCTAGGTCCATCAATGTCATGAGAACAGTGAGAAAAAGGATGGTGGGGAATAGATAACAGATTCTTCTTTCATATAATTAATAATCTGTGGGGAAAATTGAGAAAAACATATGAAGAATATTTTCTTCATAAAAACTTCTTCAGGAAGTCTTCCCAGCACTTAGAAAAATAATGAGGGAGTGACACAGGACAGACAGCATCCTTTCAGGCCCCTATCTCTAATAATACGCTGAGCAGAAGTGTAAAAGAATTACAGAATAACTTGAACAATGGGCTTGTCCCTGAAATATGTCAGCCATTACTGGCTGACAATCAGAAACTTGTATTCAGGAGACATCTTCATGCTCTAAAATGTTCAGTATTTTGATTCTCACGCCTTTCTGATAGCAGGTTACCAGGAAAAATAGGGCTCAAAAAGTATGGTTCTGAAATCCTGAAAGATACATGACTTCACGACATACTTCTCCTGGAGGGGAAAAAGAAGTAGAGAAAACCTTGGGAGGTTGATTTGGCTGCCATTTTGAAGCCAACTCAGCTACCAGACTTTTGTTGTTGCTCAACTGGTATTTCAGCAAGGATTATATTTATTGTAAATATATGAAGTAGATGAAGGCAATGACTCTTGGACAAGATTGGACCAGAAAAAAAAAAAGAAAGTTTTGTCATTCAGATATCTCTGAAACAGTTCACACAAGACAATTGTTAGCAGTATTTTTTTGACTATGCAATTTTTGAAATAATTTTTTTCTTCATTAAAGAAATCCAAGGGACAAGAGATCCAAAAAGACAATAGACATAATGGACACATATGTGGAAGAATGTTATGAGAACAGAAAACCACACAGTTCTGGAAAGGCGATTGTTGGACCTTTTCCTTTGCAGGTTTTGGAGGGTCAGTAAAGAAAAACATTGAAGATTTGCACTAGTGAAGGCCAAAGTATCTTTAGTCCTGGTCATCAATGAACTTGACTTTCATGTTTATTCAATGGTGTTATCTGAACAGTAAGCTCATAGAAGATAGAGTCTAAGATTTTCAAGGCAGAGACTGACTTTGCTTTATACAGGACCTACCAAATCAGCTGTGTTTGGACCTTTTTAGAAATTACTGTAACAGCAACAGTAGTATTGACGTAGCATGAGCCAACTTGCTTTCCCAAAATCATTACATTTCTAGGCATTCTGGACAAGTTTAAAAGAAATTCTAGCAGATCTTTTCATTTTCTTCAGATTTTGACCGATGGTTTATTCTGTTCATATTTTCCAGCTTTTTGTGATAATTTCAAGAGCAATAAATGGAGCTTCTTTCACTTTATTTTATGAATGACAACTACGATTCTTGCTGTGTTCACAAGACTCCAGGATCTATGGTTTTCAGCAAAATGCCAATATAACATCATGAAATGGCAAACACTTGGAATTATTTGTCGGGAAAGCAGGACAAGATGAGGACTCCTCACCTTCAAATGACTAAATATAAATGTACATTGCAAAGAGGAAGTGTTGACTGCTTCTAAATACTAAGATGAGTTGAATACAGTGATTTTGTGTCAGCCTTAAAGGCAAGATCCACTCACTACTGTATATAACATTTAATCAAGTACAAATGGGTTCATGCTATTCCTTCTTCCAAGCTCTCTGTCTCTTTGCTTTGTGCCTTGGGGATACTTCCCCTCCTCTGCAAGAATATTAAAGTAAATATATATTCTCAGATTTCAGAGAGCAGTAATTACAGAATAGAGAGATCAAATTTCCACAGCTTGTAATTTTCATTACTTCATCCCCTGCTCAGTGATGTGAACAGACAAGCTCCAAAAAACAGCTGAAGCCTAGTGTGGAGGACTGATTTTACCATGAGAAGAGGAGGGGGGATTAAGTGGGGTGGAAAGGGCTTATGAACAGATTCAAATGCTCAGAATAGGTGGAGAGAGGCAGAGGGAGGGATACAGCAGAGGGCAGTGATTTTTGACATAAACACAGAAAATTATCTTCTCTTTTGATCACCAGACCCATCAGCACCTCAGTTAAACTGGTTGGAGGAGAAAAAAATGGTGGTGAAGCAGCCCCCCTGCCTTTGCCCTCTTCAGGTGGTGTACAGGGTCTTGTTCTCTTGTTCCCAAACATGACAGTGTTATTCCTCAGAGAGAAAAATCATTGAACAGGGCTCAGCAGATTTTTAGATAAATACATTTGGAAACTAGCAGAAATTAAGAGACCCCACCATCACCCATCTGTAAGCTGCTGCAGTCCCACAGCCCTCCCTCTTCCTTTTTAATTCAGCAGGGTTAGAGGTTTCCATATGTTTCTGTGTGTTCATGCCCAAGGATCAGATGGAATTAGATGGTGAGGCTTAAATGCCCTTGGTTCCATCATTCCCATCAACACTGGCTGTGAAAAGAAGCGATCCTATCTCTGCTTGCTTCGAGGTGTTCCCTACTTTCTCCCTGAAAGCCCTGCTCTGCCCAGAGTGGGAGGACAACGCACACAGGAGAATTGCTGTAGGAGGATGAGTCTAAATTAGCCACTGTGAACACGGTCTTCCTGTGGCCTCAATCTTTCCCACTCATTTGGGAGTCCTAAAGGACAATGGACTGTGCTGCATTTATACCCCCAGAGACATTGTGGAGCAGGGAACTAGTTTTGAGGGTTCTCATCAAAAAAAGGACAAAGAATAATTCAGCCTAGCTGAAAGCTCTCCCTATGACTGTATTGCATTTTGAAGTGCCTTTAAGTCCTCAGTCCTAGACCTCAAACCCCTCCTCACCAGACACTGACAAGCAAAGGAAAATGCAGAACAAAAAGACCATCTCAGACTGCAGCTCAATGAGTCGAGATGTTCCTGGAGAACAGACAAGGTGCCTGAGGACTAAAGGAAAGCCACTGTCATTCAAATCTTCAAAAAGAGCAAGAAGAAAGACCCAGGAAACTACAGACCAGTCAGCCTCCATCCCTGGAAAGATTACGGAACAGTTTGTTCTGTGCATCTCTCAAAGCATCTGGAGGAAAAGAAGGTTATCAGAAGTAGCCAACATGGATTCACCAAGGGGAAGTCATGTCTGACTAGTCTGGTAGCCTTCTATGATGGCATGACTGGACAAATAGATGAGGGGAAGGTGGTGGATATTGTCTACCTTGACTTCAGCAAGGCTTTCGACACCATCTCCCACTTCATCCTCATAGGCAAGCTTAGGAAGTGTGGGTTGGATGAATGGACAGAGGGGTGGATTGAAAACTGGATGGCAGATAGAGCTCACGGGGTTGTGATTAGTGGCACAGAGTCTAGTTGGAGGTCTGTGACAAGTGGTGTTCCCCAGGGGTCAGTCCTGGGTCCAGTCCTGTTCAATGTATTCATCAATGACCTGGATGAAGGGATAGAGCATACCATCAGCAAGTTTGCTGATGACACAAAACTGGGAGGGGNCTTATAAGTAATTAAAGGGAGGGTGCCAGGAGGATGGCACCAGTTTTTTTGCAGTGGTGCCCAGTGATGAGACAAGAGGTAATGGGCACAAACTTGAGCATAGGAAGTTCCATCTAAACACGAGGAGGAACTTCATGACTTTGAGGGTGGCAGGGTACTGGAACAGGCTTACCAGAGAGGTGGTGGAGCCTCTCACCCTGGAGACATTCCAAACCCACCTGGATGCCATCCTGTGCAACCTGCTCTAGGTGACCCTGCTCTGGCAGGGGGGTTGGACTAGATGATCTCCAAAGGTCCCTTCCAACTCCTGTGACTCTGTGATTCTGTGAGTCCTTTAATGCAGAGAAACCCAGCATTTGGACAACTGAGTCATTCATAGGAGGCAGTCAAGGTTCCTTCCTGATGAAAGGTTTGAAAAAAAAGGTACAATTTCCTGTACTGGAGAGCATTCCTCCTGCATAGGGCTACATGATACCATCCGGAATTTGGAATGAGCACAGCTTGCCTCTGGCAAATTCCACTCCATGAAACACCAGAGGGCCCCACAGCACAACTGATGGCCCCAAATGCCCTTGTCCCATCTTCCTGCTTACACCCCTCAACGGAAGCTTCCTTGCCTTCATGTTGCATTGGGTTTGTTACTTGGTGGGTTGGCTGGTCTGGATGAGGCACACTCTGTTTTGCTCCCTGATATACATTCACACCCAGATTGGCAGGATGGAAACTGCCAGCATATCAGCTGGAGTTTACAGTTATGTTTTATCACTCTCTCCAGGTTCGGTCTTGCTCTGAAATTTGTTTAGAGTTCACAGATAAGGAAAAAAAACTCTTTGCTTTATTCATTAGTCATAGAAAATCCCTGACCTCAGTTACACACACTTTGCATTTTGTTTGAGATCTTGGCCCATCAGAATGAATTTTTTCCTGTGTATGTACACAGTTACAGGTAAAGTCGACATCCATCATGTCATGCAGGACTGTCAGGCCTCTTGTGATGTACATACAAGATCTGTTTGACTATTGCCTCACACTCACAGCTAAAGCAACACCTCACATCTTTCCAGCAAGGTAATATGGCATCTCCTCCTATGCCATGCTCTGTTGGACAGCAAGCTGGATCATCAAGTTGGAGATATCTCAAGGTACTGAGCTGTTGCTGGATGTCTGCCGCTTTGAAGGTCCTTGTACTTAAGAACCCTTTTGTAGGACACCATCTGAGACCTCACTGCCAGCTCCCACGTAAGCCAATGTAGCACATGCATCCCTGGCACTGTGTGTCTCAGGGTATGGTTTGTTTCCTGCCCTGATATATTCTATTATCTCTTCAGTCAAGCAGGCATCGCTTGCAGTGCACTTACCTGGTGACCTGGATTCAGGAAGAAACCTGTTTGAAAATAAAACAGATTGACATACTTAAGGGTCAAACTGGAGACAGGGAAGCAGAAAGGGCTGGACTGAGTGGTGGAGGGCAGGATGGTGCAGGAATACCTGAGCTGGTATCACCATCTCCAGTGCTGGGATATATGTGAAACCATGGTGTCAGGTAGTGGCAGGCTTGTCCTGTGTAGTGACATCCATTCTGTATGAAAGACATAGAGGCAGGGAGTGGTTGTGGGTGAATGTTCAAGGCTGTGATTTCCCAGGTATTTTATTTAAATGCAGCATCTTGCCTTGACTGTGACCTCCACAGCTGCTAAACTCTCACTGATTTGAGGGGATCAGCATCTATAAAAAGGAGAGAAGTTGGGTACCACAGATGGCAACACTTAAAAATCTTTAAAAATTCTTAAAAATCTTTAAAGATCAAGTCTTTGGCCATCCTTGCCAAAGAGAAGAGAAGGAGGAAAAAGAAACAGAAAAGGATAAAAAGCAGGAAAAGTGTGCTCCCCTTTCGCCTCTGTGAACAGCTTTGCCGTAAGGAATCTGGGTGGGTGGGTTAATTGGGCACGAAGGAGCTGAGCTCAGCGACAAGGGCTGCAGAGCAGCGGGGCAGAGGGGGCCCGAGCAGCCGGGGGGCACGGCACCCCGGTGCCGCCCGCTCGGGACGCTGCGGCGGGGGGNCGCTGCGGCGGGGCGGGCGGGGAGGCATTGCCCCGCAGCCTCCGCCGGCAGAGCCGCTGCTCCCTGCCCGCCGAGCATCCCCCGTCCCCCGAGGGGAGCAGCGGAGGGGGACCGAGCGGGGCGCGGAGTTTCGGGGACAGCGGGACATCCCCGTCCCCGGGGCCGGCGTGGCCGCTGCCGCTGGATGGCAGCATGTCCCCGCCGAGGGACCCGGCGGCCGCGGCCGGGCCACCCACCCTCCTCCCTCCTACCAACCGCCAGGAAGGCGGGAAGGAGGGGGAAGGAATTAAAAAGGCAAAAGTTAGTGTTTTCCTTTGCCAAGGTCCTCCTTAAAAGCAGAATGAAAAGATAATTATTCTCTCTCTTTGTATATATATATATATATTTAAGTACTCAGTGTTAAATGGCATGAAACAAAAGATCCAGCGCATGTAGCAGATTTTTGGACACTGCGTCCCCAAAGCACTAGCTTGGGTCTCCTGTGGTTGCTTCCCCACCGCTCACACCCCTGGCCTTGGGTGGGGGAATCCTCACACACAGGCCCCCTCTGCCACGTCAAGCGAGCATGAGGAAGGATAGTTTTTCTCCTAAACTGTGCTCTGGAGCAGAAAGCCAGGGTTTCTCCTAAAGAAATGTGCCCTGCTTGTAGAAACCCAGCAGACCTGAGTCTGCTTTTTACGCTTGGGGCAAGAAAGAAGGAAGAGGACACACAGGCCTTTGTNCCCGCTCGGGACGCTGCGGCGGGGCGGGCGGGGAGGCATTGCCCCGCAGCCTCCGCCGGCAGAGCCGCTGCTCCCTGCCCGCCGAGCATCCCCCGTCCCCCGAGGGGAGCAGCGGAGGGGGACCGAGCGGGGCGCGGAGTTTCGGGGACAGCGGGACATCCCCGTCCCCGGGGCCGGCGTGGCCGCTGCCGCTGGATGGCAGCATGTCCCCGCCGAGGGACCCGGCGGCCGCGGCCGGGCCACCCACCCTCCTCCCTCCTACCAACCGCCAGGAAGGCGGGAAGGAGGGGGAAGGAATTAAAAAGGCAAAAGTTAGTGTTTTCCTTTGCCAAGGTCCTCCTTAAAAGCAGAATGAAAAGATAATTATTCTCTCTCTTTGTATATATATATATATATTTAAGTACTCAGTGTTAAATGGCATGAAACAAAAGATCCAGCGCATGTAGCAGATTTTTGGACACTGCGTCCCCAAAGCACTAGCTTGGGTCTCCTGTGGTTGCTTCCCCACCGCTCACACCCCTGGCCTTGGGTGGGGGAATCCTCACACACAGGCCCCCTCTGCCACGTCAAGCGAGCATGAGGAAGGATAGTTTTTCTCCTAAACTGTGCTCTGGAGCAGAAAGCCAGGGTTTCTCCTAAAGAAATGTGCCCTGCTTGTAGAAACCCAGCAGACCTGAGTCTGCTTTTTACGCTTGGGGCAAGAAAGAAGGAAGAGGACACACAGGCCTTTGTATAACCTTTCCTCTTCCCCTTACTCTTAGGCAGCCTGGGGCTGTCCAGATCTTAGAGCAGCTTTGAGAAGAGATTAGCCAGAACACTCTGGTCTGCAGCTGCAGCTTCCTCCAGCCCCAGCCTGCCTCCAGGCTTTCCCAGCCAAAGTGGGGCTAGGAGCAAAACTGCCCAACATCAGCTCTGTCCTGGGTCATTCTGTACCCTGCGACAGGAGCACCGCGCTCAGCAGGACCTGCACTGGGACACGTTTGCTCCCCTTCATCCCCTTCTCCTAGCTGTCACCAGTACTTTTTGCTCACTGGTGACCACAACTTAACCTGTCATCCCAGACCACACGCAAACTTCTTTTGCTTCAGGGAGATAGCAACAGCCAGCAGGATTTGGATATATTTGTCCTGACCCTGCCCTTTAGACAGACTTTGAGAGGGTCAGCATATTCTTCCTTGCCCGTGCCCTTGCCACAGCCATCTTCTTATGAGCTGTTTCTGTCCCCTTGGCTAGGTCACCTTATGTTGCCAAAGCTGCAGAAAGGGGCTTTAGTGCAGTTTGAAAGCCAATCCAAATTATCCTGTCATTACCATTTGTGCTTATAACAACATGAAGGAATGCAGTCCTTTGCTCCTGGGCAGTAGTCCAGCCTGCCCCTTGGTTCCTCATCTGCTGCCACCCTCCAGTCTATCAGAAGTGGCCGCCAAAAGCAGGATCACACCGGAGCCATCCTGAATTCCCCCCTGAACTCTAAGGGCTGGGAGGATGTGTCTTACAGCAGCTGCTTAGATCCAAGGGCATTAAACTCAATTAACTGCTGTCTCGGAGGGCAGAAGCTGGAGAGAGCAATGGATCACCCTGTTCCCTGCTGTGTTGATACCTCTCCATGGTCAAATCATCTGATCTACATGGTTCCCTTTTTACTTCTTGCACAGACAGATGACTTGTGACAGTGCTGAATGAGGAAATGACTGCATGAAATTCTATGCCTTGCATCTTTTAGGTCAGATCAGATGGCCAGAGCCACCCCTCTGGCCTTAAATCTGCACAGTGCTTTGGGATGTGAGGCTCAGTCAAAGGAGCTCTGAGGCCCTTGCACACCTTAGCTTCACCCAAAAATCTTGTGTCTTATGCTAGGAGAGCTGGAGTTGACAAAATTGACCAAATACTGACGTAAATGAAATGGGATTAGTAACAGCACACATGGAAAAAGCCATCATCTAGCCCTCATGCTAGCAACCAAATGCAGACCTCGCCTTTGACGTACAAAGCAGCACTATCTGTTGTCAAATCACAGGGAAAGGCTCACTGATGAGTGAGTGACTACTCAGAGTGGGAAAAAAAGAAATAAATCACTGCAGCACATGCACTCGAGGAGCGGGGCCCCATCGTGGAGATGGAGCTGACCAGATAATCCACAAACTGGACTAACCAGGTCCCAAAGCAGGAGAGAGGCAGTGGAAGAGAGGGGCTGTGCTGTAAATGCAGAAGGCACAGACGGAGATGCCAGGAGGCAGCGGTATCCAGGGGAGGAGAATTTGGCCGTGTGAATCTCATGCTTGGCACATGAGTCTTGGCAGGTCTTGAAGGGGAAGTGAATGCTGCCTATATATGACATATCTGAGGACAGTGCTTGGCTCCAGTGAAAATCTTCCGGGGTGTGGTTCAAACACTCTTCTCCCGTAAAAATGCTTCATCTGGGTGCTCTGCAGTTTCTTTTGCCCCCGAAATGCCAGAAGTAGCCTCGAGGGATAGTGAAAACTGAAAGGAAAATGTTGCAGCTTTTTAAAAAATACCAGCTGCAGTTTGGAGTGGCAGCTAAAATCTTATTGCTGCACACACCCGGCGGTGTAAGGTGCCTGCGCGCTCGTTATATAAAGCAGCTATAAAATCATGGAAGAGTGAACAGATGAAGAGAGGGAGCACGTTAGACTCCAGGACTGCAAGCTCCAACACGTTCCCAGCCCAGCGAGGCAGCTTGCTGAACAAGGGATATTCAAAGTTTCAGTCTTTTCAGCACCCTCCTTGCAGTTGTTCCAAATGAAACGATCTTTAAGCCATGAGATGTTTGCTATTTGTGGAGGCTCCCTCTCCCTCTTTCCTGACCCGGCGTGGCCTTATAAAGTGACAGGCTCAGCATTAAGTGGACCCTTACTATTCTGTGGCTCTTCCCTACTCACGCCAACTGAGTTGGTTGCATTAAAAATAGCTCTCCAAGAAAGGTATAACAGATCACATTTGGCATCTGCACCCCGAAATTTCCTTGCCGTCAAAATTTCTAAAATTTTGCCTAAAAGAGCCTGCTAAAGTCTCCTTTCTTCATCACTGAATTCTTAGGGGGTGAGTAACTGGAAATCAGAGCTGAGTGTTGCCTCAAGCCTGTACTACAACAGCAGGTAAGTTAACAAACATTAAAAGAAAGCGCCTGGGAGGGAGGAAAAAGGGTCTGGGTATTTCTGTATGACTGCTAATGTTAACTATCAACTACTGACTTAACTACTATGCTGTACTTTTTCAATCAGGTCATATTAGAGAGACTGCTTATACTGACATTGTCACCCAACTTCTTTAATCCCCACGTCACACTCAGTGACGCCAAAGCTCGGCATCCCACAGGAGTATGTGGTGGCCGTCACTTCACTCTGGACACAGTTCAGATTTCTGAGTGAGGCTCTTTACTCACTTAAGTGAGAATCACCTAATTTCTAAAGCATTTACATTCTGGTTATGACCCCTTGCTGCTTATCTCTTGAAAGAAAAGTGCATTTCTATATGCAATAAGGCAGATTTTAGGTGACTTCCTAGGTCAAAATTGAGGCATGTATAGTTTTAGATGCTTCCAGGTGGATAACAGC
The DNA here is from genome assembly GCA_013397275.1 of Burhinus bistriatus. NCBI lineage: Eukaryota > Metazoa > Chordata > Aves > Charadriiformes > Burhinidae > Burhinus > Burhinus bistriatus. The sequence continues at coordinate 242,348 of VYXH01006673.1, forward strand.
TGAGCAGAGGGTGTGAATTGTCATCTGTGAGTTGGATCCCTAGGTGGGACCCAGGCATGTACATCCTTCAGTGGTTGTGAGGCAGGGCTATTTGCTGTTCCTGAGGGCAAACGTTTGAGCATTGCAGAATGCAGCGACAAGGATGAGAGCAAGAGCTGAGAAGTGATTCCTGTGCCCTCTTCAGTTATTTTTGTTTTCCCTGTACCGGTATTGTTTATGATAGCTTGCAAGAGGAAGATTTTCTGACGTTTTCACTGTTGTCAGCTGAGCAAGGGGATAAATGGTAATTTAGGATGGAAACCAGGCAAAAATCCAGCCCTAGCTTTTTTTTGTACTATTTGGAAAAGAAACAAAAACCAAATTACTGGCGTCAAAAATAACTACATCGTCTTGGAACCTCAGCACAGCGTACTGAGTTAAATTCCCCCAGGTATAATACATTAAAGTAAGTACTGATTTACTTATCAAAACAAAGAATGAGTATGCACACGCCAGGGGTGGGGTGCTGAGTGGTGAAGGTGTCTTGCCATGGAATGGAAAGTCTGAGTTTGAGTCTTGCAGCAGACTTGTGCCAAAGGCCACTCTCTTCTTCTCTCCAGCTATTCCTGGTCTTGAAGGGTAGGAAAGTTCAAACAAGCTAGGTGCTGTGCTAGTCACATAGTTCCTCTGACTCCTCTTGATGTATGCTAACATTTCTAGCCTGCACGGTGTATCAGCTTGAGCCCTTTGTCATGGAGGCTGAGCTAACATGAATAAAATGGCCTTGAATTGCCCAGAGCTGTAGTCTCCCTCCTTCTTGTAGCATGAAGCCGGTCCTGCTTGTGCCTGGCACACATGGATCTCAAGCTCTTGCTCTTCCTTGACCCAGACTTGTTCTATAGTCACATACCTCCTCTTTTTTCGTTTCCTCTGCTTCTGTTCCTGTGCCTGGCCCTGGCGAAACACAGAGCAAGCAGAGAGCTGTGAGCAGCCACCTGGGGAGAACTCACTGGGAGTTTAAAGCAGAGAACCTTGTGTTCCCTAAACTCTGTTGGATTTCTGCATGTGTGGCACTTGCAAGATACACAGGCCATTCAAATCACTATAATGTGTGGGATGAGACTGCTCCAACTTATCCTTTTCCAAGTAATGGAATTTTACAAGATGAAATGTGTGTCCTCCATGTAGCAATTCCTTGTGCCCAGGCCTGGGCCATTGCTACTTGCCATACATGACAGACCTCTCTGATATTTTGTTCTGATCACCGAGAATCCAAGGAGTTGGTGTTGTAACAGTCCCCACTTTCTACTTCACCACTGACCCAGTTTGGTAATTACACCACTACTGAGTCTCTCTTGGGTTTGGCAATGGATGTCATGTGCTTGAGTGATGAGTAGCCCCAGCTGTTGTGTTTCACTTTATTTATTTAACGTGAACTCATGTGAATTCAATAACATCTAATCTACCAAGCGCTGAATGAATCATGCAGAACAGTTTGTAAAAATCCTGGATATAGCTTCAGAGTACGCAAGCTATTTTCCTGGAAGAAGAGAAGTTGCGTAGAATTTCATTAGCTGCATGAATCTGGTAGGAAGCTCTTCATGTATGATGTATTGTTTCTCTGGGATTTTTAATGTGTTGTGAAAGTCTGCTGATGCAATGCTTGTCCTTTGATTTGATATTATAAAAAAAAGAAAAGAAAGTTATTTTTATCCTGAATGGTTTTATTTGGAAAATATTATCACCAACTTATTCTTGTATAGCATCTTCACATGATTTTATGTTGCTAAACACTCCTGTGAATATACTCTGACATCAGGGCTTATATATTCAGCCTTTGCAGGATGAGTTACAGATGCCCTGAGAGGATCCTTTAGAGGAGAGAGGTGGCTCATGGAAAAATATCTCATCCTCCACAGCATGAGTTTGCCTTAACAGAGACCATAGAGAACTCGGAGTGAGAAAAGTAACCAGGGTAATTCAAATCTTTTTATGGCTCAGGACAGGACATGATGTATTGGACAATGGTCTATTTCCTACACTGTGTTGTAGATGTTCAGCAGTGACCACCCACAGTAAAAGTAATTTTGTTGGTTTGTTTTTCCTGATGATTCAGGGTTCAGGGCTGTTATTCCTTTTAGTTGTTCTATAGCTCTGATTTTTTTTTTGGGGGGGTAGAGTCATCCCTCACAGAGACACCTCTTTTTCTTTAAAAGATAGGAAGAGGACTGAAGGTCTTAAATGTCCACTTGTCAAGCCTTTGCTTGGAAAGCCTCTCTCGATTCCGATACTTCCTAATGGTCAGAGCTCAAGTAGCCTAAGTATCCAAGATCATTTTTTCATCTCTATCAAAGTTGCATCCATCAAAGTTGCACAGAACCATAAGTTGCCTTTCAAATGGGAGCAATGACACAACTATCCTTTCCCCTCTGCTCCCTCCTTGGGACCTGCAACAAGTCTAACCTGCCGGTTGGCAAAGCAGGATTTGAAGAACCAGCATAGGGTGACAGTGTTTGGACTGGGTCATCTTTTCTGGATTGCTTCAGATATTTGAACTAAAGGAACCCAGGCTGAAAGAGCAGCCAGGACTGTGTCATTATTTTAGGGAAGCTCTGTGCTGGAAATCATTTCTCCCACTGACCCAGCAGCATCCAAGACAGCTGCTTTAAAAACCATTTTTCTGACTTTCACCACGAAGCTCAATAGCAACCAGTCAGCAACCACATATTTCTACTGATATTGTCCCAGAGAAACAGCTGAAAAATAGCTGTAGGTTTCACAAGCTGGGTACTCTCCTATTTTAAGAGGATTTTGAGGGACTGGTAGTCCTGTAATCAACATTGAGTCTGTAGGCCAGTTTCTCCTTTGGCTACACAACATGGTACATGCTTCAACATTTGGCTGGGCAGATTTTGCCATTTTAAAAAAAAAAAAAGTAATTTTTAGAAATGGCAGAGAAGGAATCAATTCCTATCTAAGTAACGAGGGGTGTTTTTACAATAACAATACTTTTTAAATAGCCAAAGAACTTACACAGAACAGTCAGGGACAAAGCTTGTCTGCAAGGTACCAGACTGGAAAGATGGCACATTAGTGCTAGCTACTATCTCAGCTTTCAAACAGTTTCTGTCATAAATGTTTAATTTAGTTTTTTCTTCGATTACATTCTTGCATGGATAGACAGGGAAAAGATGTCAGACCTGCAACATATTTTGATGTGGTAATTTCCATGGGATAAAAATCTTGCAGGAGGCTTCTCTGGAGCAAGTGTCTTCAGTAACTAACTAAACTGACGGGCTTTTAAAGAATTAATGATTTCAGGAACCCCTTTTTCTGAGGGTGGGTTTTGATATTTTATTGGGATATCTATTTTTTTTTTTTCCTTCCAAATACCCTACGTTTGAAAACAGAGAAATGTAAAATTTTTAAATTATATTTTAGAACACTTTCTAGATATTATGTCCTTACATTTTAGAGATACTGTGTCCTTGTTGGTGAGGAAGTGAAAGGCACAGAGCAAGTAAATGGCTATTCAGGAATGGGAAGTCACTAACATGGTGATACAGAACATCAGTCAATCTTTAAGTTGAACACCTCTCTCTATACCAGACTCTTCTAGAAAACATAGAGGCTCTCATTAATTTTCAATATCCAACAGCTCTTCCAAAAGACCTCTTCAAGCCGTGTAACAATTTATAATTTCCACCTGCACATCCGTAACTTATGCTGCTTATCCAAGTTTCAGTATCTGTCACACTGTAAGGTGGTAACTGTGACACTGAAAGCAGCCTGTTCTGTAGCAGTGAATGGCTCATCCCTATTGATGCTTTTTGGTCCAGTCAAGCACAAGGACAGGCTGACAATTCACTGAAGCACCTGGAAGAGCAATGACTTTACATCTTGCCTCCAGCTTTTCTTTTGCTGTGGAGCACAGAAATCTCTTCCCATATTCTGGGTTCTCAAAAGCAAGCAGCCCGTCTCTCACCTTTGCCAATATCAACCTGCTACGCAGTATAGACAGATTGAACTGCTGTCACTTCTCTTCAGGCGGTCCCCAACCATCCCCACTTCACTGTACAGAAACAAAATCATCCTTGCTCCAAAAAGTATCATTCTGGGTGGTAAGGGGCCTTAGAGAACAATAGAAATTAAGATATTAATGAATGGAAGGACTGTGAAAATCATAGACTCATAGAATAGTTTGGGTTGGAAGGGACCTTAAAGGTCAGCTAGTCCAAACTCCCCTGCAATGAGCAAAGACATCTTCAGCTAGAACAGGTTGCTCAGAGCCCTGTCCAACACGACCATGAATTTTTCCAAGAATGGGGCATCTACCACCTCTCTGGGCAACCTGTGCCAATGTTTCACCACCCTCACTGTAAAAAAATGTCTTCTTTCTATCTAGTTTAAATCTTCCCTCTTTTAGTTTAAAGCCATTACCCCTTGCCCTACCGCAACAGGTCCTGCTAAAAAGTTTGTCCCCACCTTTCTTATAAGCCCCCTTTAAATACTGAAAATCTGTAGTAAGATTTCCCCAGAGCCTTCTCTTCTACAGGCTGAACAAGCCCAACTCTCGCAGCCTGTCCTCATAGCAGAGATGTTCCATCTCTCTGATCATTTTTGTGGCCCTCCTCTGGACCCACTCCAACAGGTCTATGTCTTTTCTGTGCTGAGGACTTCAGAGCTGAACACAGTACTCCAGGTGGGGTCTCACGAGAGAGGAGCAGAGAGACAGAATCACCTCCTCGACCTGCTGGCCACATTTCTTCTGATGCAGCCCAGGATACAGCTGGCTTTCTGGGCTGCAAGCACACATTGTTGGCTCGTGTCCAGATTTTCATCCACTAGTACCCCCAAGTCCTTCTCGGCAGGGCTGTTCTCAATCCCTTCATCCCCCAGCCTGTATTGATACTGGGGGTTGCCCTGACTCAGGTGCAGCACCCTGCACTTGCCCTTGTTGAACCTCATGAGATTCACATGGGACCACTTCTCGAGCCTGTCCAGGTCCCTCTGGATGGCATCCCGTCCCTCAGGGATGTCAACCTCACCACTCAGCTTGGTGTCCTGCACAAGCTTGCTGAGGGTGCACTCAATTCCATTGTCTATGTCATTGATGAAGATATTGAACAGTACTGGTCCCAGTACAGACCCCTGAGGGACATCACTTGTCACCGGTCTCCATCAGGTTATTGAGCCATTGAACACTATGCTCTGGATGTGGCCATCCAGCCAATTCCTCATCCACCAAACAGTTCATCTGTCAAATCCATATCTCTCTAATTTAGGAGAAGGATGTTGTGGAGCACTGTGTCAAAGACCTTACAAAATTCCAGATAGATGACATCTGTAGCTCTTCCCTTGTCCACTGATGTAGTCACTCCATCATAGAAGGCGACTAGGTTGGTCAGGCAGGACTTGCCCATGGTGAAGCCATGCTGGTTTTCTCGAACCACCTCCCTGTCCTCCATGTGCCTTAGCATAGTTTCTATGAGGATTATATCCATCCTTCAGTTAAACTCATATCACCTTTTTTTGACATGTGCTCCTTCATCCATCTTTAAACCCAGATGATCAAAGAGATTGCATAGTTTGCTTGTTTCACTCTCTTTAATATAATGAAATATCAATGAAATGCAATAATTCAGACCCTGCAGATTTCAGCTATGCTTCTCCCTGATCTTCTGGGGATATCTTCCACATGTTATAATTTTTCTGCTCAATGCCAGATTTGGTTCCATTTTCTACTCATAGCAACACAACTAGCTTTCAAAGCACGCAGTGACAAGGGTAGTTTGTGAGGACAGCCATGCTCTGTGAAGACAATTCAGCTACGTAATTCTAATTCAGTGTGTGTAGAACTGGAAACTTTTTGTCTGACGGAGCTGGGGGTAGAACTTCATCCTATAATGTGGTAATAAAAACAGAATCTGGACCTTCTTATGTTTACTCCTTTGAAGAATTCTGCTCATCTCAAATTTTGGACATAGTCAGGAAGAAGGAAGGCCTGATTTAATATTTTCTCATAACAGAATTCTGTGCTTAAGAGAGAACTACAGAGAAGAAAGAGAAAAAAATCTCATTTAGTTCACCAGTAGATTCATTGTACACATTTCAGTGCATAAAACAATCACCACTGCAGAAATCAGTGAGGAATGACCACTGCAAAAAAGCAGACTAGCCTTACATCTGAGCTTTTGTGTGATTTTAGCCAACTCACTTTGCTTCAGAAGTGAGACACTATAAGTATATATGACCAGCTCCCATTTCTCAGCTAATAAATGATAATCTTTAATCAATAAAGTAATAAATTGGTTGTTTTCATGCATTATTTTTTTTCCCTTTTCCCAAGCCATTGACATAGCCAGGGGCCAGTCAGGAAAGGACAGGCATGGAAAAAAGAGAGATCGAATTAACTTTTTAGCTGTTTTTTTTTTTTTCTTGGGCAAGGTTGAAGTGCACAAGTCAGGTAGATAATCTCACAGTTTCCATGCTTCCTGAACTTAAATCTCAAATGCAAATAACTTTTCCTAGCAACGCATTCCAGTTGTACATCATGTAACAAATCAGACTTTGGATCTAGCCGGACTGCTGGCTCTCTGGTCACATAAGTAAACAAATTAAATTTTTTTACCTTGATCTATACACATATTTCCACTGATGTGAAGCAGCAAGTTATGGTCAAATTAGGGAGAAAAATAAGTTCTTCTAATAGGGTCTATTTCAGTCAGAAGACATGGGCTTGTTGCAGTTGTTCCTGTGTGAAGTTTTATGGTGTATGTGATCCAAGAGGTCACAGTCTGTAATGGTCCTTTCTAGCCTTAAAAGTCTGTGAATCCCTCCTCTATTCACTCACTCAGTCCTTACGGGAATGTCTTGATCTCTTAATGTATGTAACAGTAAAAAAAATGTATGGAATTGAATTCTTCTGTCTCAAGATCTAGATTTATATGTATATCATATATAATTTATGCACAAAAATCACACTCCAGATAAAATAAAGCAAAGTGTAGACACTGATCATTTTTTTCAAGCAGTTGCTTATAAATTTAGTAAGCTGTCTGCATTTTTATACTTTTCAGTCTGTTCTCATTACAAACGCGGCATAAGGCTTTGTAGTAAATTTGGAATTTGCTGAGTGAGAAAATGAAGATTTATACAAAGCTAAATTGAACAAATGGTGAATAATTGATTTAACTGACCTGACAGCTCACACTGTGCTTGTAAATAATACATAACATTGTACTATACTGATAATTTAGTATTCTGTGCTTCTAGATTCCTTTTGGTAAGTTACTGCAAAGAGCTAATGGTCTTTGACCACCCTGAAAAGGAAAAAAAATGCTTACCAAGCATATTATGGTACCCTAGTTGTAGATTGCAATAGTCTGACACCAAGAAGATAAAGGATCTCTTAAAGAGTTTCTGCCCTTTCATCTTTTGTCTCTAAAATATTGTTGGAGCGATATACATATAACTATTTCATACTATCCTGATATCCACCAGCTCCCTGAATCGAATAGTCTCCATGTAAATTTACCTAGCACCACTGCGGTGAACAGAATCACAGTGACTTGTAACAGCAAATGTTCATGCCTATTCTGTATTTTCTTTTCTTCCAACCTATACTTTTGAACTCTTAATCAAATACATAAGCACAAGCTATTGTTAAACTGATTCTTGAAGTACACATACAGCCCTAAGCTGATATATATGTCTGATAGCTTCACTGCCTTGTAACTACTGTAATAACCTACATAATAAGGATGTGAAAGACAACCACTAGGATCTGGCAGTCTTCCATAACCACCTTGCGGGACTGCAACTGAAAAGCACAGAGCAGGGGAGAGTTTTGCCTGCTTTGTGTTAGTATCTGTGCTCTCACCATTGAAGTACATCCACTCAGAGAAGGCAAATAACATCTCTTGAAGACAACGGGAAGCATGAGGACTTAAGACACAGTGATACTGCATCGCATGTGATAATAGAGACCACGGTCAGAGTGACCAGCTGAAAGGCTGAGAGCTGTGTGCTGTCCATGGATCCAAGAGAAAAGTTCTCAATAAAGCCAGTGGGAAGCACATGCTTTTCCAAGGGTGGACTAGAGATCTTGCTTTTGGAGAGAGGACTCGTACATGTTACTACTTTGCTGAACCCCTTCTAACAGCCTTATGTGTGGAAAGCCACTGTTAATACATTGTGGCTGTGAGCTGAAGCACACACATAGCTAAAAAAAGGTGACATTGTTATTCCCAGTGCAATTTTAACCCAAACTGCTGCACTTCTTTCATTTTAATACTGTATCATTTTTACATCTTAAAGTTTCTGTGCAGCGCAACTGAGTTATGATAGCTGCAGAAAATTTCTGGGCTTGATTCCAGCTGCTTTCTCTGAAAGCAGAAGACACGATTCTCCTCTCTGTCAGGTGACATTTGTGTAAGGATCTACCTACCATCCCTAATGCTCATTCTGCCCTCTGACTTCTCAAATTTATCCTGTCCTAGCATGTGAAAGTCCCAAAGTAGACTGCACATCTGGTGTATGCCTAGGTGAGGAGCCTGGCATTGGGTGCAGCAGAGAAGCATGGCTTTGAGGACTGGGTCCCATGAAGAGGGAGATGTTGCCTGGCTGCAGCCCAGTGCTGCAGCATCTCTCCTACCTGTCCCCAGGCAAATCAGGATGTGACAGATGAATCATGGAGCAGACGAGAGGCTGCAGCATGGTGTCATATATTAGCGCAAACTCTAGTCTGAAGAGCAGGTGGAGGGAGTTCATTGCTCAAGTCTCACCTTTGGTGCTCAAGACTCAGCCCTTGCTCCTGCTTTTTGTTTGTTTCTTTGTTTGTTTTGTTCCTGGCTGGTCAGGTTTTTTCTTCCCCATTCCAGTCTTGATGAGGTTTTCCTTTAAACACCCCAAGACGAGGAGAAGAAAACAAGGGTTTAGTGAGCTAGTCGATATCTACACTCAGTGACATCAATGTGACGCTAGTAGAAGATGGAGCAACTAAAATTAGAATTACCAAGTTTGTGATAAGCAAGATCACTACAAGAGCTTTGATTAAATGGGGCTAAAGCCCAACAGATTGGACCTGCAAAGCAATGGATGAGGAATAGAAGAAAGAGAGAAACTCACAGAAGGGAAAACTGCAGAAGTCTGTGCTCCCTGTGTGCACCCCCCAGACACCCAGCCGCAGAGCTCTGCAAACCCTCTGCTGAGCCAGACCTTCCCCCTCTGGCAACAGGTTCTCAAGGGAAAGTCCATCAGAAACTTGTATCTCTTTTGCCTTTCCTTTTATCATGGTCTGGGTCAGGTAGATTGGGCAACAGACATGACAGGTCCAGCTGACTTTGCAATGATGAATTTTTCATGCTGATTTGTCAGCACAGATTAGCAAAATATTCTGGGTTTGTTGCAACAACCTTTTATTTTATGTACATACCTGACGTTCTCCAGTACACCCCCTCATATAAAGATTCCTGCTCTTCTCAAGGGAAAATAACATGGTCTTGTTATCCCATATCCTTCCCTATGTCTGATTTCATGTCTGATTTTTAGACTCTCTGCTGCAAAGGCAGTTCTTAACATGGCAGGTCCCTTATTCCACAGTAGCATGAACAGCAGTAACTGCTGGTAGACTCCAGTGTGAGTTGCATTGGTCTCATCCAGAATTAGACCCGTAGGGGTAAATACCCAGGCTTGTTTCTCTAGGGTTGGGTTTTGCTTTTATCTTGTAGGTGTTTATGTTTCCTCATTCCCTGTTTGCAGGCAGGAGAGAATGAACAAAGTCCGGATCCTCTGGACTCTGACCCCAGAGGAATGGCTGCATCCCCTTTTATACAGAGAGCTTCCAGCAGCCCCATATTCCCTTCTTTCCCCAAGACGAAGTATGGTGTGTGCTGTTCTAACAAAACAGATGTTTTATCTAAAAGCTTTTGAACCTTACAAACAAATCCCAAATGCATCATCTACCTCAACTAACAAAAGGAGCTAAAACTTTAGGAGAGTCCTGAAGAGGGGAATGCACTACTTTGATACCATTGAGATAACAACAGGGAAAAGGATCTGATACTATTTTAGGATCACAGAGGAAAGGAGAGATCCTACAGTGGTTTTCTGGCCAGCTTGGAACCGAGAAACAAGGATTTAAGAGGACTAAAAAAGTCTTTTTGCACTTTTTAAAATCCTTCCAGCAAAAGACCAGCACATCTGTTATCTTTTTTCTCTGTGTACAGAGAAACTGAAGCAAACCACAGGCAGCAACCAAAGGCCTTGGTAATGGCACCACGTGCAATGGTGGTAGCAGCGCTCACACTGAAAGTCTATTTCCAGAGTCAAAATCTATATTCTCTCCCCTTGTTGTAGGTGGGGAGATGCTTGAGCTGCAGATCCAGCCAAAATTCCCCTTCAGGTGCTTCTGTCCTTCATATTTCGCAAAGACCTTTGTCTCTTATTTCAGTTTGGTTGTATTGAAACATCTTACCTGCTCTAGGCTGGCACACAACCATACCTCCAGTTTCCACCATGCAGGATGTTTGGTGCAAGCTGATGATCTGGATGTGTCTGCCTCCTCCAGGACAAGTATACAGCCCCCCAAATCCAGATGCTTTTGTCCACTCTTCTTCATTGAATCACATCACTCCCTTGAAGGCTACCAGTCATCTTCTCTTTCAAAGCTCTGGGAGATGTTTCATCCAGCCTCTTCCTCTGATGCCAGCTGCCTTCAACCTATTCACTAATTCACGAGCAGGGACATGTTCCTTTCCCTCCTTGTTTGGATGGGAAGACTCCTTGTCCCATTCTTGCTCTGGGGTCACCTCTGCTTTGAGAGTGATCTTTGGTTGTGAAAGGCAGCAGTGAAATACTCTTCTACTCATGGTGGAAGCTCCCATGAGTAATTTGGGGACCATTCTGTTTCACCGCACCTAAAATGCTTCCCTTCCTCACAAGGTTTCCCTGGGTTTCCAGACATTTCTACTTAATTACAGGCCTCTTCATGGGTAGGATTTTATTCTGTCTTGACAGGGTGAGGTTACTTCTCAGAACTCCATTTTTCACTTGTAAAGAGATGGTTTATTCATTAGTATAATTTAATATTTATACAGCATTCTAGAAGTGTCTGGTGATTTGGCAACATAAAAGGGCAGTCCCTAGTCTTAAGTGTTTACAGTATGTTTTTAGATGACATTGTAAGAAACAAAAAAAAAGCCAAGGCCAAGGCACAATCTGAAGTATGAAAATACAAGAACATGGAATGTTGGATGCTCAAGACATATGTCGTCTTGGTTTTATTCTTCTTTGTAATACAAGTTTGTGGTTTATAAAAAGTTATTTCAGTATGCATATGTCACTTAGGAGAATAACTGGACATAAGAAATGTGTCACCAAAGCAAAATAAGATAAAGCTGGTATCAAACTTTCACAGGTTTTAACACAACAAAGTAATTCCTTTAGAAAGAAAAATCCAGATGACCTAAAGAGTAGATATATTTCCACAGATCATGAAATCCTTTTAAAAATTGTAAGTTTTTCAAAAAAATACTTTTGAGTGCTTTTTATTTGCACCAGGTTTTCTGAAACAGTGTTACATTTCATAGCTTTACTGAAAAATACACTTTTTCTTCCTCTGTAAATTGGAGTGGTGATTCCAGCGTTTACATGTCAATCCAACCTTCAGGCTGTAAGGAAAACATAAAGTTTATGGGATAATCAGTAGCATTCTTGCAATGCTGAACACAACATTGTGGGAAAGGAAGAATTGTGTTACATGTGAGTGAGGGACTGAAAAAGTAAGACTAAGTCAAGTGGGAGTCTGAGTTAATCAGGGGTAAGTAATCAAGCAAAACAAGGCAAGTAAAAGTAATGGAAGCTGTAGAAGAGTTAGCAAAAGAAGTAGTTTTGTTGCAAACAAGTGGCAAGGATGGGGCAAATTTAGACAAGCTGCAGAATTCCTGAGGTTCGTCTGGAAATCATGTCAGAATGTATTTAGAGTGTGCAGCCAGAATGGAGCAGTGAAGAGTTCTGTGTCTTTTAAAATTTAAAATAAATAAGGTATTCAAAGGCTTATGGGCTAGCATTGAAAATGTAATACAAATTGTGTAGAAAATATTTCCTGAAGGAGAAATCAGGGGTCATTAAAAGGTTAATTTTAACTAATGCTGCTTGATTGGTTGTTAGTGTTCAGCTTCCTCTGAAGTGACAACGCGTTAGGGTGACCGTTGCCCTCTTCCAGCAATTATTGGTGCTCTGGCAATTGCACTCAGTTTTAATCAATTAGAGCCCTGAATGGTGCTTTTCTTGGTTTCAAACAAAAGAACCAACTGTTGGATCAGAGATGTCCACTTCTTTTTGGCAGCTTCCTGTTTGCTCTTGGAAAATTTTTGAAGACCCTGTTGGGTTCAGGAATGATCATGATAAATCCCTTCTCCGTTAGTATGGGACTCATTATGTGATCTACATTCCAGCAGAAATCCGTATAGTCAACAGAAAGCAAGAAGACACGAGCTGCCATCCTGGAGCAGAGCAAAGGTTCATCTAGCATGCGGTTCCAAGTCTCCATCAAAGTGTGGGGATGGCTGTCTTAGAGAAAGGTTTAAGAATCTCATAGCTGGGAGGTAGGGGATAATAGTTCTCCATTTCACCCCTCTCCTCCTGCAGTAGGTCTGTTCTATATCTGTAATATTTTAATTTTGGTCTAAACTTTGAAGAATGAGCTTGAACAACCTGGATGTATCTGTTAGCAATATTTATAGCTCTGGATATTTTTGTTATCTGTATGAATATAAATCTTAACGTAACCCCACTTACTCATCTCTGGCAGGAGTTCCCAGGTTCAGGTGCATGTGTCATTGATGATGCATAACCTATCTCAAAGACAGAACAAATGCTGGCTCAACAGCTGAACCTCCCCATGGAAAACATCCATGAGTAGCCTTGGGTGGACATGGTAGTGCTGCACCATTACCTGTGTCAAGTGGTGATCCAGGAGGATCCTTATCAGAGGCAAACAGTGCAGCACTGGTTTCAGAATAGAGTTTTCACCAACAGGATCAGCCTGAAGTATTCTTATTTTCCTACCATGTGTTCCTGCACCATATTTTAGTGTGATGTCTTCTCAGCTATGATAACGCAACAGCTTGTTGCAAAGTGGCTCTGGGAACTGCTGCAGCTTGCAGAGGACCAGGCTTAGAAAAGCTGGATTTCTTCCCCGTTCCAGTTCACAGCACAGCCAAGCAAACAGTTGTGCTTGGACGACTAGCTGAGACTAAATGGCTAACTTCTCCACTGCTGTTGTTTCCTGATATGAATCTCCTATTGTTTCCCTCCACTCACCCATCCGTATCCATCTATTTTTGCATTCAGAGTGGGAGAGGGCCCTTTCTGTTTGTGCCCATAGCAATTGGAGGGCAACAGGGCCTGGTCCTTTCTTGAAACTCCATCAAGTCTTGCATCAGTAGCAGTAGCTGAAAGATTTACCCCAAGGCTTATTAGAAGGCCATGTGTTATAAAACTAAATTCTTCTAGAAAAGTCTGGGGTTTTTTTCTCTTACATTTATTAATCTAAATACTGTTTTATGTGTAAATCTCTAAGTGAAAATACATGTATATCTTTCCATATGAAAAAACACTAGTTTTGTAGCGATCTAAATATACAGTATACAATCATAAATTAAACACACAGGAAGTAGCGCTCAAAAAAATGACAACTCAAGGTAAAAGCACCAGAATAGTAGATCTGGCTGAATATTTTCTGCCAACATTTTTGTTTGATTTCCAATTTGAAGGGGATGTTCTGTTGTTGTTAAAACGAAGATTAGTCTTGGGATTGAGGAACATTTCAAAAAAATTTGAAAGACTAATTTTAATTCGATAACAGGGAAAGCTTTTTCATTATATGTTTCCTTACATTCAAAGACTTCTGTTGGACATCTCCCATCAAGATGAAGTGAGTTTTTAAAATTTAAGTAAAAGAAAAAAGGAAAGTTTTGAAAATTCAAAAAAAGAAATATTTACCAATAAAATGGAGTCTCCTTCTGAGATTTCTTCTGGAATATACTAATACAAAAGATAAAAGGAGCAGAAAGAAATAAAGAACTTGGGTTTAGTTTTTACCAGTTCAAGGATATATTCAGATATGAAATGTATGGGATGACAGCTGTAATTAAGCAGTTTGCTGGAACTCCATGGGGGCACAGTTTCACAACCACCCTCCTTTACCCCCAGCCACTCACAAAATTCAGGTTCTTTTCCCTCTATTTCTTCTGTTGGCACAAGTGTGTTTGTGAAGGTGCAGAGTCAGATGCAGTGACCTGAGTGTAACCTATTCGGGCAAAGAAACCTGTGGCAGGAACTGGGGTAAAGACATGAGGAATGGCATGAGAGAGGGGTTTTAAAGAGGACCCTTGCCTCAAGCACCAGCCTGTGTTTCGGCTGGCTTGATGTGACTGTGGGACTGCTATGATGGCCCAAGTGAGAGTTTTCTTCCTGCCCCATGGTAGCTTAAACTCCTCTGCTGAGAAGTGGCTGCTCATTAAACCACAGGGACTCAAACACTGTGACTCTGTCTATAGCTCAATTCAAGACCAAAAGCATCATTTCTGGTAGTCTTGCAGAAGAAAACACGTTTCCAAATTTTATGGTGTTGCGGAGTCTATATAAACTTATGAGCTTGGACTTGAAGATTTAGTAAAAATGTAGTTGCTGTAGCTCACATTTAATGGATGAGTAGCTCACAAGGTAGCGTATATTAAGGATAAAAATCAGAGAATAGGGAATTCACTTTAACTACTCCCCAGACACAAAAAAAGCCAGTTCTTCTTGCTGTCCTCCAGCATAAATTTCCCACCAGATTCTTCCTTGCCCCTGGAGGACCACACTCCTGGGACACAGGTCTTTTTTTTTTTTTTTT
>VYXH01006673.1:257357-332996 GCA_013397275.1 Burhinus bistriatus
TTTTTTTTTTTTTTCCCCCCCCCTGAAATATTCATTGAAATTTATTTAGTGGTGTAAAATTCAGTGGCACCCAACTCACAGGTTCCTAGCATTTCTGTATTTAGAAAGCAGATGGTTTAAAAAGAAAAAGAAATTAAACCTCAGAGGTTTAAAAACAACCTTTGACAGAGACAATCTCCAGTCTCTAGGTGTGAAAGATTTGGCTGATAGCTGCCAGAACATTCAACTTTGTTCAATGAATAGTTAAGATGCAGTGATCTGTGTTTCAGGAAAGGGAAACCTTTAATTAACAAATGAGTCATTAGAAAGCTTTCTGTTGACACCTGGTACCAGCAGGAACACACCTGAGACTGGCTTGGACACTGCGCTTCTTCAATGGGAACTGTGAAGTAGCGAAGAGATCTTTTTTGTTGCTTTACAGCACACAAGGAAGTCTTGGCACCTGCAATGTCATAACCTGTTCTTCAAAATAAAGTATTCTAGATAAAGCAGGACAAAGGAATGTCTAATTGAAAAATAAATAAAAAACCAACATCCAAAAACCTGGTTAATTTTTTCAAGAGGAGAGGGGGCTGGAATTTAAGGAAGAGTTGATCAAGATACACCAGTATTGCTGTGACACCGAGACAGTTCTTGCGTTATCAGTAAAATATGGGAACCTCCTCCCAGAAGAGCATACAGTCAAAATGCAGAGTGACATGTCTGCAATCCTCATTAGTGCTGCATTGTAGGAGCAGATCTGGACAGCGTGACAGGTTGCACCAAAGACTCAATGTCCACATCGTCCACACTTTTGGGGGGGCAAGGAGGGTTACTTTAGACTACCTGCAGTCTGCGGACTGAATCACAGTACTTAAGCTGTGGGTAAATTTTCCTTAGCCTTTGGTTCAAGGATGGTTTCATATCCCACACTTAAAGTTAGAAGGCACACTCAAACCCAGAAAAATCACTCAATTAAACATTTCGTGTCTGCATTGGTTTTTCAGTCAAGATGTCTGTGTCTAAAGAATCTCTAAAGAAAAGAAAAGAAAAAAAAAGTTATTTTGATAATTAATGTACCCTTCAGTAGGACAGAAGAGGGAAGCCTTTTAAGGATTGACTAAGAGGTTTCTCTCTGCTGCGTAATAGGAACTATGTCTAGGGAATAGGGAAATCCTCTAATCTTCATCTCAGCAGGCTTACCTTTTCCCCACAAAAAATCACTGGACCAGATCCTGAAGCAATTACTGCAAATTAGCAGTGATCCAAGACTCAGCCTACTGCACTTGTGCATGAAGGTGGTTTTACCTTACAGTTCATGATGACATGTAACTGCTTTTAATAATTAAAAATTAAATATTTTTATTGGTTATTCTTATTTTACTTATTTAAGGCTCAATTCTCTTTTCAGCTTTGATGGCATAAATCTAAAATGGAAATACTCTACATTCATGATGATATGTAACTGCTTTTAATAATTAAAAAATAAATATTTTTATGAAATATTTTTATTGTATTTATTTAAGGCTTAATTCTCTTTTCAGCTTTGATGGCATAAATCTAAAATGGAAATACTCTACAGTTACAGCCACCCTCCTGGGTCCTGAATTTGTCTCGCTGTGTTTGTGTAAAGAACGTCTGACACATGCTTCTTCAAATCTATTTTTCCTCCCTAGATAACACACACAGAAGCAATGTGAGAATTTCAGTGGAGCTTTTTGATTTATACTACCATGCTGAGTGGAAGCCCCTCTGTCTGCGAGCATGGGCATTACACAAGTGGTAAGCCCTGCCTGTCTAGGATGAATAGTGTGAATTGTGAGACCCTCCCTCGCACGTGTTAAAGGCTCTGATCAACAGTTTTAATCATGAGTTTTACTAAACCATTCTTTTCCCTCTTTGGCAATCTGGAGTATTGCAGGGTGAATCAGGAGCTATGAGGAAAACATCAAACAGCAAATCCTTGGGAGAGAGGCTGAGTCCCAGTCAATTACCGAAGCTATGCTGATGTGACCGTGCTGCGTAGCTCAGTTTTCAGAGTCAGAGTAGAAAAGATCTCCCTTGCCATACATCCTTACTGTGAAACCCTTAAAGGGGATTTTCCTCTACATTTTTGTTGGCTTCTGGGGGCTTTGGATCAAGTCTGTGTGCCACAGCTTGCCATGTCCTGGGAAAACACAAGAGAAAGGCAGTGTTAGCTTGACTGCATTGGTTGACAGTCACCTTTGCGAGACCCGGTCTCTTGAAAATCAGTGAGAAGCTGGTGGCGTGACCCGCTGGTGAACTGCAGCGAGGGGGGATGGAGCAAATATTCCAAAGAGATGAAACAGGACATGCACTTGCATCTGATTTGAAATAACTGCTGTACAAAGGAAAAGTGAACGTAGCCAGCATAGCCAAGCTGGTATTTCGTGACCTTCTGATTGCAGAGTTCAAGATATCTTAATTTCGTTTTTGCTGGAGGCTTCTAAGTTGGGGAAGGAGGAGTTAGCAGTGGTGAAGCAGGAGAGAGTAAATTTCCTTTCTAAAAAATATTCTTCTTCCGGTGGAAACAGTGTATTGTTTCTTGAAATGGACAAAGTTATTTTCTAACTTCCCTGTATCCTGTCACCTGGCCCTTCCTTCCTCCTCCTGATATCGCAGTAAAATACACAAACATACAAGCTATGCATTATTTGCATCATGGCAGGATTTATATTCTGATCGAGGGTGGTGATTTATACTTGTCGGATTTTCTACAGACCACATTCCAGATGTGGAATGAATTTTACTGGCATTTATTAGTCACTAGGGGTGGCTAAGGATGGCTCCCTTTATACCCCTGACATTTATACTGTGATGTAGCTTCCCTTTTCCTTTCAGCGATGTTTTTCCTTTAAAAAGAGTAAAAACAAAAGGAAAACAAAAGGAAAAGAAGTCCACTCTATAGAAGCGCAGACCTAATGGGACAGATTATGTTTATGGAGAAGGACATTTGGAACAGAAATCCCATTCTTCTAATAAGGAAAGGAAAAAAAAGAACTGATTACCTTTATTAACAAGCTGTTGTTGATGCTTCCAAGATTTTAATCACCTTTACAAATGTTGTGGTGTCAACATTGACTTTCTAAGCTCGTTTAACAGCTGAGCTTTAAGTCAATGTGATAATAGTGAACCCTTAACTCTACTTTTACAAATTAAGAGCTAGGTCAAAATTTTAACTTAAAGGAAAGGTGTGAGATAAGTTTTCCCAAAAGGACAAGATGCTACAGCTTGTTGGGTATTTTTTACACACAGAATATCAAAAGGTTGATTTTACGGCCAGAGCAAAAGAAACTTAGGCTTGAGATACTCCACAAGCTGCATGAAGCAAGGACCATGTTCAGACTCCCTGTTGTGGGGAACACAAGTGATGTAAGTTCAAGAGAACAATAATGCGAAATCCAACTTGTGTGGGGGTTTCTTGAGGCTCATGAGAAGCAGAAGGGAGCTGCTCTCTTCTTCGTGAGCGTGGTCACTGCGTGTTTTCAGCCTGTGATCAGAAAAGGTGTAAAAACTGATGGGTACCACATATCACTCAAAATTTACAGAGCAACAGAGGGAGTGATCATGGAGAAAGTGGGTAAGAGAAGGTGGAAGAACTCCTGAGAGAAGAAAAACTTTTTGATATAACCAAACAGATTTGGCAGGTAGAGATGGGATTACAAAACCAACCTGTGTTCATGGAGGTTAGTCCACCCACTGCTATCCCTCCCAATTTGAAATTTGATTCCTACATTGCAGCAGCTCTTAAAGTCCTGTCTGAGAAGTTCTTCTGTTTGCTCAAACCTGGCATGCCAAAGGCTGAGGGGTCTGTCGTTCGGTTGAACACTGTGTCTGGGTTTGGTAGGGAAGGTTTAATGCAAGTTTTGCTTTCAAACTAAAATCAAACTGCATAATTCTGATATAAATTGTGTGCTTGCTGACTGCCAGCAGATGCTTGACTTTCTGCTTGGTTCTGCTGTGCCCATACTGCCTTTCCTATACTACTTTTCAGTGGGCAACTGAGCTGCCACAAGCGTAATTCCCAGTGAAATGGGTAAGAGGATTTCCATGAACACTCACAGAGGTTTGCGTCTGGCTCTTGTGACACTTACAGAACCCAGAAACGGTGACCACGGGAGACAGGTAGACCTATTTTATGACACAGCTTCTTTAAGAATGTACCATCAGATTAGGTGTGGTAAACAGTAAACCCTGTGAAAGCAGAAAACAGTTTGCTGAAGTTTTTCAGGGATGAACTCAGTGTGAAAACATAGGATAAGTATAAACAAATAAGCAAGCGAAGAAGTGGCTGGAGCAGATAAGAACAGCTCAGGGAATTATTTATGAGACATGAGAAAGCAGACAGCATACGTGATGGGTTTAACTCTGATGCACCCATTAGTTACAGGCAGTACTGAGTTTAAAGAGTCCAAAATCCCTGTGACAGCTGAGATCAATGAGAATCTGTTCTCTCTGGTATTTATTAGATGAAGGTTAGGTTAATGGATTAACTTGTCAGATGAATTTGATAGTTGGTTCATATAGTAAATACTAGCCCTTACAGGAAAATATTAGTTGACTCTTTTGACCATGACCTAGCATGTCAAAATGGGGCAACTTTTTGCCCTGTGTTGTTTTTGAGAAAAATAAACAAATGGTGTAAGCAGGTTTGCGAGTCTGGTGCATATGTTTGTGATGTGGATGAGATTACTTCTCATGGCCAACAACCAAAACAATAACAATAAGCAAAAAAACCCAAAGCAGCTGACACTGTGATTTACCCTTACAGGGATGGAGGCAAAACAAGCATGTTGCCACATGGGGACTGATTCACTGATCCACCAAGACCAGTGTGAATCCTCGTTATCATTTCAGCAGGCTCTAGATCAAACCTCAACTTCTCAGGCACCATGCTTTGGCTCAGCTAGTGAAGTTGCTTTTCCCCTTACAGTCTGTGAGTCAGAATCAGGGTCAGTGTCAGGTGCTCAGCAGAGCAGATATCTGACTGCTGGATGCAAAAATGTTCATGGTGCTGGCGCTTAGTTTGTGTACATCAGGACACGGGACAGACAGGCTGGGGTCATGAGAGGGGTTGGGATACCTGAGGAAGGAGAAGGAAAAACAGCAGTGCTGCCTCCATGCATCTCATCACCTCAGCTGCATCCCCCTGGCGCAGCCCTGCATCCCCACTCAGCCTCTTCCCTACCACATCCACAGCCTGCAACCAGAGCAGCCGCCTCTCACCTCTCTCCATTGGGGCAGCACAACTCCATTCCGTCTCTGAAAAGCCTTGAGCAGGCCCAGGTTGGAAGCTGCTGTGCTAAAATCAAGGCAGGACAGTACTGTTTATCTGACGGTGCTTCTCATCCCTTTTATTTAAAATAAAAGGCTAGTGGTGCGCAGTTACTAATGAATTATTTCTTTGTCTCTGGACTAACAACCCATGTCACAGGTTTTGAGAATCCTAGTTCCGTTAACAGCTGGGTCAAGGTGCCACACATTTTAACCTTATATGTTTTATGTGTCAGCTCCATCGCAGTCTGCAATACTACAGTTGTGTTTATAGTCATCTATACGCCTGATGTATTTTCTGTGTTTTTCTCCCACTGTGTGCCGTGGAAATCAAGATGATGCTGCCTTCAAAAAAACCTGCTCTTGAGATGCCGAGATCTCTGAGTCCTGAAAATGAGCAGAGTCGCTAGCAGGGATTGACCAGGCTTTGTGCTTTTGATATGAAAATTGCAGCAAGCCAAATGTTCTTAATCATCGCCAGAGGACATTTCCAAGGCAGGAAGGGCAGCAACTGGCCAGTCTCACTAGGAAATCACTAGGAGCAGTCAGGCAAGACCTTGAGGGGAATTTAAAACACAAAAGTGAACAGACAGGCAACAATGCCTGCCTACAGCATGCCACAGCAGTGATGGCCTGCCTCCTCTTGTGAGACTGAGGGGAGACCTTATTCTTTCTACCACTACCTGAAAGGAGGTTGTGGCGAGGTGGGGTCAGTCTCTTCTCCCAAGTAACAAGCGGTAGGACAAGAGGAAACAGCCTCAAGTTGCTCCAGGGGAGGTTTAGGTTGGATATAAGGAAAAATTTCTTCACCAAATGGGTTGTCAAGCATTGGAAGAGGCTGCCCAGGGAAGTGGTTGAGTCACCATTCCTGAAGGTATTTAAAAGACATGTAGACATGGTGCTTAGGGACATGGTTTAGTGGTGGCTTTGGCAGTGTTAGTTTTATGGTTGGACGCGATGATCTTAGAGGTCTTTTCCAACCTAAATTATTTTATGATTCTATGATTCTAGGAAGCACGTTGAGGTTCCTGTGCTGGGACTACCATCAGGAGGTTGGCAGGGGGTTGTGCTGAATCCCAAAGCATAGGAGGAAACAAACTAATAAATTCTGCTGGGGCTTGCATCCCTTTGCAGCACTTCAGCCTGATCCCATCCACTCAGGAGATGTGATCTCCTGTGGGATATTCCCAGAGCTCCCGTTGTCCTCAGGTGTCCAAGTTTTGTGTCTGTGTCTAAGCCCTTTGCTATTCGGAGACCTTGGTGTCTAGATCACAGCGTCATGAAGGCTGTTCACCCTTGTACTACATCAAGAGTATTTTTGAAGGAAAACAACTTGGGGAAGCCAGTAGGGTTTTTGTTGTAATCAAAAAGAAAATGACAATACCTGAGGCTGTGATTTGTAAGGAAAAGCTAACAGTAGCACAAAAAAAGGACACAGGAAACGGAGTTCTTCAGATGACAGTCTCAGGGCCTGGATAGTCCTTTCTGTATCTCCGGCAGAACATGACAATAGATGTAGCTATGAAATCCTTGTTCGAATGGTTTATTACCTGCATCTCCAAGCACAGGCTGGAAGGACCACAGTCTGCAAGGGGCTGTGCAAACACGTGGACATTCCCATACCAGCAGAATGCCACAGTAGTGGTGTGTCTAAGCAGACAAGCAAGACAGTGCTTTATTCACTCAGATTACCCCCAGAGTTGGCTGGTTTGTGGCATACCTTAAGTCAACTGTGGATTGCATGCTGCATTTCTTATTCTCATCAGAGGCTCCGGAGGTGTAAAACACAGCCCTGCCTGCTTTCGCTAGACTTTCCCAGGCTTCCTTTGGAAAGATAAGTGAGGCCCTTGGGGTATTAGCAGAAGTAGGTAGAGTGTATTTCTCCCTTGGCATATACAGCCAGAAGCCAGCCAGCATCTGTCCTGGAGGTGAGTTAGAAAAGGATTGTGACAGAGGAAGATGTAGAGGCATGACCCAGAAGAGATGACTAATAAAAAATGACTTAAGAGCTCTTCTCCAAGGATCAAAGGTTAAGTCTAGGTCAATTGTAATAACTGCATTGCTTCACCAGTCAGGACATGTGCAGTCTCTTAGAGGAACATCTAAAGCATGTTCTCAAATGGCATTAAAGTGGCTGCCATTTGCAAAAGATTTGGCTCCCCCCAAGTTTGTCAGGTGTAGTTTTACACCAGCCTGAAGCTTCTCAGTAACAGGGTCACAGGATGATTTCTTTTCTCAAAACCTTCCCAGTGAGCAAGGAATTTTCTGGGTGTAAAGCCAAGATCACCAAGTTCCCTGCAAGCACCCTCCCCTTCAGCAACACGCCTTGCAAAACATGGCAAGAGAAATGGGGAAATGTTCCCACTCCCATGGCTTAGACTATTATTGCTGCTCAATAGGAACTAAGCACTGTTTATTTACTTATCCTAAAAATGGATAAAAGGCTGCAAGAATAGCAAAATGGAGGGAGAATGGATGAATAATGAAAGTAGGAGTCTGTCTGTCTGCACTACATAGAGCAGTGCTGTGGAGAGATACCCAAGCCAATGCAACATAAGCTACCCAAAGACTCAGAAGTAGGGCAGCATCCTATATTAAACACTAGGATCCAATTCAACTCCCAGGCATTCTTTGTTCTCTGCTGCAAAACTTGGCAATGCTGCTGCATGTTTCAGTTTCACACACTGGTTTGGGAAGTGCTGATTCAATGAGATGTTTTTCCTGCCAGTGCCTGAGCTTGCTGCCTCGCTGTAAATGGGAGTTTAGTCACAGCGTTTTGCCTGACACATACCTGCCCACCCCGTTGTCATTATCAGTTTATTTCCGTCTCACACAGGGGTACACGGTAAAAATATATTACAAAGGCTAAAAAGGTTTAGTCATCATCAGCAGTTCAGTTAAGCCTACATAGCTGACTGCTCAGAAGAAATAAGATTCTTAAGTGAATAGTTTTGTATTTGAAAAAGCAGTATGGCTTAATGTGGAGCTGCTTCTAATGAAACAACTGTCCAGAAGCATCTGTGGGCAGCACAAGGGGTGGCTAACTAGTCACTGCAAAACCCTTCTGTCTGTCAGCTGCTTCCCATTATCTTTTTAAGGACACACTTTTTTTTCCTCTGCAACATTGATTAGCACTATTAGAGACTGCCCATTTGCAAATTAATAGGAGAATATGTTTCCTTTTGGTCTGGCCGGGTGATAACCACCTGCATTTTTAAGGTGAGCTATCTGCAAGGCTAATTCTAGCATTCGACAAAGAAGATGGGTTAATAGCTAGGTGGAGCTGTAGTATGGGCAATTCTTCTGCATTCTGCTTTGCACACTTATTTCTTATGCCCATTTGCCTTTGAACAACCTTTTATTCAGAAATTGTTCCAGTCACGTTTGTGTAGTGTGTGCTAAATGCTAAGTGTAAGGCGAAGGAGAAACACAGATTATTCTTACTGTAAGCACTACATATGGTATGAGGGAAAAGGTCTTATTCTGTTATTCCCTGGGACACTAACCTGGACTGGGAACGTCACTGGAAGCAACTCTATTTCATTGTGAAACTCTGATAATTAAAATGTCACTTACACTTAATTCTCCTCACAGCACTGTTAGTCAAGACTTTTCAGATCTTGACGTGGGGTATTTTGCTTCCATTTATTCCAGTAGAACAGTATTTGGCCAGTGCTGAGTGCTTCTGACAATCCTCTTATAAACTTCTGTGAGAGGGAGTCAAGAGTTGTTTGCAATTTCTTCACTATGATGTGTGGCATTCATGGGATTATTCTAGATTTCAAAGCAAATTAAAACTTGGCTTTAGACATTCAGATGAATGATCTAGAGAACTGAGACCATGTCCCTTTTTCCTGTTTAGTTTGGGAACAAGCAGGTATTTAGATCTTTATTTGCTATTTGAATTCATTCAAAAAGAATATTTTACTCTGCAAATGAACACCAGACCAAAGACTGTTCATCAATTATGTATGGCACATACTCACCACAGACACTGATAATCAGAAGTCAGTGGGTATATTGTTTTTCCTGGCTACTGGAACTACATATAATTTTCTTTTTTTGATTTTAAAATTTTATAAATTGGCAGGGTCCTCCAGGAACTTGATGCAAGAAATTATCTACTCATGGAAGAGGAAGAGGAAGCATGTGTGTGTAGGAAATATCCAAGACTAAAAGGTTGAAGACATGTAAGCCCTGTTCTTTATTCTTTTACAAAAGGAAACAGAGAACCTAGAGATAAACTCTGTGTCTTGTTAAGCTGTATCAGTCCCAGAAGTCTTTCCTGCCTAGCAGGAGGATGGCAGGAGAAAAGCTAAAGCACTTGAAACACATTATTTATTGGTGACCAAATTTTACATATGTGTATTTTTTATAACAGCCTTTTCCCATAATTTCCTCTGTATGTTTAAGTGCAGTACCGTTTATGATGCCTTTTATCTTGTATAACTGTCATCCCATTTGTGGGGGAAAACACTGAAATTGAATTTTTGAGAATTTCATTTTCCCAGCCAGTATCAGGTTTGGTATATTAGTAGCTCCCAAACAGGTATGCTAGAGCTCATGAGAGCTTACTGCACTCACGGTCTTGTTCAAAATGTGCCTGCCACGTGCTTGGTATTTTCTACAAGTGATTGAGTTTAGAATAGCAATTTGTAAATGGTTAATGCTCAATAAAGGCTTATCTACCCCTACCTCAGTGGACCTAGCGGCCTTTCTGCTTGATCAATGACATATTGTCTTGCTCACTGCTTCTTGCTCCTGATCTTCATGTGCTGAGATTTTCCCACTCTTTTCCCTTGCATGCTGCTCGGTAATATCCAAGAACTCAAACATCAGCTGAATGAATGGCCTGAGAGTCATGGCCACCACCTCAGACCCTACTCACAGAAACACTACCTGTGGTCTTGGGTCTCATCTGAGTGAAACAAGGGAATCTAATTATAAATTTCTGCTGGCTGGAGGGACTTGATGAAAGCTTCAAGATCCTGAGATTTTCCTGGAAACTTCTCTGCATTCTGGTAAGCTTCCTGCTAAGGATAATATACAAAGAGCCTAATTAGTTCATTTCTCTTTTCAGTTCCACAATCCTAAAAAGAGGGTATAGGGAACTAGCGTGAATGGTTCAGCATCAGGCTGAAAGAAGGTTGTCTGGTACGTACAGATAGCTAAGGCAGGATCTCCTATACTCAGGCCGCTCCTGATAGATGTGCGTCTAATTTGTTTTTAAAGACCTCCAGCACAGAGGCGTCACAGCATCCTCGGGCAATTCCTGTGCTTTGCTATTCTTATCATTAGAAAGTATTTCCTAATGTCTGACGTAAATCTTCCTTGCCACAAGCTGAACTCATTATTCTTGTCCTGCCCGCTATAACCAGAAGCTACTTCAGTAGTTACCTGCTCACTTCCATTCCCACTGAATGCAATTTTGTCCTTTGATTCTGATGTAAAGATGTACACTATGTTTATAGAAGTGGAACAGATGTATTTACAAGTATGCGTCAAAGCTTTACTATTTCTTGGCATTAAGAACCGAGGCCATCATCTCTAGTGCTGCTGTTTTCAAAGTGCAGTTGTACGGGGATCAGAAGAGACTTTTAGGGATAATGCAGGCATAGGCAATACAGTTGACATAGCAAACACTTAGTCACGTAATGCCAAAAAGGTAGAAGGTTCATAGAACCATAGAATGGTTCGAGTTGGAAGAGACCTTAAAGGTCATCTAGTTCCACCC
Organism: Burhinus bistriatus; assembly: GCA_013397275.1. Lineage (NCBI taxonomy): Eukaryota > Metazoa > Chordata > Aves > Charadriiformes > Burhinidae > Burhinus > Burhinus bistriatus. The sequence goes on from VYXH01006673.1 coordinate 268,366, forward strand.
CCCCTGCCATGGGCAGGGACACCTCCCACTGGACCTGGTTGCTCAAAGTCCCATCCAGCCTGGCCTTAAACACTTCCAGGGATGGGGCCTCCACAGCTTCTCTGGGCAAGCAAAGGTTGGTTTATTTTGATTGGTTGTGTATATTTGATATCTAATCAAAAGTCTACTGAAGACGAGAGCATGTGTACTTTGTCCCTTAAGACCGGACCAATAAAACTTTCAAGACTTACCTGCACCTATAACCAAACCTGCCTCTTGGAGCAGCAGATTCTGCATATGTTGAATACCTTAACATGAGCTCTTATTCATGCAGCCTGGACTTGGAACAGTCGTGAACAGCACATCACAGACCCATTTACTGCCAAGTACCTCAGTCTTGACACTTCCTAGTACAGAGGTTTTGGAAGGGATCCATCTCTCCTAGCATCCGGTGGCAAAAGTCCAGTTCCTACATCTGAGCTATTTACCATAGAATCACAAAATGGTTTGGATTGGAAGGGATCTTTAAAGATCATCTAGTCCACACACACCCCCTTCCATCAGCAGAGACATCTGTCACTAGATCAGGTTGCTCAGAACCCTGTCCAACCTGATCTTGAATGTTTCCAGGGATGGGGCATCTACCACCTCCCTGGACAACCTGTGCTAGTGTTTCACCACCCTCAGTGTAAAAAATTTCCCATTTCTATATAGTCTAAATCTACCTCCTCACAACAGGCTCTGCTAAAAAAGTTTGTCCCCATCTTTCTTATAAGCCCCCTTTAAGTACTGAAAGACCACAATAGGGTCTCCCTGGAGCCTTCTCTTCTCCAGGCTGAGCAACCTCAACTCACTCAGCCTGTCCTCATAGCAGAGGTGTTCCATCCCTCCCATCATTTTTGTCATCCTCCTCTGGATCCCATCCAACAGGTCCATGTCTTGTACTGGAGACCTAAGCTGGACACAGTACTCCAGGTGGGGTCTCATGAGAGCGGAGAAGAGGGGCAGAATCACCTCCCTCGACCTGCTAGCCATGCTTCCTTTTATGCAGCCCAGGGTACGGTCAGTTTTCTGGGCTGTGAGTGCACATTACCTGCTCATATCTAAATTTCCATCTAACAATGTCCTCAAGCCCTTCTCTGCAAGGCTGCTTTCAATTCATTCATGACCCTGCACGTACTGATACTGAGGATTTCTCTGACTCAGGTGCAGGACCTTGCACTTGGCCTTGTTGAACTTCCTGAGGTTCACATGGGCCCACTCCTCAAGCCAGTCCAGGTCCCTCTGGATGGTATCCCTTCTCTCAAGCCTGCCAAGTGTACTTTCTAGCCTTTTATCAGGAGCTGTGTCGATACAGTCAGTCAAGTTCATGTGACCAAACATAGTCATCTCCTTGAGCTGTATTACACACAGTGTGTGTTAATTGCATTGACTAATTCTCTGTTCGTGCAGCCCAGGGTGACTCGTGCAGATGTAGATGCCTTCATTTGAGACACCTACAATTAGTCATATATATCCCCCGTGTAAAACGAAGCCGCAAGTATTCAGTGCCAAGCCAGAGCCAGCAATAGTGACAGAGAGCGTACGAGTGATAAGATTTGCTATGCTTTCACTTGCTCTTGACTCACTGGATAGCACAGGCACAGATGGAGAATCTTTGCCTCCATTCAGAGGGCTCTGCATAGGCTCTAGTTCACAAAATTCAGTTTGTAGAACGTCTGTTTCTCTTTGAATGAAAAAAAAAATGCTTTGTGGAATAACTTACAGTACAATGGTGCCTCAGAGTCCCAGTTAAAATCTGAGAATGGATGTGCAGGTTTGAGGGTTTCATTTTTCAGAAAGGCAAACTCCACTAGCAGCTTGATTCAGAAGTTCATTTGAGTGGTTTCTATATTGTAAAATTACCCAGGATTAGTTTGGTAAGCTTTAGCTACAAAACAAGAAGTCTCATGATTGTTTACATGTACATTGAAAAATGTGGTTGAGAATAAAGTGGAAATATTTCATGTGGTAGATCCTCCTTGTCATGTCACTTTATTTTGACAACAATATGAGATTGAAGACCCTAAGTTTCTGCACAGGTATTTTTGCAGCTGTGTTTAAATCAAACATTAACTTTCTTTCAGCAACACAACGATTATATTCTTGCAACCATTCAGTAAATCGTGGATGTTTCCTGGAAGAGTGAGCTGGTTAGTACCTGGTGCTCTTTTAAAATGAAATTTTACTGCTGTATCTTTCTTTTTCCACCATAAAAGGGTTTCTCTACTTGTCTGTAAACAGGCAGTTTGGGTCCTGTATGTTGGGACTCACCGCTTTTCTTCATTGTGTTTCAAAGCTCATCTTTTGCAGCACACTAAAACTGCTGCAGGAACTTCTATACTGTGAGGCAGAGTTTGCCACCCACTTACAGGGAAAAAATCCCAAAGTCTAGAAATACAAATGAAAACTTTTCATCAAAGAGTTAAACAGAGCCAAGCAGAAAATCTCTGTGCTTTCTGCTTTATTGCATGCAGAGGCTGGACATGCTATCATTTTGTTAATGCCGCTATTTAGATAGATCTTGCTGGATGTACTTGAAGCTCTAAGTATCTTGATTCACAGGTATTTTCTAAGCAAGGCTGTTTCTGTGACATTGACTTGAACTTGAATCTGGAAGTGTCAAATGAAGTATTTTGCTGTTTGCTATCTAGCTGGCTGCAATTCATCTATATGAAATCTGATCTGATCATCTAAGGACCCTAACAGGAGCAAATGAAATGTTTTATCACCCGGAATCACTCGAGATGACTTTCCAGAAGGTGTAAAAGGCTGCTATGATGGGCTGTCTTCCTTGTACTTGGGGATGAGATATTTTTGCTGCAGTGAATCTGCAATATTAGGGTAGGTGCATGTCTGTCTTCTCTTTGTCTGTCCAGCCCTATGCGTTTCTGCTAGGAGATGAAAGCTCCCCATTGCACCTATGATCTTATTTTGGTCCTGTCCAGCAGCTTCCAACCACGTCAGACTACGAAGCAGAGTAGGATATGATCCCCTGGCCCGTTCACAGTGTGCTGCTGCCCTTTCAGCTCTGTCAAGAAGAGGACGGAGCTGGCTCTGAGGCTCCAAACTCCTTCCTGGCTCAGTACTGAGAAATCTCAGAAGCTGCTGCAAGTTGTCCCTTATCTCATGATTCCCTTACTCTTACTTGACTCATATTTTGGCCTGACATCCAAACCTGATTTTATCAAAGCTTCTTTATCTCAGCTAAAACCTCACTCTCCAGCTCCTTTGTCCCCCCTGCTTCTTCCTAACCAGCTTGCTCAGGAGAGGTCTGGGCATGGTTTCCACCTGGAGATAGTGTTGTTATCTCACTGCCTCTCCTCTGTTGGTGAGTGGGCACAAGGGAGGTCGCAGTCTCTTGTCATTAGCCTGGGACCCAGTTGTGCCTTTGCCGTCTGCCCCCTACATTGCCTCCTGGGTGTGACACCCACAATACAGCCTAAGCTAAGGTCCTGAGGGGCTGGGAAAGGGGGAAGGAGGGTAGATTGGTATCTAAACATCTGAATTTTCTTCATTCTCTTTTTTTCTCAGGAAGAGCAATTTTAAAGTTCTGAGGAGAGTCAGTCTTCCTGGTCACTCCTTTTGCTGTTGCTTTATGTCTGAGCTCTGGCAAATGGTGAGCAGATTAAAATGATAGTCTCCATCAGGTGCTCACCTTGGAAGTATGCTGATTACCTCAATCCCATCCCCAGCACTGGAGAAGGGCCTCAGTCATGACTTCAGGTGAGAGGAGAACAGCTTCAAACCTGCCTTCATGATGCTAAGCTCAATGAAAACAACATTAAACCACAAGACAGAGTAAGGTTCAAGTTGCTTCTCAGCTGGAAACTCTGGAGAAACAGTAAACACAAAGCCTGCCACTGCCAGGGAGTTGTTTGTTTGTATTCTCCTTTAACGAAGCTGCTCTTCAGAACGAAACCCTGCGCTCCCCAATGCGCAATGGTAGCCTTAACCACAGCCCCTGTTGTGATAAAAACAGTGCCCAGAGAGGGGTAGGATGTGGCAGTCACCCATACCTTCAGCTGTGTATTTTTAAACATCAATAAATAGATGCTTTTCAGGTGAAAAGGAGTGTGAACAAGCACCGTACGCAATGCCTTCCCTTGAGGGCAGGCAGCTGCTCCTGGCTTTGGCTGCCCGCTGCAGACACAGCGCGGGGGGAACTGTAGCAGCCCGCTTTGGCAGTGGTGGGCAGGTGTTTCTGGCTCCCTGCTCTTGTGTGTTTCCCACAAAGCATCTTGCTTATTTAAAAGGCTGGGACCATCAACTTCATGCTATGTTCCTGCCTCTTGTTGAAGTTCCCAGCTCTGCGTGTGGTGAAAACTTCACCTCTCTAAAAGGCAGCTGCTGGGATCCAGGACACACTTTCATGGCAACTTTTCAAATTTCCCATTAGGTATGAGACCCAGGGATTTCTTCTGAGGTTAGCAAGATCCCCCAAAATAGTTTTTTTCACCTCTAGCATCAGGAAAGAGAAATAACTTTTTTTTAACCCTTACCCCAGATCTCTCTATGCCAGAAAATAAAGAAGTTAATTTTCTTCCTGACATTCCTGTGTGTCACACCCTCATTACAACATCCTTCTACAGGAGCATTCCTGTGCGTGAGAAACAGAAAAGTGAATCTGAAGTGACTTTACTTGGTCTAACTCTGGTCAAAATTGCTGCCAGCAGTTACTCCCACGCATAGCCATTGCTCATAGGTAGATGTGAAACTAGAGTTTTTATCTTCTCCTGTCAAAAGGGCTCAAACCGTCAGGATCAAAAGACTATGGGTAAGAGAGGAACACGGTGTGTGCCGGTGAGTTTGCTTAATTCGCAAGTCAACAGTAGAAATAATTTCTATGCCAGGCACATAAAGAACTTTCGTAAACCGTCCCAGTGATTAATACACTGACGAACACGTCAGTCGCAGCTGGAGCTGTTGCAGTGTTAGAGTCACTGGAGGGGCTATCATCTCAGGTGATGATCTTAGAGGATATTTCTCCACTCTGCTTTCCAAAGTGGTGGGTTTATGCCAGCCTCCTGCCTCACGCACTCCCACCAGAGCACCCAGATGCCTGCGTCTAAAGGGATGCTCGCTTTCTCTCTGGGAAGCCAGCCTCTAGCATAAGGCTGCAGTGCGAACCCCTCGACATGTTAAATACATGGTGGCTGGAGTTTCACAGATTTTCTGTCATTTTTGTCAGTCTGAGACTTTGAACAATGGCTGTGACGAATGCTGAATTTTAAAACAGGGTCGTGCTTTCATTCCAACTATATCATCTTAGGAAGTTTAAAAGACATGCTCTGTACTCTTGGTAGGAAAAGTCAACACTCACAATTTGGTGGAAATGTTATGTGCCTTCCCTGAAATAAATACTGGAAACAGAAAGCCAGCTGGAATCTGATCTTTACCAATGCTTGGAAGCTGGGTATGTTGTACCCGTGAAAAGCGGATGGTTAGATACATCAAGGGGCTAGCACACACATAGAGGTATATGATGACACAAAATGTTCAAGACTGACCAATCTCCTTTGGAGGTGATATTTTCCCGCGATGTTATTTTTGGGCTGAACACGGAGCAGGAATCTCACATGTAGTTTGGAGAAAGCTGCCCCTTTAAAAATCAGCCTTGTGATTCTGCTTGTCATGTGAAAGTTTCAGCTGAATGCTAATGAGGAAAATCTGTTTTCAGTTAAGCCAACGTAAACTCAGGGAAATTTAAGCGGGATTGGTGAAGTCACTTCAGATTTGCACCATAGCGTGTTTGATTGGAATATTTGCTTTCATGTAACTTCTGCGGCTTTATTCCGTTCATTATGTATGACCATAATTTATGGAGGTTCCACATGCACATGCAAGTTAAGGCAATTTGGTTTCTTTTATTAAGCTATGAGTCTGTTTTATAATCAAAGTAAATCAGGCTCATTTGCACACCAAAAAATCTTGGTGTGGGTTTCTGTCTGTGGGAGTGGAGACAAAGTATCTTGCTTGCTGACTCTAGCCAAACTATGCATTTAGCTTACACAGTTAATTTTCATGGTGACTCAGTGCAATTCATTTGCTCTAGCGAGATATGCAAATGCTAATTTGTGAGAGCTGTATTCAAATTTATTTCTTACAAACACATGTACGAGTATGAAGGACCTCAACAATGTTACCTTGGAGTTTTGCCATGATAATTAAGAGGTAAATATGGCTTGACACAGGGGAGCGGAGAAGCCACAAAGTAGATCACATCACAAAGCTGTAAATTTCCACATTAGCTTTGTCCTGGCTGTTACTCAGCACACTCTGACTAGCCGACTCTCCCAGAGCAAAAGCGCCAAGTGAAGATGTTTCCTCCAGTACCACTTGGCCTCCTCCCCCCAGCGGCTGAGTACTGACACGCATGACAGGCAGCCTGAGGTCCTATCTCATCTCTGACCCTTTAAATGCTGCATTGACAAAAGGCATAAACCCCTGTTCTTTTGAGTCTGCTGCGTGAGCTAAAACACAATAGTTCCGAGCTAGTTGCAGACTCATTGTGGTTCTGGCCAAATGACTATGTTTCACTACGTTAAGGACTGAGTTGTTCCTTAAAGGATGGATTTTATGCTAAGAATGGTAGGAATTTCATTGCTGAGGAGATGTGTCCATCTGACCTTTAGCTGAAGGGAGACAGCCTGCATCTACACATGGGGGAAAGGTGTGCCCTTCTTGCCATGTGCTGCATTCTGTTTACTTGACCCTGCCCACCACACCCTGCCCTGTCCCATCTATCTCCCAGACGGGACGGAATGGAGCAATCCTGTTTCTCCCCTAAGCAGTAGAGTGAAGCGTTCCTGGCTCTAAAGAGCTTGGTTGGAGTTAGCTGATCCATGTTGGCTGAACCACAAATACATTTGTGAGTATAGTGTAAAAAAAAAATCTCAGAGGTGTCTGAAATCTCTTTTTTAGCGACACATTATTGTAAATATAGTTTTAAGAATTGGCAAGCTCTCTGTAGGCCTGATGTCAGATTGCTGTCATGTCAATGATGTTCATACAGTCTGAGGTCTGCAGTACCTTCTTTATCAGGAACTTTGGTCCATGCTGGTCTCTGGGTCCCCCATAAGGGATAACTCTTTGGCACAGAGGCCTCTCTGGGCTGTCTGTCCTACTTCCCTGTGGCAAAAGGGTTTTCATTCCTTTCCCCTTTGTGATCAGTATTATGGAGCCTTCATTATAGAAAATCTCCGCCCTCTTCCCAGGATAGCAAGGGGAGGTTAAAAGACAACCATATTCAAATGTTAGAGACAGCAGAGAGTTTTTTATTAGTGAGGCCTTTTCACTCCTTGGGTACTTTCCTGAGTGGGGTCAACATCTGACCATTGCTGCAGATTTGCATCTCAAAAAGCAATTTACTAATGGAAAGGCATCTTTCCACAAAAATCATTCAAAGATAGCACTGTCTATCAGAACAATGAATATATGAACAGATAAAAATGAAACACCATAAATAAAACATGCACAATCTTATTCCAGCTTGCCACAGGTCAGCCTAAAAGAGTTGACAGCTCCTGGAAAGGCTTTGCAAAACATCTCAGCATTAAACAACTGTAACTTTGACTCCTAAATGCCTTTGTTTATCTCGGCCAACATCCAGAACTCATACAAAATAATTATCTACCAACACACAGACTGTTTTCATGCAACCCCCAGACATACACATAGCCATATCAGATCCTTATTACTCCTCTTAGAACTGTCCTGTAGAGACGACTGTTGCCTTTGAACAAGGTTAATGAATGCTCGATCCTGAAGCTAATGGCAACTCCATTCTTGAGCTAGGATTTTTCAGATAAGACACCCTGTTTTACTACTGAGAAACAGGTCAGGAGAAGATAGTTACAAATTCTGAAAACTTGACATTACCCCACTGACGCTTCCCTTCAGAGTAAATATTTTTAAGTGGATGATGGAGCGATGTGGCAGAGAGTACGTTACATCATTTGCTGATTCCAGATACTCCTGCTACATTGATTCTAATGTGTCTGTATAATAGCAACAGTCCGTACAGAGTAGCTCATACCCCCTTCCAAATCTTTGTGACTAATATTCTGCAGGGAAAGAATTACACACTGGGAACCCTGCATTTTTCCCTTGTTCTTTTAGCTTACTATTTGGAAAAACTGAGGACTTTTCAATGCCAGTTGGATAAGATGTTCTTCATTCCTAACGCTCTACCCTACATTTGCTTTTGTGCTTTTTTGTGCAGCATTTCAGGGATGATATGTGAAGTGCTTACAGCATAGATGTAGCTGTGTACACAACACATAGGGGTCTGGAAACCGTCTGGAAAGATACAGAAAGGCAGTGCAGCACGGTGTGCATACCACTGGAGCAGGATCTAGGAGACCTGGCTTTTGTTCTTGGGTCTGCCACAGACCTTCCATGTGACTTCAGGCAGAGAAGTCATTTCACTTATCAGCCTCTGTCTATTCCATTTAGGCTGTAGATTGGTTTAAGAACTCTGATACTTAGCACAGTACTTAAAATGATGTGTCACCTTTTCAGATGGGTCCTCTCTACATGGCATCACTAATAGAAATCTCTTAGGGGTCCATAATCATGCTGATTGCTCTTTCCCTGAAATTAATACACCATTATCATCATAATCATTATTACTGTTAAATTTTAGACTTAGATTTTCTTTAGAGATATTGTTCCATGTTCATTGCTTTTTACTCATGAAAATGTTCCCTTTTGAAAACTGCCAATTACCATCAGGAAGACACCAACTGCCCTGGGTGAAAAAGATATGCCATCTGAAACTATCATCTCTACTGAATTCCCCACCAAATAAATGTAATAAATGCACTGTTCATGCAAAAGACCTAATGTAAATATGAAATGAGAAATAAAACAAACTGCGGCATACTATGTAGTAAAGACAAGTGTCAATGTAACTTTGGAATATTATAATTTTCTGTTAAGCGAAAGAGCATGGATAAGTCCTGCCATACATTTCCTTTCACACACATACAAATGACATGCTGGGCAGTAGAAAGACATATGTGAATCATGTGAGAAAAATTTTAGAAGCCTAGCTAATGGGCAAGACAATTAAAACAGGGGAAAAACAGGTCAGAACTAGTCTGAGCTACTATTTTTTCAAACTATCCAAAGGCAGGTTTGAAGAAGAGAATAAGCTACCTTCAGGGCAAGGGCAGGATGGATTTAGGTGTGCTCAGAATGCGTGTCATTGTCTGTAAAAGAAATCACTAGTAGGGCTATAGCTAATAATGAGCCAAATCCTTGGCCTGTATTTCAAGACACACATGAATACGTGGGGATGAGGAGAGCCTTTGAATTTCATTTCTCTCTTTCTCTTCTGTGAGAGCTGTGGAGGTTCATACAGATGTTTCTTTCAGCTGGATAAACATTAATATCATGGGGAAGCTCTGTCTCAGGTGTAAGACTTTTAAGATATAACCTTGGTGTGCAAACGAGGTAGAGTTAAAGAATGCTATTAGGATGGGATTTGTGATCATCTCATATGGGTTCTATTTGGCAACCAGGCAATCTAGCCCCTTTCCTGACACGATTTTCATGGACTCAAGTAAGAGGGCAATGTACTGAGATGGCCGCTGAGATCGTATTCAAGTAGGAATTACAGAACCACAGAATCACAGGGGTTGGAAGGGATCTCTGGAGATCATCTAGTCCAACTCCCCTGCCAGAGCAGGGTCACCTAGAGTAGGTTGCACAGGATGGCGTCAAGACAGGTTTGGAATGTCTCCAGGGTCGGAGACTCCACCACCTCTCTGGACAGCCTGTTCCAGTGCTCTGCCACCCTCAGAGTAAAGAAGTTCCTTCTCATGTTTAGATAGAACTTCCTATGGTCAAGATTGTGCCCATTACCTCTTGTCCTAGAATTGCAGGACTTGACCAAGGAACCTCATGACATATCACACCAAATGGACAGAGTACAAAGCTCATACCAATGTCAGCATTTTTATTCTGTTACAAACTTCTCCAGATTGAAAGCCTCAAAGTTTGCGGTGATTTTGTGGAAACTGGCATGACTGGTGTCAGTGAAAGATTTGTGTCGAACCACATAAACTTTGTGGTATTTTCTATTTGAACAGAAAACTCATGAAATGTAATGTTAAGAGTAAATCTGAATTTTTCAGAGCTCATTCAAAATTTAAATTAAAAAGCAAGTGTCCAAAGATCCAGCTTATAGGTTATTTATTCAGGTTTTTCTCAGGTAGAGCCCCACTGCTATGAATGCTGTCGTGTTGCAGTTATACCTATGTAGATCAGACTGAGGTAAAGACACAGGAATGAAACCTGGAGGTATTCTTAAGATCTCAGTGTGATCTGTCTCAGTTAAATGTATGTCAAAGATGCAACAAATGAATCTTTGGTAATAATGCATTCCAAATCCACCTTTGTCTAAAAAGGAAACTCACTGATTTATTGTGCTGAGATACAGTCTGTCTCTACAGATCATGAAAATGAGAATCATTCTTTCAACAGTAGTATTTACTAACCTTTACTAACAGTATGAAGAATACGTCTTTCCAAATTCGGTCATTTGCCTGTTTAGATGTGGTTGACATGAGTTGCTGTGTCACATGAGTACTTGGAAAAACATTTACTCTACACTCCACATAAAAGACATAGAAGTCAGCATAAAAACATAAGTATCAATTGTAGAAATTATCTTAAATTACGTGGAATAGTAAAAAGCAATCTAACATACTCCCAATTTATTCTTGTGATTATCATCTTAACTGATGACAATATTTAGTTCTCTTGCTCACTGACTTTGTGGCTTTTGAATGCAAAAGTCAGCTGCTTATGATGTTATGACAGGAGGGAAGAAAGAGATAAACAAATCAGATATACATTTTTGCACTGGATTACAAAGTTAGTTTTCATCACTGAGGAGGTACAGCATATTACTCCCTTAAGTTTCCATACATGTTCAAGATTTACTTATTCCTAAATTATCAAATGGCAAGGATAGAGCACTTTAACCAAATGGAGCAGCTCAGTCCATCAGATCAAGCCATGGTCCATGTAGAGGGTAGACTTTTTAACTTAAGTCTTGCAGGGAGAAATCTTGATGGTACCTGATGATCATTTATCCTAGTAAAATTGAACGCTATGATGAGATGAGGTGGGTGGCTATAAGTATGAGTTGGGCATGAGCATAAGGATTGTGAAGACCTGTTTATGCGAAAAGAAATACTGCTATCAGGGTAAGTTAATATTATCCATAAACACATTAAGGCTAGAAATGAGAAAATGGTTTCTGAACTTCAGTGTAGCAAGATTCTGGAACTGTCTTTTAATAGGAGTGATCAACTAAACCCTTAGTATTGTGAAAGGTGCTACATCCTTTTGTAGAAGTCTCCTCAAGTATGATTGCACCTGAAGAACAGAAAGATGTCCTTCCAGTCCTTCTCCTATAAAAATTTTAGTTCAGCACCTTCGTATTACTAATTGGAAAAAAGTCTTTGAAAATGTGGCTGGGGATGTAAGTCCCTATATGAAGCTGATGGGTGTTAATTTTGAATATTAAGGTTTTTTTCACTGAAGTATACTTAAAGGTCTTAGTAGAGAGGAGCACAGACTTGCAAGAAAATAGTTCCTTTGTGGACTAGTTGTGATTTTATTTTATAAAAGCTTATATAATGTCCTTTCTCCTAACTTTTTGGCTAATTTAATTTTGTATTCTTTATTAGAAAGTGTTGAATGATATTGAATATGAAAAGAGGACAGATTCCCATGAAGAATCTGTTTCATGTTTGAAAACAAATCTCATCCATTTGACTGGAACTGAGCAGAGTTATGAAGTTTTACATCTGCATTTGGTTGCTGGACAATGTTTTGGGGTCACTGATATTCAAAGGACCCAAAATTTTGATTTGGTGTGCCAAGCATTTACAACATTAGAATCAGTGAAGCTCTTCTTGTTGCCCGTCTCGTCTAAATCTGAGATGAGAGGCTGATTTGACTTGCACTCTATCTTAAATGTAAAGTGACATAATTTGAAGAGAGAGGAGAGTTGACTGGTGCTCTGTTTTACATTAGAAAAATCTCACTTTCTAGAAATGATGGAGCTACAGGCAAAGGTAACACTGATAGATGTTTTAACGTTAAAATATTTAGGAAAAAAGTGGTAGTTGTCATTTTAATTCAAAATTTTCAAGAGTCATTGACAGAAAAATGAATTTCCAGTGAAAAATATTCAAAAGGTTTATATTCCAGTCATGGCTTAGAATAACAACAATAAAAACATTTCAATTTTTTTTTTTTAAATAAAAAAATACTATTTCTTGCCCAGCTCAGTAGAAATAACACATTTTTCTAATGTAAGTTCATTTCTATTTGGGATGTAAACGAGATTCAAATTCAAATCAGTGCAGACATTTATTTTTTTATTTAGAAAATAGAAATTACCCAACATTCTACCTGGTAAGTAATGGTCTGTGATGTTATTAGATGGCACATTTAAGTTCAGTGAAATGTCCTGGGATGATATCAGAAGGGGTTGCATGTGAAAATGCAGTCTGTAGCTCAGAGAGTGTGAACAGCTGATGATGATAAAGACTGACATTTCAACAAATATTTATGTCCTCTGTGTGCATGGGAGAGAAAAAGAAAGAGAGTAGTGACAAGGGGCCAGGTTATTCCCTATACAGGAAAAACCTGCTTCAAGGGCAGGAAATTCCCATGGGTTTCCATTCACAAAGGTTTCTTCAAAGTTATCTCACCGCGGGCAACAAGTTTTGCTGTCCTATTGAAATTCCTATGCGTTCAACCTGCTAAAGCAAGAGATGTGTACACAACTCCAAATTCCCTTCCAATACCCTTTCCTGTCCACTATCTTCCCCCGTTAGCAACACAACTCTTGCAAAGAGTTCCTATAGTCTGCCTTTTTGAATATGCAGCATTTTTAGATCCTTTCCTACATCTAATGTAGGTCCAGACATTTCAACTGTGTCCTGAGAACTTACGTTCCTAGATACGATGAAGTGGACATTTTTCAGCTGGGGAATCAGAAGTCTGGGTTTTCTGCTAGATAAGGAAGAGGAATTCAACCAACAGAATTAAATTTATCTGGCTGGTCTGTATTTTATCCTCATCATACTGATAAAAGTGAAATCCAGGGAATGGAGAAGTAAATGAGTTCAGTAGATATGCTTTTTAACCTCAATTTCCTAAAGAAGCAAGGCTTGTAGGATCTTGCTTTTTGTTTTAGAGGGCCTGCTGTTTCCCCCAGATTTGTCAGCACGTTAGCACTCTGAGATGTTATGTTCCTACAGGATTAATAGAAATGGGAGGATGTGAGGCCGTGTAGAAGAGAGCATGTTGACATGACAACTAAGGAAAATGCTGCAACATCAACTCCTCTGCCAAAAGTTTCGGTCTGAACTCTGCCAAGAACCCCGGAGGATCCATCTGACCATGACACAAATTCATAGTAAGCCCAACCTTATTTGTTTCAGTGCTTACAGACCTAATCGTATACTTAAAAAAAAAAAACCCTTGCACACAATTCCCAGATGCTTAGGTTTTCCAAAGCCCTTGGTATAGGTCTCAGCCCTTTTCCAACAGGGCCAAAGGAGATTTTTACCACTGAGTTTAACAGAAGCCTCGTGAGGCGAAGGTTATAGTAACAGACAATTGTGTTACAAACACCTTGAGCATGTGAAATAGTTAAATCAGACATATTTTGAATAACCTGATGTGATTTACGCTTGTGCTGCAGAAGGTTTTTCAGCCTAAGAATGAGGTGGTGGATGCGCGCATTATTTGTATGGGCAAGGAATGGTTTATATTTTCTAAAACCTTGTTTATCTTCACATTCCACTTCTTAACTGGCTTTCTCTTTGCTCGGTTGTTAACCTACAGGACCAGCTATTAGCAAATGGTAAATTAAAGACAACGCCAACAAAAGGTCAGGAGTATATTCTCCCAGAGCTATTTCATATACAATCCAGAGACTTCCTCTTGCTCCATTTACTCAGAGGAATTAAGAGCAGGTGAAGGTAGGGTTGTGTGCAACTGATAACATCAAGAACACACCTGAAAATGAAGTCGTGAATGAGTAGTTTTGGCCTGATTGCCCTCAGTCTGCTGGGTATTGACCTGTTTTATCTGAAGTAAACCTGAAAAGAACCATTCCAAGCTGAGGAAGAACAACATTATGGAAATGCCAAGTTACTTATTGCTATTATTATTGTGTGGCAAATTGGAAGCAGGAGAGCAAAAACACAGACTAGAACTATCCAACAATAGTTTCGGGTTGTCCTCTGTTGCCTTTTGTTAATCAGCTAACGTGTTTTGCTTCCTTCTGGTTACTGCACTGTATTGTTTGTATACTGTAAACAGATTACAAATCACACTTTGTTGTGTTGTGTCTAAGTTTGGAAGGCTCCTAATAAGCCTGAGAAATAATCCTGCTAATTCTAAGTAACTGCTTAAAGAAAACAGTCAGATCTGTTTCTTCTTTTTAAGATGGTTTCCGTTGTGTTAAACCAGTAAATTTTGATGTAAAAGAATGAACATAAAGGTCTAGTATGCAAAATTCATCAACTTCTTCCTCTTTTTTGGAAGATTGAAATATATTGAGGAAAACACCATGTTAAATGTTCTTAATGGTCATTCTGAGACATTTCACACTGACCAAAGCTAAGTTCTGGTTGCTCTCACAGAGCAGGTACAATCTCACATTCACAGTGGTATATGCTGACAGAGGAGTCTAAGGATGAACTGAAGTATTGTGAATAAACCCCCAATGTAAGTTGGTCTGTTCATGAAGGGGTTTTAGTTTTAAAGAAAACCCCAAACTTTCATGTTAATAGGTAGTGTACTGCTGATGTTTTTTCTTCTCATACTCATTAAGTGACAGTTAACCATTAAAAATAACTGTAACATGAGAATATTCATTGAATAAGTGTGTAAAATGTGAAGAGGCACAATTTTCCAGTGTCAGAAACCTACATTGTTGTCATTCCTCAGTTCAGAAGCGCATACAAAGAATGGGCAAATTAGGTTTGACGTGACATTCAAACTGCAAATCCTTTTTGACTTAGCCTTGGTAATTTCTTCTTTTCCAATATGTGCATTAGCTCCTGCTTTACATGACTCTTAAGACTATCTCCATGTGCTGCAATAGTCCCTTTACTTTCTAGCAAATATTTTGACTGTGCTGTTTTTTAAAACGAAAACATGCACACGACACAGATGATTACATTTTATCTGGTGATCATCTAATGTTGCAGTCCAAGTTGAAGGCAGTCGGTACCAGTCTGTAACACACACTACTCAAACTTAACTTATCAGTCTGACAAGGAAAACATGCTTTATTTCACATACAAACAAGTGAAGACTATGAGAACAACAAATACGAAATGTTAATGAGCGTAGAAATGTCAAATATTGATCAGGAAAAGTCTCCGTGTACTTTAAGTACAAAGAGTTCCCCAACTAGGCCTTTTTCTTGTCTGATGGAGGGAGGGGAAGGAAAGCAAGTGTACATTATAAAGAAAAGAGTAAACACAACTTTTATGGTTTAAGTGATGTAAGTAAAGAAGGCAGCTAGTAAAACATCCTAACTTTCAGATGCCTAGGGAGATTATTGCCAGCATAAATCCCCTTGGTGTATGAAACAATCCTAACTCTGTTTAAGTCTCTGTCTCTCCATGTTTTGAATGTATCCACATGTCAAACTGATTTTTCGTCTGTTTTGCACAATGCTGCTTTCATCAGACAACCTGTTTTATAGTTTAGAAATGCCTTTGCAAAAGTACTCATTAAAACCTCTTTGTGCAGGGAATGTTGCTTCTTTGTTTAGATTTTAATTTACCAAAGATTTTCTATTGAGACTACCACAGATCCTCTCAAAATTTTGATTCCTCGAGTGAATACACTGTCTGCTTCAGGCAACTGAAACAGTGTCTGGAGTCTAGAAGGCAGTAAATTATTGTCATTTAATCAGCCTCAAGGTGAGGCTGGTTTTATCCTCTGGGTACTTGGCACCCTATGTGGCAGATTTTGAACAATATCACACTCTCCTGTGAGAAAGAGACAGTGTGGAGAAAAAGAGGGTCCACTAACGTAGTGGAGATTTCTTAGCTGGAAAATCCAGCAAGGACTATTACACACGGAGACATCAGCTCTGCTTCAGCAAGTCTCGGAGCTGCAGATTACTGAATGCTGGAACACATACAGGGAAGTATTTCGGGCAGATTTCTGCTTTTTATATTCTTTCTGTGGTATCTGCTACTGCCCGCTGGCAGAGCCAGGAGAAGGGGCTGGGCAGACCTTTGGGCTGACTTGCGTTGGCTGTGCTTGCAGTTTTAAGAATGAACCAAAGGGGTTTCCAGAAAGCCTGTGCTTCTCCAGGGGAAGACTTTGCTGTGTGATTGACATCTTCCCCACTTTCGTGCTGAGAATATGTTTTATGCATCATTGTATCCTACACAGTGGCAGAAAAAAACCTTAGAAATGAGAAGCTGCTGAAGCCAAACAATAGCTCAGTAACACGAGGGCTTCTCTACCAAAGTAGTTTAGGGGTATGAGGATACAGTGATTTTTTATTTCCACCCCTGTAATACCCCAGAACTGCGAAATACAGCAACTGGGTTTCCCAATTAGCTGCAAGCATCTACCTGATAGTCTGTTTGATGTCTCCTCTGTCTTCCTACCACTGACTTGAGGCTGTTTCCTCATCTCCAACTTTCTTGGTCTAACACTAACTGTTCCTTTTCCCTTGCAGATGCTGCACTTTCAGGAAGCACAATTGCCTCTTTCCCATTTTTTTGGAAAGAACAGAGAAAACGGTTGATTCTTTCTTCTGCTTCAGTATCCAGAGCCTGGATGGTATCAGTCTGAAAGCAGAAATGGCAGGTTGGCTCCACACCGCAGGATTTCCAGAGAATCTGAGGTGAGACACCTGCACCAAAAAAGACCAGGTGGCCTGGCTGAGACCATGATGTCAGCCTCTATCGCTAACAGCACTGGCATCTGAGTGGTGACACAACGTAATTTAACCAGAAAGTGTGACCAAGTAAAATGCATTATGGCAAAGAACTAGTTAAAGTATTTAGAGATTCTGATTTTGCTAGGCAATTATCTCTTGCTATAGTGGCCTCAAGCATTTCCATCTTGGCATTTGTTGGAAAAACTGCTACCATTTGCTGCAGTCATCTTGTTTGTTATGAATGCTATTTTTTTTACCCCAATAAGGACACAGTTTTATTATAGCTCCACTGGGGAGTCTGAGAGCCCAGGGGTTAAAAATTGTAATTAAATACTCAAGATTTCAATAATCGCATGTAATTTTATTAGGTGTCCCTCTCAATCCAATTTCTGCTCTGCGAGAGGGATTCTTGCTTATTCTGTGCATATGCAATTATGTATGAGAATTAGTTACGGTATCTTCCATAGAGATTTAATCCTTCACCTTTCCCCCAAAAATGAAAATACAAGAAACCCCCAACAGAGCATCTCTGCATAATATGTTAGTCACTAGTGTGAACTGAAGTTTGTTCAGATATATTAAAAAGAACCATTTCAGTCCATCATGAACCGCAGCTCTGTGCATGCCAGCAGCACTAGCCGGAGTCGCGCTCCCATTCACTGCACACATAACAGGGAAACAAGTGTTACTTCTGCATCTCTTTGCAGTAATTGCCAAGTGTGGGGAATGGATCTGCTGTGTGTTAGTGTCTTAATGCAATTTAATTTTTACTTTTGCCTTTGCAATTAGCCTATCTCTTAGAGACCCTGTTAGCCAAAGAGGGTACTGGGGATATTATAGGTTTAGAATAAAACATATTATTAAAATATCCTATGACAAGATATTTAGAGGCTGATGGTTGATTCCTAAACGCACTTATTGGGATCCTTGTAAAGTTTTGGTACCGAGTAGCCTAGCAATATTATTCCTTTGCACTCCTAGTGTTCTCCCGGTCCCAAAATATCCTTCACTTGCTTCCATCCTTCATGCACACTAAACATCCTATTTAAATAAAGGGGCTTTGCCTGTGTAACCCATTTGAGCTGCCTGTCTTCCTTTGGTTCCTGTACATGGGAAATCTGGGATGTTACAGCCCTCGGTTTGAGAGCCTGGTCCTTTAGCATTGAGGCTGTAGAAACCCACACCATAGTCTCCCCAAAGCTTCTGTTTCAGTGATGCTGATATTGATGATCTTTTTTTTTATCCCTTAGAAAGGAATTATGGTTAAAAAGAACATCCTCTAAAGTTTACATCCACGTGAAAATTACCTTTCTTCTGTTTTCTGGGTTGAAACGGTTGAAATGCTCACTTTTCTGCAAAGAAAAAAAATCACCTTTATTTAGAAAACTGGATTTTTTTTCCTAATTTTGTTTTGTTTGTTTACTTGTTAAGACAGTTCTGTCTGCTGTTTGCATATGGATCTTCCGTGTGAGCTAACACGATTTAAACTCCAATGAGATCTTATTTTGATAAGGCATAAGTGTAATGGTGAATTTGATGTCATCAAAACAAGTCACCTGGGCAAGGTCTGAACTTACACAAATTCCTTGTGAATGAAAAGCAATATGGACCTTTTTACGCATAACCCACTACTAATAAAACTGCATGTATGTCTGGCTAATCCTCAGAACTACCTGTTGGCGTGGAAGAGGTAAATGAACAGATCAGATGGATCAGATGGAAATTAGGCTGGAATTTTTCCAGTGCTGAGACAAATCATGCTCTAAGTGAGTCTGGCAATAGATCCTTCAGAAATTTCAAATATTGTTTAGGAAAACCAGCATTTTTTATTTTTTATTAAGTATGCTATGCTATTTGTACCCTTATAAGTATACCTGCAACTTGCAGTTAAAACACCTTATCCTGAGAATCTTAATGCTATAGGCTTCAAAATGACTGAGTTAATTTAGAAACAATTATATAAATCTATAGAAACTTCTTTTCCCTTGGGAAAAAAGCAATCTCTTCGGAGTAGCCAAATTGTTTATCTCTATAAAGTGAGGTCTAATTATGTGCGTGGGTGAGGTTATAATAACATATTTTTTAAAATATGTGATTTTTTTTGTTCATACTCTTCTTATTACAATAAAATGGTCAGATAATGGAATGAGAAATACCATGACAGGAAATTTCCTACCCATAGTTAACATTTGGCTTTGGGCACAAACTGTCCAAGGCTATATTCTGTTGGATGGCTTGGCACTTTTTTGATGATAGCCCATATGTAGATTAACTCTCACAAAACAAAACCTCTTGAATGAAACATTTATAACATCTTTATCCTTACTGTTTAGCAGGGCTTAATCTTTCAGAGTGGGATCTCTCTAGAGCTCTCTGACCTTTACATCTCCTATAACACTCAACAGCAATAATTAATAATCATGACAACAAAAATAATTGCTTTCCAGGTGAATCTTCCATTGTGATCCCATATTTCAGAGTATTTCTCATGAAAGATGTACCTACAGTCTATTTTTCCAGATCAGACTGCATTACATTATATCTGTTTCAGAAAGATTTTAGTGATTATCAATCCAGTGTGGTTGAGAATTTCCCTGACATGAATAGGACTGTCCGTCTGCTTGATCACGTGTGTGAGTATTTGCAGAATGAGAGACATAACTGTTTCAGCTTGTTTTAAATTTATAGTTGATGCTGACAAGAAACCTACAGCCTGTAATCCATACCTGTTCCTGGAAATTTAAATTAAACAAAATATTACCTACTTTACAAATAATATTATCTGTCTTAAACCTCATAAAATAAAATCTAGCTTTCAGTTCTACAGCAAATTTAACATTTTACCCATTTACGTTTGTTATCCAGACTCCCTACCAGGCAAAGAAGACACACTGAGTTGCCACGTTTCAGGGCTGCATAAGAGTGGGCTACATCTATTTAATATGCCTCCCAGTGTGCCTGATTTGCTTTTCTAGGCAGATCTAATGTTTAACACCTCATAGTTAATTTATAATAAAAGGATATTTTTATTCCTTTATCTTTTGATAGATTTAACACTGTGTCCTTCATAATTTAGTACTCTATAACCCTGCTGCTGAACCATTTGTGGATCCTGCAGTTTAATCACAATATGCTATCAAAAACACTATAATGAAGCCAACTGATGTACTGAAAAGAGTAAGTCTTGTGACAATAAGTCCATGTAAAGAAAACACACTTCAGCTGTTGCCACTTCTCTTGTTGAAGTTAGCATATTCTCCTCCAAGGTTATTTGATTTTTAGCAGATAACGTGCAGTCCGGTTAATTGTCCATATAAAATATACTAATATCTTGGCTAGAAGGAGTGAGCTTTCATCATAATGCATTCATACAGTAAATGAGACAGAAAATGAACTCAGCAACAATTATCTTGTCCCTTCTGCAGTTGTCCCAAGTTGTTCCTCTAACATTTCTACACTGACAATACCAGTCTTGTCAGCCTGTCCTTTGTACTGTTAGATCTTGACCTGAAATAACGATGAAGACATTTCAGATTTCTACAGGATTTATTCTTATTTTTGTAAGAGTGTGTATTGCTCTGATCTACATTTTCTCTTGGGCAAACAAAGCAGACATTCACATGCTAGGTAAGCTGAGCTTGAACTTCATAATTCAGCAATGACCTTAAGATATTTGCAATTAGATTTAGTATTCTTATCCTATTACAAGACGACTTTCCAGTTCTACAAAACAGGACGATACCTCATTGAATGTCTTTAAAAAATAATTCTATGTTCTTTCTATTCAGGATGTTTTTTGGTGCAGTGACTATCTTGCCTCACACAAAGAGCACCAGGAATATTAGATGCTGAGTGTTCTCATATAACAAGTAGCTAGTAGCAACACATAAAACAGATACTTGAAGGTGTCCTAAGTTCACCTTAACCTCACCTAGAATTTCCTTCGTGGTGGATGGAACCCCATAACCTGCATGAACACTGTTCCTGCTCTGCTCCTCTTGGCTTTGCCTACCCCATAATTACAAACCAAATTACGATGCACTGGCTTCAGATGTTCTTTTTTTCTTGTCTGTAGCAGACCAGATCTTATTAACATCATGACCAAAGGAACTATTCTACAGTTACAATTGTTTAAAGCTGTCATATGGTTCCCTAATGAGTTATTAAATTATTTTGATCTGGTTTATGCAGGCAAAACCCAACTTGTGTCTGTTAGTATAACTACACCCTGGCCAAATTAAAATTATTTGTAAATGTGGTAGACGGTAGAGTTTAGCAAAGCAGGTGATCTACTCTCCAGTAAGGCACCTGGGAAGTGCCATTCAAGAGAAAGTGGAAGACTTTAAAAAGGCAAGTAGTTTTACTCCTGCAAAACCATCTAGAAAGATTTGGGACTGTAAGAGTTAGAATATGTTTAAGCTAAGATGTATCTTTTTCATCCAAATATTTTGAAAACAATTAATTAACTAATTAGTAGTAGACATATTGAAGCAAGACTATAAGGTCATTGAAAAGAAATCAGGTTTTAATGCATCTTATTCTAGACACGTTTTGCGATTTTTTTATTTTATGAGTTCCCAATGATCTTTCTGTGATTGAACCAGCATTTAAATCAGCAAATAGAACAAGGAGTAAAACTGAACACTGGACCAGTCCTGCAGGAGACAAACATCTGATTTGTTTCTGTCTCAAATCATAGCACAACTTTGAAATCAGCAAAATTTTTTTTTGTTATGTTTTTTTTAGAATTTCTATTGGCAACATCAGCTTTTTTGTTGTAGTATTTTTGGGTGAGATTAAATGTTTTAATGTTCATAAAATACAAATGTTTTCCTTTTACTTACTGAACATTAAATATGGGATTCTTTCAGTTATCCTCTTCACCACTGTCTTTGCCATAGTGGTAAAATACCTTGAAGAAGCTAGTACTTGAGGATCTTAATTTTATATTCTTCTTCGAAATCTGAGTAACCACCCATGAGTCACAGGAAATCTACAGTGTGCTGTGGGAAACACAGTTCTCCTGGGAGCCCAGCCAGTAGGGTTGAAGGGGGACCTAGATTGCACCTCACATAAATCAGTACGCTATTAGGGAAATGAAGGATAATGATTTATTGCACTGATACAAAATAAAACATTTGGCTTATTAAAAAAAGAAAATTTCTGATTTAGGTTCAATAATTTATTAAAAACATTTTAATACAGGGAAAACTTACTAGAAATGTTTTGATTTTACTAGATGGGAGTTGAATAATTGAGGTTTCAAGAGGAAATTTTCCTATTGTTTTATGGAAACTGGTTGATCATTACCACCAAGAATTCCCCTTCTTTGTAACACCAAAGAGTCTGGACTCTGTGTCCTTTGGTTTCAGGTTTTCAATCACATTTCCTCTTCCTCAGACTATACCTTTGGAATAGTTTGCATCCAGCTAAGCAAATGTTATGCACACCGGGGGCACGTTGTGTTTTGTGCAGAGAAGCAGCTGGAGCAAGAGATAAACCTGTGTTGCAACACAGGGTTGTCCTGAGGGAACAGACTCCACTGCTTGACAAACCTCTCCTTCATTCTTGTTAAGGCACCACTTTCCGATCCTTAGCTTTCATCGCGTTTGGTGTACCATGGATTTGAGTTTCTTTGTATTTGGTATAGGGAGGAGACGTTTTATAAAGGAACAATAGCACCAAGAACCATCAGGCATAATCACGCCAGCGTAATTCTTGCACAGCAGCAAGCTTAGTGATTCACTGTGTCTCCTGCCAGATGCTTTAAATCAAGGTGAAGCAAGCAGGAACGGTAATCCTGTCCTAGTTTTGTCCTAGAACATTCCTCTTGCCGTCAGTGCTCCCCAGCAACGTCTTTTGAAAACTCAGCTTAGCAAAGCCAGCACAAGCCACAGCAGCTCACACATGCTGCAGGCTGCAGGGGCATTTGAAGAGTCACCATCCCTGCGCTGGGTACCCTTTGCACAACGCTTGCAAGTACCTGTGTTGTGTCTGCACCTCTTGTACGCATTGTTTAACAGATAGTTACGGGACCAAAGCAGAAATGAAGAAACTTCCAGCATTGCCACAGCTAACAGAAATGGAGTAAATGAAACAGACCTCCGTGTTATTGAACCTGGCTTACAGTCTTTTTGCACAAGAATTCTGACCAAACGGCTGGTGCAGGCATAATCCCTTAACCCAACTCTAATATCAGCCTCAGAGGAGTGCAGGACCACGCTGACATCCTTTTGAAATCACCAGGATGGTCATCTCCTCTGCTGTTTTGGTCACCCACCGTCCTCCCCATGGCTGTTGTTCCACCACCTGTCATTTATCACCTCTTTCCTTGGTTAGGCTAGAGCTCCTGCTACCCCCTCAGTGGCACCACCTTTCTCCCTCCGAGATCCACTGTTTTCCTGTCATTCCCAGCTCTGAGTCACAGCTCCCTCAGGAATAAAGTGGGAATCAGTCGTATGCATGGACCAGGCAGGCACACAAGACAGGCAACTACAACGTGCAGAGACAGACCTTTTTTTTAACTCAAGAGGTTGAACACTCTCATCATCACATCCTGCACCTTCAGCACAAGGAAAGATGGTAGTTTCAGCATTGCATCAACGTAATGCATAACTATTTAATTTATCTTTAGGGAAAATGATGTTTCTCCCCCTCATTCTAGAGAATGGGGAAAAAAAGTACCTGTTGGTCATTTCATGATTGCTGTAAAGCTTTTAGGTTCAGTTAAGACAAAGCGAAGGATTATAAGAGCAAGCAATGTCCCCTTATGCTGGGGCACTCTTTTCATTTCACTCAGCTCTGTGAAACCCTACAGGAGCCTATAAAAGGCTTAATGGAAGGGTAAGGAGGCAGGACAGAGCAAGGCAGGGCACATCTGCGTACTTGATAGCATTTAGCAGCACCTGTGAGGTCGTTGTAGTAGGGATACAAAGCATGACACTGCCAGGGTCTGTGGTAGGGAAAGATGAGAAAAGGCAGGAGGACACCAGCCCTTGATATCAGGGAACAGGAGATGCAGGGCTACCCTTCAATCATGTCTATGATACTATGATGATTCTATGATACACAATCACAAAATCAATAGTTGAGGTTAGCAGGGACCTCTCGAGGTCATCTGGTCCAACCCCCCTTCTCAAGCAGGGTGACCTAGAGCTGGTTGCCCAGGACCATATCTACTGAGTTTTGAATATCTCCAGGGATGGAGACCCTACAACCTGTCTGGGCAACCTGCACCAGTGTTTGAGCACTCTCATGGTGAAAAGGATTTTTCTTATATTTAAACATAATTTCCTATTTTTTAGTTTGAGTTCATTACTTTTTTCCTGTCACTGGACACCACTGAGAAGAGTCTGGTTCCCTTGTCTTCATTCCCTCCCATCAAGTATTTATTCACATAGAAAAGATCCCCCTAGAGCCTTCTTTTCTCCAGGATGAACAGTCCCAGCTCTCCAAGCTTCTCTTTGTATGAAAGATGCCCCAAGCAGGGCAGAAGGCCAGCTTGGCTAGGTAGGGATCTTCTAGAACTTAGGCAGAAAAGGAAAGTGTATGGACATTGGAAGCAAGGACAGGCAAATCAGAAGGACTACAGAGATGCTATTTGCCACTGTAGGGAGAAAATTGGTGCAGACAAAGCTCAATTAGAGTTCAAGCTGGCCAGCAGTAGGAAGGGCAACAAAAAGGGCTTTTTAAAATATGTTAACAGCAAAAGGAGGATCAAAGATAACACTGGTCCATTACTTGATGAGGTCAGTTTCTTCACAAATACAGATGTAGACAAAGCAAAGAGGTTTGATGCCTTCTCCACCTCTGGCTTTAACATCAATGATGGGCCCTGGGAGCCCTGGAGCCCTGTGTTAGAAGACCATGACTGGCGTAATGATAAACTCCCAGTCGACTCTGAACTTGTTGGAGACTTACTGCTCCAGCTGGATACACGTTTGTGAAGCTTGATGGGATTCATCCCAGGGTACTGAACAAACTGGCCAATGTCATTCCGGTACCTCTTTCCATTATTTTTCAATGGTCTTGGGAGTCTGGAAGCCGGCAAATCTTGTCTTGAGTTTTCAAGAAGGGTAAAAAGGAAGACTCTGGTAAATATAAGCCTGTCAGTCTCACTTCAGTGCCTGGTAAAATTATGGAGAAGGTTATCCTGGTAATTATTAACAAACACTTGATAGACACCATAGTCACCGGTCATAACCAGCACAGGTTCATGAGGGGAAAGTCCTGCTTAACTAATTTCATTTCATTTTATGACTAGGTCATCCATCTAGTTGACTAAGGGAAGCCAGTAGATGTGGTGGGTTTGGATTTTAGTGAAGCTTTTTATACTGTCTCTCACAGTATCCTTCTGGACAAAATGTCTAGCATGTAGTTAGAGAAGTCCATACATAATACGTTGGGTGAGCAATTGGCTGACAGGTTGGGCTCAAAGAGTTATAGTAAATGGGGTTACATCAGGCTGGTGGCCAGTCACCAGTGGGATTTCCCAGGGCTCAATTTTAGGGCCAGTGTTCTTTAATTTTTTTATAAATTATCTGGGCACAGGAATCAAATGTACATTAAGTTTGCCAATGATACTAAACTAGGAGGAGCTGTGGACTCCCTCAAGGTTAGAGAGACCTTACAAAGAGATCTAGATAGACTGGAGAGCTGGGCAATCAGCAGCCATATGAAATTTAACATGAGTAAGTGCTGGATTCTCCACCTGGGACAGGGTAATCCTGGTTATACTTACAAACTGGGGGATGAGAGGCTGGAGAGCAGCCCTGCGGAAAGAGATCTGGGGGTCTGGGTTGATGGCAAGTTGAGTATATGTCAATAGTGTGCCCTGGCAACCAAAAGGGCCAACCGTGTCCTGGGGTGCATCAAGCACAGCATAGCTAGCCGGTCGAGGGAGGTCCCACTCTACATTCCACTGGTGTGGCCCCACCTTGAGTACTGTGTGGAGTTTTGGGCAATTCCATATAAGAAGGACATCAAACTATTAGAGTGTGTCCAGAGGAGGGCAACCAGGATGGTGAAAGACCTCTAGGGCAAGACTTACAAGGAGTGGCTGAGGTCACTTGGCTTGTTCAGCTTGGAGAAGAGAAGGCTGAGGGGTGACCTCATGGCAGTTGACAACTTCCTCAAGGGGGGCAGCAGATGGGGAGGTGCTGATCTCCTCTCTCTGGTGACCAGCGATAGGACATGAGGGAATGGAATGAAGCTGCGTCAGGGGAAGTTTGGAAGAATGGACATTAGGAAAAGGCCCTTCACTGAGAGGGTGGTTGGTCACTGGAACAGACTCCCCAGGGAAGTGGTCATGACACCAAGCCTGTTAGAGTTCAAGGAGTGTCTGGACAATGCTCTTAGTCGTATGGTTTAGTTTGCGGTAGTCCTGTGAGGAGCAGGGTCTTGGACTTGATGATTCCTGCAGGTCCCTTCCAACCTGAGATTCTATGATTCTATGATTCTATTAATCATCTTTGTGATCTCCAATATGTCCATGTCTCTCTTGTACTGGAGAGCCTTGCTCTGGACGTAGCACCCAGATGTGCCTCACCAGGACAGAGCAGAGAGGAAGGATCACTTCCCTCAACCTGCTGGCAATGCAGCCCAGGAGTACAGGCACTGAGCAGTGTCTTCAAGCTCCGTTTTGCTTCATAGCCAGGGAAAAAAAAAGGTTGTCTTTAAATGAAAAGGTCACTGTATTTTGGGTGTTTTGTGCCTTCTGCCCACTTTTTTTGTTGCCAAGTACCCATAAACTGTAGCAGAGCAGCAAGGTTTGCATCACTCCATCTCAAGACTTTGCACAAATACATCGTTGCCAACCTGTCTTCATAATGAGCTCTTTCAGAGTTGGTGCAGCACTTTGGGGTTGGGATTTGCCACATGCCAGCTACGGTGCACTTATGGTCTGTGTAGATACTCTTATTGCACAGAAAGTATGAGGTAACTTACTCGTCTTCCAAACTGTGGCTTGTAAATGCTCACCCTGCCCTTCAACCCATTAACTTCTCCAGGAGATGAGGCCTGGAGTGAAAAAACACCACACCGCACTCAGCTGAACAGTGTGAAAGCTCAGTTGGTAGCAGGTACCCCACAGCAAGTGTAAACTGTGAGGTAAAACCTGCCTCCGATGAGACATCTTGCTAAAAAGCAACATGTTTTGCCCAGAAGGTCTGGCAGTCTGATACACAGGGTGTCTGACACTTAATATTCACATCATATTCCACAAAAAGATCAACACGGAGCCTTTCAGGGTTGATAACGAACAACCCCTCTAGTAATTAAGCTCCGTGCACCTTTTGAAAACAGTTTCAAGTCTTCTGGGATTCTTTAATTCTCACATGCGTCACCGAAGCGCAGGTTCAGTATTCCCACAGAAAGCAGCGATCCCTCTGATTTACGGACTTCCCCACCCTTGGAACCGAGACACTGACATGTTCTGCTCCAGGCACGGAAAAGCTCAGCACTGCTCTCTCTCTCTCTTTTTCTTTCTTCCTTTTTTTTTTTTTTCTTCTCTTTTTTTCTTTTTCCCCTAAAGAAAGTGTTTCCTGTCAAATTAACGTTCCCAATTACAAGTGGATCTAATCCCTAGTGATTACCTACCTACCCTAATTGACTGTCTTGTTCCAAACCAAGGCAGAGTGTTTGAACAGACAAATAAAAAAAAGGCTCTGATTTGCTGAGACAGAGAGAAAACACTTACCTTCAGAAAATATGAGCTAGCTTTCTCACTCCTAATTACTACCCTTCATCCTCTGAGCAATTAAAACTGTCTTGAAAAGTTTATGGGTTCCAGAAAATTCAGTCACATACGAGTCTACTGGTCCAGCTGGTCCCTGTGGAGATGGTACTAGAATACAATTCTGAGTTTTCTGAAGTACACTGGGAATTAAAGAATTTCAAAAAATTGGTACTTAATTCTAAGGTAATGTGCTTCCCTTACTGTCTAATTCCTAATTTCAAGATACTAGGTGCCAGATTGCTGAATGATAGATACGTAGGCTTTACCATCCCCAAAATGATGCTTTCTCTCTAATATCATCCCATACTAGTTTCAGAGATGGTTTGCAAGGAAGAAACCAGTACCTGTTAATCACAGTGAGATATCGGCTAACTAATACATAAGTTATTTGCATCCATCTTGTGTACTAGTCAAAGAAAATATGGCAAATCAGGGACTGCAAGGTAAGTAAACTAATGAGGAATTTCTGCCTGTTTGGGGTTTTACCTGTTGGTATAAAATTATAGGAATAAAGGAAGGACTATTATTCTGAAGTTTTAGCAATGTCCTTCAAAGTATCAGAGACAAATAGGAATAGCTGTGTCTCCTAAAAAGGAGTGGAAAAGAAAGCGGGTGTAAATTCTCCCCTGCTTGATTACAGCAGCACACAAACTGGGAACTCCTCCATCACCTCCAGCACCACTGAACACTGTCCTTCCTCCTTCCAGAGAACTTATAAACATCATGGTTCAGACCCAAATCTGGGGACAGCTGGTAGTTCTCTTCTGACTTGAAGTAAAATGGCCTGATCTACACTGTAAAAGGATTTTCTTTACACTGGAAAATGAGAGAATGCAAAAAGTCTCATGAAGAGATTTCTGAACTACCCCAGCATCCTGAGCAAAGCCCTTCACCAGCCCCACACTTGCCAGCAGTTAATCCAAGGAGACGTTTATACGCTGTCAATACACTACAGCAGCCAAGAAGAGTGACAGGGACCTTGACATGTTGGGTTTTTTTGACATAGGCGAGTTACATGAGAGCCTGATGGCAGAAGATACCCACACTGACTGCTGGTTACGGAGTGATTTATCAGCCTTGTTTAAGTGGAAATGTAAGCTGAGGGGGGAAGGATTTAAGTCTGCAAATTATTCTTAACCTTATTGCCTTATATGGGTAAGCAAAGTGGGAAAAACATAGCTAAGAAATTATAGGGTAGCATTAAAGTTCCTAAATCATCAAAATATCTCCCATGACACGCTTTTCCATGCTTAATTCAATAAGTGCATGCAAAAGAAAGGGAAAGTGATGTAGGAAGAATAGTAAGGACCCAGCAAGCGCTCTGCATGTGTTTCTGACATGATTCTGCATTTCAGTACCCGGTGCCCTCACTCAGCATCATCTGTGCACATACCTACATTTATAGGCACCAAGAAAAAGGGGCACTTTTTTGTCTAATATATCTGCAATAAATATGCAGATGCAGACATATATGCAACAGGCAGACATCCATTTGCTATGTCAATGCTCAACTGGATGCGGTTCCTTAAAAAAAAATATCCTTGATTCTAAAACGGGCATTCACCTAAATTATCTTAAAACCGCAATGAAAAACAGTCCCAGACAGAATAAAATGGAAGTGTCCCCTGTCCAACTTACTGTAATATTTACCTTAAATACACTTTAGCTCTTTTGTACAATTACATTTTAGAAAGTCTTTTACATTCATTGTCTAGCAGAAAACCAGTGTACACAGAGATGGTGTCTTGCAATCACCTCAAAAGCCAGTATCACACCCTGAATGTTTTGGTGAAAGTAATTTTTAATCCTGACTGATTACTGATTATGAACAGTGTTAATTATTCTTTCTGATACTTTTTTTATAAAGTGCATTTGTTAAAGTATAAAATTGGTCAGGATTACAAATAACTTGCCCTGACAGCTGGAGGGCAGCATTTCTCTCACAATGACTAGCAATTTGTCTGCAGTGAAGGCAGAAGCCAGGACAGTAATTAGTATATTTCAAGTATAGAGAACCAATAATTCTTCAAAAGCACCCCAGATAAGAGGGAAATCTGAATCAACCCCCTGAAGATTTTGGGGAAACAGGGATACATATGGCGCTTGATCTGAAAGCAACTTGAGGGCCAGTGGTGCGTGCTTGGCATCCCATTGCTAGAGAAGGGGAGGGAGAAGGATGGACCAGCACCCCAGACAAGATCTAGGGGTACCATTGACATTGCAGGGCTGCTCTCCCACTCCATTGCCTGGTCCCTCTGGGACTGGCAGCGTGGGGTATTTTCTTGCAAGAGGGTCTTTCCATACAACGTGTAATTGCCAGTGGCTCCTTGGCATGGCACAGGCTGCTGGGGAGAGCACCTGGATTTAGAGGACCACCCAGTAGTTCGTAGAAGATGGTAAATCCTGCACTAACCGTCACTGGTGTTTCGTGAAGAGATCGGTGCTGTCAGATGCTGCAGGCATTCCTTTGGTTTAGTCCTTTTCTAGCCAAGCCACTGCTACATGCATATTCAAAGGGCACACATCAGAGTCTCCTGTCTCCTATTTAAAACCCATCTAAGAGGAAGATGAAGGTCCTGCTGATGTCCACTCACAAGCACCAGTCTGGGCAAGTGGTTAAAAACCTCGCAACCTAGGTCCTCAAGTCGTACACAGCCTAGCTATGAACTTCATGGGCTGGATCAGGTGGTCCTGGAGTGTACCTCATCCGCAGGACACAGCTATTTCATTTGTGAAAGAAGGACCTGGGCAGAGCCCAAACCGCTAAGCTGGTTAGGCTGGGCTCTGTATTGGCATTCCTGCAGTCGCTGATGGGGAGGTGGAAGTAAGGTGGAAGAGAGGGAGGAGGAGGGAAGCATCAGGGAGGCAGTAGTGGATGGCTAGTGGGAGGGTGAAGAGGCAGTGGTGGGAGACTGGAGGGCACTGACTTAACGACAGAGGTGAGCCTGAAAGCGCCTTTCAACCTGAGTTTGAGCTGCCTCCCTCGTGGGAGCGAATTCACGCTGCAGGCTATTTCCACACATTATTAAAGTGTCACCGGTTTAGGGATATAACCTTGTTTGTTTTCACGCACCCACAGGTTACAACTGAAATTATCAGTGATCTTTTGTAGAAGACGTGGGTTACAAACAAAATAAGCACGCACAGCATTGTCTTCAATATTGTTAATTAAGTTCCAAATGGCAAATATTAGAGCCATTTGTAATGAAGGTGTTGCACAATGGCAAGTTTAGGTTACAACAGTGAGGTCTGAAAAGCTCTCAGTTCACTCAAACTAAATGTCGTCAGGTTTTAATCCCACTGAAGTGAGAAACATCTTAACCACTACCTAAGGCTGACTATTTCTCCCAAGATGTATTTAGTATTAACAATAGTAACTCTGAATCTTTGTTATCCACATAACTGCCCAACTCCTGTCGGAAACTTACAGCCAAATTATAAACCTGTTTCCAGTCCAAGCAGTAGGGAGAGGGAAGCATTGAACGATCACATTGCCAGTCCATTACGTAAGAAAATCTGGATGTATGTTAAGCTAGTGGTATTTTAGCAGAACAAACTAAAACATAGTGGGATGCCCTCCACAGGACAGCATTGTATTTATCGCTTTACCTTTTTTTGAAAACCCTATTTTTTTTTGCCTTCCCTGTTTTCAGACACATAGACTATTGATATTAGGTTCCAGTCACCTCAAGAAGCAATTTCAAAGAAGCCCCCAACATGATTTGTGTTCCTGTGGTCAATTGTTCTATTTTCTCACAGAAGGTCATCGCTCAGACAAATGCCTGACAGAAATCTGCTGTCTTTCATCATTAGATTTTTCTGAGTTGATGGATTCCTACCCAGGGAAGCTTTACACATGCTGCACCGAGAGAAGCAGAAAAAGCCTACTGTAAATTTTTACCATTTGCTCTCTGACTCAATGCTTTCCAAACTGCATCTCAGGTGGTGAGTTAGGTCTTCAGTGTATCGGGTTCGATGCTGCTTTATTTTCAAAGGAGAGGTCTAGTGAAGAGCAGGATTTGCATTTTCAAACGAATTTTTAGCTCCTTCTGGCTGAAAAGTTAATGTCAACTGGGTATAAATTGAGGTTCAGCCAGTTCCTGAAGCCACCTTCGGGGCAAAAACAATATTTCCTTATTTGTGAAGGTGGTGCAGGAGTTGGTGGAAAGCCACACAGCTGCAGTACTGACAGCACAGCAATGTTGATTTACACCTTCTAAGGACTTTGCTGCTTCCTACGTGGAAATGCTGAGCACCTTTTTTTTTTAAGGGATGTGAGCTTTTAATTATTGTATTAACATTGTCAACTGTCAAATGCTTTGAAATAATTTAATATTCCCAGTCTCCTTACAACCTGTTTATTGATATTCATGAAGTGAATCCCCTCTTGAGATGTCTAGACTGAATGTCAATATGGTTTATAGATGAAGACATGGTTTATAGATGGAAGGTATTAATAATTGAATCCTGAAATTGTTTAATTTTACTTCAATAAAAGGCCAGGCAGGACAGGAACCAATATGCCCTTTTACTAAATTGATGCACAAGTGAGTACAGACAAATGGAATCCTTTCAAACATCAATGAAGGGGAAAAAAAAAAAAAAAAAGTGATTGACTTGGGAGGCATATTTTAATAAATAAGATTATTTTGTTGGAATTATTTTCCTGGGTGAAATTCCTTCTTCCCACATATGACATGAGCAGAGATATCTCTTTATAGTGTTTACATGTGCTAGACATAACTTACAGAAGACATATTTGAGCTTCAACCTCTCCTTGAAAGTCATACCAGAAAAGGACTAAGGAGAGACACGTTCCTAAGAATGATCGCGAGAGTAATATTTAAGCTCTATACAGGAACTGCAGGATAAATATTGTTTCTCCTGTATTATTCATAACATCACAATAGCCGGTCATAACAGTCCGTTCTGTCCTTATGAAAGATGTTTATCCAATAATCTAATCAGGATGAATAAAGGTCTGGGAATATCTTGAGGGAGAAGATTACTAGACTTTCAAATATGAGAAAAAACTTCTTTCATGGACAAGCACATGACAAACCCAGACCCAAAGGAAGGAAGAAATAGTATCCAATCTGTAAATCACAATAGTTCTACTAGAAATGTTGGGGTCCCAATGATGTCAGCAAGCTTCGAGGGAGACCACTCAATCAGTGCCTCACTTGTCCATTATCTCTATAAAATTTTCTACCATTGAGGACTTGTTTAAATATCCATAGTCTGATCCCATGCCCACTGAAGTCCGCATGACTTTATTTCATATTAATTTTGATGGATATTGTATCTCAGTCCTGAAGAAAAGACCTATTTATATCTGTCTCAATTACATTGGAATCCCTGGTAAACGCAGTATTTATTGTTTATTAGCCCCTTAGGGTTCTACAACCTTTTTTATTTTTACTATAAATAGATTCAGAATGTTTGATTGCTTTCATAAAGTGAACTGAGTGTATGTCTGGGTCCACACGTGATAGGAAGGAAACATTGCTGTAGGTTTCCTGGTGTACACAGGATCTCAGTTATCTTTATGATCTCTTTGGAAAGGGCACATATTAAATCCTAACAGATATTCTACATCCATTTTATGCCAGTGTAAAATGGCTCAGAAGTTAACTTCAGCATAACACCTGACCCGTCTGAATATGAACAAAGCTGAAAGATAATTTTAACTGAAACTGAAAACTACAGGTAGAATTTAGCCAAGACAGAGATATTTACTACATAGGTCTGACTACGGGTGACCTGCTAAGATTCAAGATTCACTAAGAGCCTCTCATTAGGAGGCTCATTAAGACCTTCTCACAGAAAAATACTATGTCACTTTTAGTCTCACACAGCACTAGAATGGCGCCCACCTTTGCATAACCGTGATTTAAAAAGACAGATGACCCTGTTGTCATCATGGTAACACATAGGCAATACTTAAGATCATGTAGAAATTTAATTCATGTCTGTGCAAAAGTGGCTAAAAAGTTCATTACTTCTAGCTTCTAAAGAATTATAAAATCATATGAAAAAAATGCAGTAAAACAGAACTTTCATCACAAAAATGGAAGCATTTTAAATATTGACTCCTTCTGTCATTTTTAGGTCTGTAGGAGCATCACCTATGCAGTGAAACCCTGAAACATCTTAGTCTCTGCCTCAGTGGACTCTGGTTTCCAAACATCAGTCAAAAGTATTTCCTTGCTCCCTGAGAGAATGTGTAGGTGCCCTGGCCTTGACCAGTCTTAGGTTCCATGTTTTCTTTCAGTTCAGGCATCTTTGCAGGTCTTCTCACACCTACCAGTCTTTTACCCTCTCCATCAGTGGAACTAAAACCCTTTTCTATGTTCTTTTCTCAATAGCCGTTGGGCACCATGACAGACACTACCTGCTTATACAGGTAGAGTTCCTACAGTGTCCTCAGATCCTCCTTCCCACAAGCTGTGAACACTGTGAGTTGGGCCCTGGTGTCTCTGACCCAGTGCAGATCACACAAACGTCCAGACCCTCACCTTGGCTGGGACTCCTAGGATGTCTGTAAAGCAAGCAGTGGTCTGTCCCACTGTATAAAGTGTCATTTCACCAACCGAACTGCTTTGCCTGAGGTGAAGTGACTGTTTAGTTCCATAAGTGTAAGAAAGCTTTTTAATACCCTTTCTCAAATATGAATCCCCACTACTAGCAATATAAATCAATATAAAACAATGTGGAGCACTCTATCATTTACCTACGTGTTTATACTTTAGTGGGGAAAAAGGTCTGTTTGAACCTTTCTGCTGTGTTCAGATGGGTGGTTTAGGGGGAAATGTGTGAAGAAACAATTATATTCTTATATCCATGGGTAACAGAGAACTGTGGCACTGGCAATTCTTTAATTTGATTGTTGAGTCTAACACTCTTATGTCAGCAGACAAATACACAATATGCCCTAACATTCCTGCACTGCTGATCCGGAAATGTCACTGTTTATAGAATGTAATGAATCCTGAGACTTGCTCCACTGGAGGGCTTTTCCTCCACCCACTAGATCCACTGTCCTTTTTGTTCCAGGCCCAAAATATGAGCGTATTTTACCACAATGTCAAAAGTCATGTCAATTAAACAGCGTGAAAGAAGTTGGAAGAACTCAGCCTTGACAATTCATGATGGCCCATGTTCATCTAAATTATAAGTAGGACTTTTATTCTAGAGTAAAACAGTTAGGTTTTCTAAGCTCTACAGACAATCATACAGTAGGATAACCCTGACTCAGATTTCAGATGTCATAATACAGATAATCATTCATGGCATGCAACAAAGAAATGGAAAGCGTGACATTTGTATTTCATTATGGGATAACCATATGTCAGCAGATAGAATCACCTCTCTGAATAAAGTTTGTACTTCTGAATAAATTTGTTCCATTCAGAAACTGGGAAGCACATTAAAAGATTATGTTATAGACATTTTTGCTTCCAGCTGTCTCTATTTCTATTACTCTATTCCTGCTCTTTTACTGGACAGTGTTCCTATGCCTGCAATGTGATGTGGATCAAGAAATCGATCTACTTTAAAAAAAAATACAACTACTGTTCCTCTTAGGTTAGGTCACCTGAACAATGTATACACTGTATGATGACAAACAAACAGAAGGAGGTATGGTGTCCAGACATCTGCTGGTATTTCATCAAAAAGCCCAGTCTCATGAAGCCCACAGACTAAAAGGACCAATATTATAGAATCATAGAACAGTTTGGGTTGGAAGGCACCTTTAAAGGTCATCTAGTCCAGCCTCCTTGTAATGAGCAGAGGCATCTTCAACAAGACCAATATTAAAGCTGGATCCGTCCACAGATCATGATCCAAGCAAAGTTAAAGCCCCTGGGAATCTTTTTATCAGTTTCAACAGGTTTTTAACTAGGTCTACGATAAGTGAAGTGAATCTGCTTGCTCTGATCTGTTAACAAAGCATACATTGCCTATTTCATATAGTAGATAATGGTTTCTTCATCCACAAAACATTTAAGGCAAGCACAGCAATGTGGAACATCATGAGAGCCTGAAGAAAATGAAGGTTATTTTGCCTATGGGTCCCGGTAAATTGAGACCATCTGTTGGCCTGATGAGACAGGTGCTGAGCGTTTGCAGCTCCACTGAAGCACAGGGAGCTTGGTGGAGTTCTGCACTAGCTGAAAATCGTCCCTCTGTTCTCAGTCCACAGTTAGCTACAAGCTCGTGTGTGCTGCCGTTGGATGAACCAGCCCAATACAATCTCATAAACAGAATCAGCTGCTTTACAGATCTGAAAACATTCACGTTTTTGGAACTGATTATTATTTAATCCTTTATATTTGGGGTTTATCTACCAAAGAAGCAAAATACTATTTCTTTGAGCTACAGGCACGTTAATTAACAGCAAGAAGTGTTGGAAAGAATTACTATATTGTCAATCTAACTACAGACAAAATATATTCAAGCAAGTAATTTTAATATTTTCCAAATTTTATTCACTGTGGCATACAAAATGGAAATGAAATAACACTTAGCGCAAAACAAGGAATAGTTCCTCAGTTAAAGTGACACTACTCTTTAATTTCAGTTGTTCTTTGCTAATTCATGTAAGCTAAAGATCTGTCATGCAATGCAGATTTGAACCAGATATATAGAAAAACAGGATTAAATCTACTAGGATAATTTAAACCAATAGATGCAAGTTGCAGGCGAAAGTGATCTTTTCCTGACATAGCTATATTTCCATGGGATGCAAATTCCCTGGGCTTGTGTCTACTAGCTAAAAAATGTTGCCACAAGCAAACGTTAGTTTTAACGGAATTGTTACATGGGGTAGACAATCTGCTGAAATGGTTGAGAGGTTTAGGAAGCTCATTCCAAACCACTAGAAAATTGCCACAATAATTTCTGCAGAATTTATAGTTCCATTGTAGCCAGTTTTTCTTTATACTATCCACATTATTGATTCAGCTGTGCTAGTAATTGTAAGGGATGATGTTATAATAATGTCATTTTGGCAAGATGTAGTACTATTTAGCTAATACATTATTTTCTAAGAGGATTCCTTTTAGAAACCATATGCTCTTACTCCTTTCTCCCTAGCCTTTGCATACAAACAGAAATAGAAGTGGCAGGAGGTTACAAAGCTTGTCCTATAATCTCTTTCCCCTTAACCTTTATTCAGGATAATCCCTTCAACTCATGAAAAGTCTACTTTGGAGCAATGTGAAATGTTTGTTAGGAAACCCAAAGCAAAGTAAAATTCAGCTGTTCATAGCTTTTCCTACAGATGTAGTATCCAGCCCATGTTTTGTCAAAAGGTTTGAGTCTTTTGATTAAACCTGAGGTTAGTTATGAATGAAGTGGAGCCAATTTATTGTTTTGTATCAAAATAAAAAGATAAACATCAGGATTGCACATGCTTCCAACTACAGATTGACCAAAATCTGAACTGTGAAGTTCATGTTCTTGCTTCAAAGACAGAAAATGCCAGAGCTGAACCCTGGAGAGAGAGGGACCGCCATGAGAAGAAGGGCTGCAGGCAGAAGGTCACAGCTATTCCTTCACACCCTCCACTGCTCTCTCTGAGGGAGACTGCCCAGATTCCTGACTTGCATCCATGTCACAAATGAAAAAATGAGCCAAAGATGCTCCTCAGAGCCTAGAAAGTTGGAGCAGCCTGCAAATTTGCTCAATCTTTGCTTTTCCTTTTTTTCCATAGAGGCTGCAAACAAAGCAGCAGAGCCAAATTCAACATATCTCCGTGACATGGACATTTCATCACTTTATCCTGGACAAACCCCATGAGCTCATTTAAGATATATAATGAATAGTTGTCATATAGCTTTGTGTTTATTACTAAAATGGGAGAGTTGCAGGGTGAACTGAGCAAAGAAAATTTCTTAAGCTGTAAGGCTTTCCAGCACGATGCCATTTCAGTCCTAGAACTGGCCTGCAGTAAACTACATTGGCCTTTCAGAGACAAATATAAGGTGCAGGAGGGATATTTTAAAAGATCTCCCAGGAAGCCAGCCTGTGCAGATGGTGAGAATGGCAGCTGCAAATACAGGAAACGTAGTGAAAATCCATATTGGTTTTAGGAGCAAGGAGCCACCACGTGTTATTACACAGCATCTGCATTTGGCAGGTGGTTAGCTGCATGCTCAGCAAAGAAAGATTGGTGACCGGCAGATAAACAAAATAGTAACTAGAAACAGAGCAAAAGAAGAATCCAGATCAACGGAAATGAAGAGCTTCCACACAAAAAGATATTGTAAAAGCCTTAGAATCATAGGATCATAGAATGGTTTAGGTTGGAAAGGACCTTAAAGATCACCTAGTTCCAAACCCCCTGCCATGGGCAAGGACACCTCCCATTGGACCAGGTTGCTCAAAGCCTCATCCAACCTGGCCTCAAACACCTCCAGGGCCGGGGCCTCCGCGACTTCCCTGGGCAACCTGTTCCGGTGCCTCACCACCCTCAGAATGAAAAATTTCTTCCTGAGATCTAATCTAAATCTCCCCTCTTCCAGTTTGAAGCCGTTACCCCTTGTCTTATCACTACATGCCCTTGTAAAAAGTGCCTCTCCAGATTTCTTGTAGGCCCCTTTCAGATACTGGAAGGCTGCTATAAGGTCTCCCCACAGCCTTCTCTTCTGCAGGCTGAACAACCCCAACTCTCTCAGCCTGTCCTCATAGCAGAGGTGCTCTAATCCTCTGATCATCTTTGTGGCCCTCCTCTGGACCCGCTCCAACAGGTCCATGTCCTTCTTATGTTGGGGGCCCCAAAGCTGGACACGGTATTCCAGGTGGGGCCTCACGAGAGTGGAGTAGAGGGGCAGAGTACTGGAAAGTAGAGTACTGGAAAAAAAACCCAGTCCATATAGGGGGCTGCCTAGGGACATTAAAATAAAAAAATAAAAGTAAAACTTTCATTTTTCTACCTCACGAGAGGAAAAGAACAAGAAGTGAATGTGTCTTTGTAGCTAGACATAAAAGCAGACAGTACAACAGCTGTAAAAACTGAAGGGGAAGGACAGGTCATCCCAAATGATCAAAGTGAGCCAAGTTCAAGAAGTTACAGCCTCCTTGGCTGGATTTTACCAACCCCTCAACTGAAATGTGATCATGACTGTGTGAGAAACTCCTTTCACTCCGCATGAAGTACAACAGGAGAGCTCAAAACACCCTTCACAGCACTTTTCAACACTACATCTCAATGTCTTTTACAAAGGACTTGAAAGGGTGTCGTGCAGTTTTGAAAGTATAAAAGATGTCCTCGTTAGAGAAAGGATTGCTGAAGGCCACATGATGACTGCATATAGCAGAGAGAGCTGAGAGAAACTGGTCTTACTCTAGAAAAATGCCTGATGTATCCAGAAAATAAATAAAACTGTGTCAGGCACTTTGGGTGGTAGAGAACGCTGCAGCAGTCACAAGGCCAACCACAGAGGAAAGCTGGGCTGGATGGGAGTGCAAGCAGTCCAATGGCACAGGTGTGGAAAACAGAATAAATGGGGAAAGCAAAACACCCAGCTTGTACCAGTAGTGCAAAAACCTTGGGAAACAGGACCACATAGTATCTTACTACGACAGCTAAGAAAGAAAGAAGCTGAAATACTCATGATGGTTTCTAGTGAAAGAAGAGGGCAGCTACAATGTGTTGTGGAAACCTACATACACTGCTGAAAAGGATGCCAGTTTTTGTCATTGACAGCTAAACTGCTGGATCAACAGTCAGTTCAATTTGCATCTGAGCTGTGGATTCAATGCAGCACCAGTGACAAGCATGCCTTTTAGGGCAGGTGCTCTGTAAAACTATTTTCAGACCAATGACAATCAAATACGGGATGTTACAGTTGAGAGCTCATGATGCACATCCTCAAAAGGAGCAGGGAAATGCAAGTCTGGCATCTGGCATTACACGTTTACCCTCTCCTGACCAGAGGAGACAGGATTATCACTATGGGTTTTGTTCTAGCAGTTCAACAATAATTAAAAGGCAATGGAGCTTGGAGGTACACTGAAACAAGAGTTAACCCAGTGCTACCCCACTAGATTACTGAAATGCAGAATTCCACTTTAAAAAAGGGATTAGAAAGGTTGAAAAGACATGAAGCAATGTTGGACCTTCTTAGACTAGTTCAAAGGAAGGCAACGACCCAATAGTGGGCATAGCAACAGATAAAGTGAGGAGTTTAATAGCAAACTGGTAAGAATTTAGTTCCCACTACTGATGACTGAGGTCAGATTTATTAAGGGCAAAAATTCTAATTGTAATGCCAAACCCCTTTTTTGGCATACTGAGCCAAATGAGCCATCCAGTCAAGAGGCCAGCATTCTCCATAGACCAGTTGGTCTAAAACATAAAAGCATGGGCCTGGTTACAAAGGTGTGTTTATATGTAAACTGAGCCTCACCCTAGAGAGAATGCCAGGCATCTGGCAGATGCTGGTGAGCAGGCTAATGGTAGTTTATATCCCGGTAAGATCCAAAATGAAAGCGAAGACTGTCATAACCTCCTATATGAGGTGGCATGAGTGCAAGATAGTTATGTTTAAACCACCTCAGCAGTAATCTCAGCAAAAGGAAGAGCAGGTGTCATAAAAGAGAAACCCACGACAGTAAAAGCCAAGCTTGAGATGAGCTAAAGCATGTGTTCTGCTGGCCAGGAATAAACCCCCTTAGTGAGGACGTAAAGGAAATAGAACAAGTTCTCCAAAAGTTTCCTGTGCTTAACCATCAACGCCACCTGAAATCCCAAACAGCTCTGGGAAAACACTGAGCAGACCTGTTCACTTCTTGTGAAGAGGGTGGCATGAAGATGAAAGATAATCATCCCGGTTTCTGGAGGTGGAGTAGCTAATGGACAGTAATCAGAAAACTGGAAACACATAGGCAGACTATCACAAAGATAGTCAACTAAGGAAACAAAACTTGAAGTATCTACTTAGAGAAGAACAGACCTGGAGTCTTTTTTGTCATGCAGACACACTAATTGCAGGGAAAAGGCAAACCTAGAGCAGGCCAAAGACAACAAGAGATTCAAGAAAGCTGTGGAAATTAAACCAAAGGTAATTGCAAGGAGCTGTCAAACAGCCTGCAACCGTGGACAGACACATCCCAGGCCTGACTGAGAAGCATGTGAGAGCTGCTGCTTCTAGGTTGCTTTCTGCTGGAGAGTAAGCTTAAGCCAGACCCATGATCAGAGCACAGGAGAAATAAGAAGTCACCCAGCTGAACCAGGACAGAAGTAAATTCCCACCAGCAGCTACAATGAGAGATGTTTCAAAGACGAGTACATTTACTGCCTGAGGACAGTATCTATCACAAGCACCCGTGTCCCTGGGTGAATGATGTAGCAGTGACCTCTGGCTTCTGACCGGATGACAGCAGAAGCAGCACAGGTCGGATGGAGGAAGTAGAGGCTTCACAGACCTTCAGCCCAGCTAACTTTAGAAGTTGGACAGAGGCACTGAAGCAGCAGTTGCTCTGCACAGACGCCCTTGGAGGGCAGTTTATTTGGTGCCCAAGGTTAGCTGAGATGGATCTAACTGAAGGAGGTTTGTGTGTTGCACACAGCTGAAAATCCAGCACTTCCTGCCTACTTCTCCTAACAAAGAGCCAGGTTCATTTTAAAAACATGCATCCTCTCATGTTAATGAAGGTGGTACATGAAACAAAGACCATTACTCCTGCCAGTGACTTCAAAGGGCTTAGATCAAGCATCTAGTGAAACTGCACTTATGGAAAAAAGATTGAAATTCAATGTCAAGGCCACTCCGAAGCAATTCTCTATCCTCCTCCTCCTAAATTTTACCATTTTGGTTGAGCTGTATCAAAGCCCTTTGGGTACCTATAGTATAGTCTATATCTTGCCTATGTCCTGACATTGCATTAAAATGAACAGTGCTGTATGAAACTACCAGTGCTGCATGCATGTGCTGCAGCTTTGTTTAGGCAGAATACTTGTGTTTTCTGAAAGTGCTGTATTGTACTCTTTGACTTGGCTTTCCTTGATATAAAAATGTTAGAAAAGCCAGTATTTTAATCCTATGTATTGTCATCAGATTTAAAAAAAAATGACTTATTATGCCGAAGAATTTTTTTTTTTTCCAAAGAGATAACATCCCACAGTGCTGACAGGCTTTTTTCTCTAATGATATATGAATTGGAGCTAACAGGGGGAGACAATAACTGCAGGCCCTTTGATTAATCTATTTTCTTTGGTCCTCTCTTTAAAATGATGGATTGGTCCAGGAGGACAGTTTGCCATAGATATTTGCAACAGAAGTGTAAGCTCCAAACAGAATAAGGAACCAAGGGTTGTTTAATATATTGTAGACATCTGGTCCTTTTTCACTAGGAAATTAGTATAGAGTTATCATTCGATTATTGTTGTATGTGAAAGGCTTAAAAACAGTCCAGGTGTATCTGATGGCACAGGCGTGGAAAAGAAAAAAAATTTCCTGTAGCATAATTTAAGAGAAAGATGCATTTTAACACTACAATTTCAATTTAATAATCCAAATCTACTCAGGTACACAAAAGAAAATAAAAAAAGGAAAAAGGATCCCTTTCAAGTGGTAACACGCTCATGATAAGTCTTCCATAACATCTCAGTTGAATTACTTTTGTCTGTTTAGAGTCAATGAGTTGCCCCACTTTGTAAAAGTAAAGACAAGCAATAGGACAAACTGTACTGGATAGGGAACAGCTGTACAATCTCTGCCTGTGGTGGCGTCATACTTTATTCTGATAAAGTTAAACCAGACTCTACTCTCTACTCAGAACAAAATATAACAATTTCCATGTCTAACTCAGATCTGCCAAACGGCATTCTGCAAAAAGCTACAGTTTATAAAGCCTCTTTGCTAAATAACCTTATTTCAAAAATTGCAAAATGTCTTTAGAAAATGACTGTAAGAGCCATGGTAATGCTTGGGGAATGTAGTTCATTAGAACGGACTCAGCAACGTGTTGAAATGTTGCCTGTGTCTAACCCTTTTCCAGTGCCACAGTCTCCAGTATATAAAAAGACGTAAGGTGTATTTAGGTAGTTCTCTGCACTGAGGTGTTGGCGAACACACACACTGACTAAGTGAGGGGATAGAGGGAATGAGACATTGATCTGAAGCAACACATATCATGAAACAAATACACAGCCTGTTTGAGGTGCGTTGCACAAATAAACCCCACGGAAAGACAGGGTGGCCTGCACATGAGAGGATTTTTGCTTGCTTATTGCAAAATAGATGGACAAGAGCCTTCTGTGATAGCAGGAGTGGATTATCACTCAACCGGTAGCTTTAATTTAGCAAGCCAGGGGTGCTGAGGTAGTGCTAATGGAGGGCCAAACATTTTAAGAATTTGAAAATAAGTTAGCTAAGGAGTGATTGGATTAAAAACTAGCCACTGAGGTCGAGATCCTTCTCTCCTCATGTTAAATACTTGAGTGTTTATTTTAGAAGCCCCTGTGTTCTGTAAAAGGAGAAATAGACACCTCCTGGGAGAAGCTCAGATGGTCAGTGCCTCTTTCTTATCCTTGGCCATCCAGGAAGCATCTTGAACAGATCACTTTGATTTACATAAGCTGAATCTGGACCAGTGGGTTTGACTCTCCCTTTCTTGTGACTCATTTGACACTGAGAGGTGTGAGATTATAAGGAAGTTGCTACTTACTCTTTTTTACATATTACATAGATATGGTATATGGTATAAATATGGTATATGGTATAAATCTTCTCTGATAGACCCAAACCCACTGTGGCATTTGCTGTTGCAGTTCTGCAAAAGGTGGTGAAATAAAATGTCTCGTCACATTATCTTTTGTTAAACCATTCACAAACTGGTCTGGTCAATCCAAACCTGCATTTTTAGGCAGATATAATAGTTGGTTATAAAAGATACCTGATACCAATGACAATGCCATTGCAACATTTGTTTTACGAGGAAAATATATATTTACACGGAATCTTTAATTTAAGGAGTCCCTTTTATGGTCCACTTTAGGCCATGACACACAGGGGCTGATAAAAGTAAATCTCCTTTTTACTGCTTTGGAGCTACAGACCTAAGTAACGAGAAAGGGATATAACCACAGAGAACAACTGTGTCTAAGGGAGATTTTGCTTACAATAGAATAGTTTATCTCTGGTGTGTTTCCTTTTATTTCTTATGCCCTTATCTTTCTACTCTATTCTCTTTCTGTTTTACTTACAATTGTGTAGGGACATTCAGATGACAGAAAATCACACCCCCTCTGAAATGAAGGCATTTAAGTGGTGACATCTATAGCATTTCACTATCACCCTCTGGAAGTCAATGTGGCTAGTCTGAGTCACCAAGGCTTTCTTTATACTGCACAGAGGTAGTCTCTACAGCGCTGTAGAGAAGTAGTAGTACAGTAGAGAAACTTCCAAGGGAAAATTCATCCCACCTGTCTTAGGTGCCTCTTCTGAGAGATTTGCCAAATCAGGTCCCTAAAGAGGAGGCAACAAAAGAGATTGAGTTGCTTGCTCTTACTTTTTGAATGGAATCTGTCTTCCTATAACTGAGATAGGAAATGAAAAAAACCCCAAGTTTTTAGAAGCAATGGAAGAAAGAAAAGATATAGCAGCAGTATAATTCTGCCTGAAGGTAAGATGTGTGTTGTAATGTGCACTGAATTTTTCACTGAATTAATTTGCATGAATATTGCACAGGGAAATGTGTATGTGCTATGCCTTTAAATGTAGATGTTTCCCAGAATGTTATTTGCATACTCACAAATTATGTATTCCTGTTATACCATGTACTGAAAAACAAAAATAAATGTAGTTGCTACAATAGAGGAGGGTCTTTTTAATCTTTAATTAAAAATTAAACAGAAGTGTTCTTTGATGATGTCAGTCTCTACTTCATTAAGGAACAGATCATACTCTAATCCAGTAGCT
The DNA here is from genome assembly GCA_013397275.1 of Burhinus bistriatus. Taxonomy (NCBI): domain Eukaryota; kingdom Metazoa; phylum Chordata; class Aves; order Charadriiformes; family Burhinidae; genus Burhinus; species Burhinus bistriatus. The sequence continues at coordinate 313,001 of VYXH01006673.1, forward strand.
ATGGCAGACTAGGATTTACTGACTAATTAAATAAAAACAGTCAGTATTGATATATGAGAATAGTCATGCAACTCTAATTAAAGTTGTAACAAATTGTTTTTTAGTAATTTCATGCATTCAACAGCAACCCAAATTGCCCTTATTTTGTGAAAATCCAATTTTAGCCTGCCTTATTGAAAGAAGCCAAAAAATGGGCTCTTTTACACCCACATATGCACAGACACACTCTATGAAATCTGTTTTGACAGCTTCCTATAATATTTAACCAACGACGTCAGGCAAGCTAAAGAATCAATAACTAAAGCTTTGGTGCATGTTGCAATCACAAGCAATTATTTACATGTCATGTTGAGTCATTTGGATGGTGAAGTATTGTTCAGATCCATCATCTAAACAGACAACTGTATGTATGTGCTTTCAATTGGCTCCTTGGTCCCTTGGGACTTTAGTTGAATTATTCTGATGTGAATATTCATGAGGTTTGACGGTAGTGTTTAGCACTTCATTACGGCAAAGATTTAAGAGCTGTGCTACAGTTCTTGGAAGGGAGTAGCCATGGCATTTGGGAAACAAATAGCTAAGGCTACACCACCTGCATAGCTCATATGTGGAGATGCTGCAGCTGCACCAAGACAGCTCTGGACATCTGTGCTCAGTGGGGTGATGGGATTTATATGGACAAAACAATGCTTTGTAGTGGTATCCAAAAGCCAATGGTTGTAGGGAATCCCATAGACTACCAGGTCTGCCTGTTGGGCAGCCATCTAGGGCAAGTGACATAACGCGTGATTTCAAAGTCACCAGCCTGTGCCTTGTGGTGTTGGGCTGATACAGTGTGGGTCCCTGAGGCTGACTCTGACTGTCTCAGCTGCTCAGCACCATCAGCTCTCATTCAGCTGCACTTCTCACTTCTTGGCACTTTTCAACATGAAGTACCTCAAACTGAGCAAATAAAACCTGAGGTATGGAAAATCTCCAGGTACCTTTGAAATAGCTGGGTGTCTAGTTCTACTGATCATAAAACGGTCAAAGTAATTCTTGTCCCATTTATCTAACCCACAGCTACAGTCTCATTATTGGTAAAGTGCAGAGAACTTTGAGCTTGTAATTCAGCAAGTCACAGTAATAGTATTTGTGCTCTTTTTCACAAGTGCAGCGGTTATTTTACAGGCCTCCCATGAGGCACAGACACAGTAAGTTCCAAGCATGGAAGAACCAAGTGCTCAGCACCTCTGCTGTGATTTAAACTGGATTAAAGTCTGAACTCCTGAGCTGGTAGATATTTGCACTGTTATATTGTGACTATACATTGTGGAAGTTGCATGACAGTGCAAAAAGGGTTTACAACTGTTAGCTGTTTTTTGCATTGGCCACACTCAGAGATTCAAGAGCATCTTTGAAGTTTAGGAACTCACATCTCAAAAAGGAGTTTTGGTTTTGCCAGTTTACTGGCTGTCAATGAGACATAAACTGCTAATTCATTTAGTTACTTCCGAAAAAATGTGCCTGTATTAGCTCCTAAGTGGACACAGGTATACAGTAGGAAAAAGTTGTATAGCACTCGTGATGTTGGGTGCCACATGCACTGTAATGGTGTGGAGGGGTAAGTACTTGAGCCAGCTTGAAAATCTGAGGTATCTCACTGAATTTCCGAAACTTGAGGATTTCATTCTTATCAGCCATTTTGGAAAATCTTGGTTAGATGGACGTTTTCTAACTGTGGTACCAATCCCTTGGCGGTACATGAGGTTCTTCAAAACAGGAAGAGACATTACCCAAGGAGCTGACCCTTGTTCAACGGGTACACAGGGTCTGGAGGTGGGAGTTAGTATTGCTGCTACAGCTGCCTTTCGTGACACATAAACCAAGCCCTATCAGTACAAACCCTCCTTAGCGGATCTCCCTTCCTTTTGTAAATGGGACCTTCTCAACACGTGGGAAAAACAAAAAACAGAAAAGACTAGCAAGTGTCTAGGCTCTCACAAAGGCAGGTAAAGATGTCGCTAAACAGCATAACATTTCAAGGAGCAATGGCTCTTTCATGCTGCTTAAACCAGAAAAAGGACACCAAACCCCTCTCCTAACAGTCACCATGACACAGGATTCACTTGTGTGCAAACTAGAAGGTCAGGAAACTCAAGTGAAGAATCTGTGGAGCCTCACCCATTGAAAGCCTATTAATAATAGAAGAGATTATTCACTGTTATCAAATATAATTACAGGCATCAAACACCCTGGAGCTGAAAGACCATTTATTTAACACGCAGAATAAGCAGATGTCTCTGTGTGATGCACCACTCTGCAGCAGTTTAACACAAGGCTTCAGGTGGCAAAAGAAACCACGTTACTAGAGCTATAACAGTGATCATGTGCAAGGATTTTATGTGGCACAAAATACCCAAGAAAAAAATGACCACCTTACTATTTGTGTAATCTTAATGCATTTCAAAGAGTATCTTATCTATCCATCCATCCGTTTTATGTCTGCAATTCAGGCCTCGGGACTGAAGTATTCTGTAAGGCATTTTTAAGCATTCCTTGTGTACTGAGTGAATGAATCAGACAAGCACCTGGACTGGAACTACAGCTACAGCCCAATGCCTGGGTCCAAACACGGTGATCACTGGATTTAACTGAAAGATTACTACTGTCAGGTTTGAAGCAGATCTTTTGTATTGGAGGACTATCTCCAAAGCCAGACTAAAGCACCAATGCAGATGGAAAACACGTGGTTCACAGGGTGTGTCTATTTCTGTCAAGTATTTTATCTGACTGGTTCAATCTTAGGTCTTGGTATCCTCACCACCTACACTAAACATACATTAGTTCATTCTTGAGTAAACTAACTCGTTCCCTCCAGAATAAATCTCTGGCGTGTAGTGAAAAGTTCAAACCCAGCACTACTCTTCAGAGACGGGGCGGACAAGAATTGGCAATGTTTGGCCCTTTCCAATTTACAGAGCTCTTCAACCCCACCTTACAGGGGGTTATATAGGTATATTTATTTCTTGCCCCACTTATGCCACCTTTTGGGCCCATTTTTTCCTTGACGACATGTTCACAACTGAAGCATGCTCACATCATCTCCCTGGCCTCGGGGGCAGGCAGGGGAAGGACAGACTCAGATGAAAATGCAGATCTCCTTGGCAGGGCATATGTTATCCAGGCCTCATTAAACTGCCAGGCCTTTTTCCTGCGTTTCCGTTCTCATTGTCGCTGGTGCCCAAGATACAGATACACAAAAGCTTGTCAAACAACACAGAAAGGCAGAAAACACGTATGACAGCTTAATGGCTTTGAGAAAAAAAACCCAAACATACCAGTGTTATACTTACAGAAGCAAGGCAGCATGTCTTTAAATGACATAATGGGCTTCGTTCGTTAGGGCTTTTGATTAGAGGTCTCCCATGATTTATAAACAAACAAAAGCCTCATTGGGCATTAAAGAAAATGATTATTATTATTGTTATTTTATTATTATTATGTATTTATACAGCAGTCCTAATTTATACTAAGAACCCCAGACAAGGAGTAACAGCTACACAAGAAACAAAAAGAACCAAATAAAACAACTTTAATAGCAAGTCTGTGTTACAAATAGCTTTAAAATGAGGCAATTCACTACATTTCTTCTGTCAGATGCCATCTTTATACATATATATAAATATATATACTAAAAAATATATCTGAAATCTCTTCTATTAGAGAGAGCGAGAGCAGAACAACTTTTTTTTCTAAATATCAGGATAAAATATATATCGCAATTATCTTGTTTGCTTGAAATACATGTGCATTGGTATTATCATTTGCTACTTCCAAAGCTAGAACTTCTAGCTAAACTAAGGGATACACATGGGACACACAGAATTATAAGGTAACAAGCTATTAATTTTGTATGAATTTTATGAAGTGTTGCAGGAAACCATTATCAGTTCCTTTAAAAGTTTTTTGCATTAACAATCGTTAAAGCTAAAATAAAATCTGACCTTTTTTAGAAAAGACTTCATGCAACAATATTAGCATCATATTTTTTCATTTTGACTTATACAGTCAATTTTCCCCAACACGTCTTTGTAGCATCTGGCAGATGTCATTGTGCAGTATTTTTATTTCACCAGTTTTATTTATTTTGCTTCCTGTGGGTTTTTAGGAACTGAAGCATGCAGGGATGATGCAATGACTATGACAACTGCACCGATACAGGGAAAGAATGGTACAGGGAGGTGAAAGAGAAAGGATATTTTTAGAGGATCTGAAAAGGTTGAAATCACTGTTAAGCATTCAGGCTAAAGGCATTCCATAAATGTAGTAACTGAGTAGCTAAAAGTTTGTCCTTCGCCAGCAGAGCTGGTAGTAGCCCAAAGCAAGATGCATGAAATGGCAAATAAATACGGAAAACAAAATTTTTAGGTTGTGGTATTCTCCAAGCATTTTAAAGACAGTGAACAGATTAGGATATTCCATTTCCTCAGGATCTTAGACATATTTGTCCTGAGTTAAAGGTTAGTAACTGTGAGTAATCTGAGAGACAGATATATCCTTCAAGGGAAATAAAATATAAAAATGCAGGTCCTTTGCTGACAACAGCAACAGCGTTACTGACTCCAGCAGAGTCACTCTGACTTACACAGGCTGAGGATTTGGCCCAAACTTAGGGTGACTTTTGAATTAATAAATGTTAAGCTAACGATCAAAATGTCCAAAGAAAAAAGAAAACAGAGAAGGAGAGGTAATGTGAGAAAGGGAGAAAGAAGTGAACATGAAGTTCTTGAAGAAGACGAAGGAGAAGAGAATACAGCATCAGAGACAGGTGATTAGGTGAGACGGTTACCAAATTGTTAGACAGCTAGAGACAGGACCAGGCTTTGTAACCCCACCTGCTGTGATGGACTACATACCCGGCCTGCCTTCCTTCTTTATCTCCGCTTTGAATCATACTACATCCCAGAAAAGACAGATGAAGTCCCAGGTCAGGATCATCTCAAATGCACACAGAGATACTTCAACACAAGCCTGAATTATTCAATACAGAGTGTGCTTCCTACCCCAAATTCGCATAATCACACCAATGCAGGAAACAACCTGGATGAGAGAGTCCAAAATGCATCTATTTCACTAAGTATTAAAGGTGGAAGAAACCTAAAAGCAAGTAAGTTGGGCGTTTGTTTAAAGACACAGGTAGGAGGTGAACTGTTTGACTGAAAGCCTGGAGATGAAATCTTAACCCATGATTTAGACAACATCAAGATCTCTGAAAGAGAAATGAAACCAGTGAAGGAATATCTGAGGTAAGCCAGGGCTGTAACAGAGTGGGAAGAATAGAAGGAATTGCTACAGGAAGTCACCACACAGAGGCTATAGCGTGTGTAACAGGAGTCTGTTGGGGTTCATGGATTGCAACTTCATAGCTGCTGAGAAAGAGGAAATCTGGAGTCTAGCATCGGAAAAGACATTGAACTAAATATCAGTGACTGTGATAGTTACGCATTTGGAAGAATGAGACCAAGAGTGGGGGCAAATTCAGTATTAGCTGTGTTGGGTTGCACACAAAGAACAGGGCTGTGGCTTCCAAGGCATCTACATTAAAAACAATAATACATCACAACATAATTAAAAGCTCATGACAGTTATCTCTTTTACATAAAGTGTCTGTTTTTCTGGTGAATTCTTTTGAGATATTTGCTTCATTACCAGTAAAAAAATCAAAATTCAAGGAGAGAAAAAAAAAAGTGTTCTTAATGAATTAGTGTGATTACTTCAATTACATATACAATCTGTTTCTTTTAGTGCATGCTTTCCAAAAATTGCATGTTCGATGAAGGATTGTGCTCTGTTGTTGAGAGTGGATAAGAGAGTCTGATAGAAAAAAACAGTAAGCAGTGTGTTTGTGCAAACATATTGGCTGTATATGTATACACATATTGCTCATTGTCAATTCATTAAAGTTGTTTGGTTTACTCTGTGAATTAGAGTCTGTGCAATCATCTTTCAGCTGCTGAGACTCGGAATAAAATGGTGGTTGTCACAAGAGACAGGCAACATTTTAGGAAACGTAACAATGAAATATGTAAGGAATAAGGCAATACAATTTATTTAGGATGTATATATAGACCACAGTCCAGCTGCTGAAAAATTGTGAAAAACCATTGTAAACTTCATTGAATTAGATTCTTTCTTTCGGGTGATATCTATTGGCGCTGCTGGATATTGAAACGATTCTATCAGTGGGAGGAAGTATTTCTTCTGAAGTGTTGCCCGCTTTATGCATGCCCCAGTGCTCTTACCCAGGCACAGAGAAGAACCACCCCTGTGTCGTGCTGGCCTGGCTGGGGGCAGAGCCGTGCGCAGGCACGGGGCTCAGGGCTCCTGGGCTCAGAGCACAGGTAAAAGCCCAGCTGTTCTGCTTGGCGTTTTCTCCTGACGATTCCTGGGAAATCTGCCAGGTTTATGCTTAGCCATCACAGGCTTTTCCATAGAGACTGTGGGGGAAAAACAGTCCTCTGTGGGTGAAACAAAGGCAAATCCACGAGGGGATCCTGAGAGGGAAAACTCAGAGACTTTGAATCCATCTTCCCCACAGCAAAGGCGGTTCAAGTCTCATTCTGTATTGCAGTTGGAAAAACAATGAATTCATTATTTTAGCATAGTGGTTTTTTGTTTTGTTTTGTTGGGTTTTGGGTGTGTTTTTTTTTTTTAATAATCCTTTTAATTTTTACGCATGTGCACTTCTAATAAAAAGTTTGAAGTAACATTTTTTATTTTAGAGACTCGCTGGGAACTACTCTGTGCTGCTAGTGCTCAGAACACTGTCTTGGGGAAGACAGAGCCTGGTTTATCCGGGTTATATGTGATATGTAGTAACAGGAGCCCATGATGGGCTCTGCTTCCCAGGTTAGGAGCTAACAGATGTGCTGTGTGCCACTTCCAGCCTGCGTGATTCCCTTCACATGCGAATCAAGCTTTGTAAGAGGGATGACAAGTTTGCAAGTACCTATGTCTCATCCCAACATGGAGTCTTAAAAAATACTTTTTCATCCAGGATTTGGAAAGTTTTCCCAGCTCCCGCTGTGTAGACAAAACCTCCAGAAGCTAGTGGCTCAAGCACATAAGCACCGTGACATTGCATGTGTTCCCTAGGGGGATTTCTTCTTATCTACCTTACACCTTCAAGGTGGCCATGTGAAAACTTCTAGTGTAAATATTCTAGGCACACACACACCTCCACGCACACACCTGCAAATATCTTTTATGCTTTCTTTCCATGAATATTTCTGTGAATGAAACCTCGCTGTAGCAAATATTCACAAAAAAACCCCAGAAGTGGTCATGGTCACTGTCTGAGTGAACTCTGATGCTAAAGCAAACTTTAACTATCACTGTTTGTCTCTTTACCCCAAGGTCCTTTGAGTCTATAGGAATTTTGTCTGTACATGGACTACTGAATTTGGCCCATAATTCTCCCTTCAGGAATTCCAGATTAATCCAAAACTCTAAAACAAATTATTTTAGCTGTGACATATGCTTATTTCATGAAAATTTCCAAAGAGGTCACTTTGCAGAAGAAGAAAAAAGGCTTTGAAAAGGTACTGCCTGAAAGGTTAAAATTTACATAAGTCTAGCATTATTATCATTATTAATACCTACACATACCCCTCAGAAGCCTCAAGGTGCTTCACAGAATTAAATTATAACTATTTTCAAGGAACTGGGAAAAGTCGTGTCACCTACACGATTTGAAATGAGATTTTTCAAATCCCTTAGAAACATTCAGGTGGAAACATTTTTGCTCTACTGCAGGCACAGGGAAGAGAAGCTCACCATTTTTATCAACCTTCAGCTTCCCTGCCTGTGCTCTGGAGAGGCCCAAGCTGATTGTACTCATTCCAGTTAACTTTTTCTTGTGCTCCTCTCAGAGACGAGGTTCCAGCTAAGCTGACTTGGGTGAGGACATTCATGGTGCGGGGTCTGGTGTCCTATGTTCTGGGAGAAGGTCAAGCACAGAAAGACTTTTGGAAGGTGATCTGCCACACTATCTGTTGGTATCCCATAGTCAGTCTTTGACATCTTAGTTTTCCTCATTTCTCACTTTTGGAAGTGTTGTTGGGGACAGATTTTATTTTTCTTTGTTTTCATGGATGGATTTTTGCAAACTATGAATTCCCAATGCTTAAATTCTGAATTTGGTTGGATTCTTAATCTAGTGTAATGCTGTTAAAAGAGATCAGGCTAAAAGGCACCACCAGCAGGAGCATTCTCTGAATGAAGGTAGAATCAAAACTGGGTGAAAACAGAAGGGTCTGGTTTGTCTGAATAAATAAATGCCTTAAATGCAATGTTGAAAGCTAGCCATGCTATCACACAGAGCTATCAGTCAGTGGAGCTGAACTCTCTGTGGAACCAGCAAACATGTTTAACAAAATTGTAGCCCATGCAAATCACTTTACAGAGCTTTGAACTTAACTCGCCTTTATTCCTTACCCTGGTTTCCAAAGAATTTTCTTTCTCTCCTTTATTATTTGCTTTTGTTTGGTTTTATTCCGTATCATGGCATGATCTCTGCTGTAGGAGGGGCAAGTTCCACATCAGACAGCTGTTTCAACCAAAAAAAAAAAAAACAAAAACCCAGATAAACAAGTCTCTAATCTGCAGGCATATGAAAGTTCTCCAGACAAAGTCTGCTCCCTGCTTGGGGTTCGTTTTGCTTTCTGGTTCTCATATACAGAGGCCTGCTTGGGAAAATCAGACAGGCTGTGTCTGCTTTGAATTTATCAGGCGAACACACACAGAAAACAAGAGTGTTTAGACTCCAGGCTGCTGGTGAATGCTCAGAATTCCCCACTGTCCCAATGACTGTAGAGCTAGTTGGCACATCTTCAATAAAAAATTACATCAGTGATGCTCTGGAAACTCAATCGAGTTATAGGAATGACAAGAAAATAAGCAAATCCTCAGTGAAAGCTTTGGCAAAAATTTGCTACTTCATTTCAAATGTAATAGCAATCCTTGTGTCTAATTTCTATTTTATTTTTAGTGACAAATGAATTACTAGTACAGCTCCTCATAATCTATTTCTTTCCATTTCTCAGACTCTTTTGGGGAGTGGTATAATTTTAGACTATGAAAATATAAGCCATCTGGTTTATATATAATTGAGCCACTCGTACACACATTTTTTAGATGTAAAGCCATGCCTTAGACAGAACTTAAGAAAGGCTGTGAGAAGTTATGTGTTGTTGAGAGCCATTCTGACTCCACTTCACTGCCTCTCTAGGTGTGTCTCCCAACTGACCATGGTGTAGACTCACTGGATAGTGTCACCTTGGGTGAGAAGTGACACAGAGGCAGAGGGGACATCCATGCTGTGCATGGAAATTACTATGGCACTTAAAGAAACCCTTTTGGGGCTACCAGCCAATGTATAAGATTAAGCATTTGAGCAGAACTACTGATTTTATTGTGCCCTAAGTGCTCCAAAGCAGAGGAGAAGGTAACACAGTCTTGACTCTTTTCTGCCCCATCCAGTTCAAGGCCAGTAAGCTGGTCAGTATGACTAACTGGTCAATAAGTCCAGTATTTGGGACTGGTAAGAATTGTGATATACAGGATGAAATGGGGCACATGGAAGAGCCGACCATCCATTTTTCCTCCTGCCTTCCCCTGTCTGCAGAGCTCGGTGCAAAGGTCCTTCCTGCTTGTGGGTGACAATGCAGCTGTATCATGTACTGGTTTGGATTTACATCTCTGGCTCAGCATCCCCATGAAATGCAGTGGGAGCTACTTAGCGAGTAAAGTGTCTGTTCCCTACATTTGTTTCCCTGCACACCTAAAAGGGAGTCATCCCAAAGGTATTTGCTTTTCTGCGGCTGATACCCTAACGATGTTATTTGCTGTGCTACTGTCAGTAACAAAGGACAAAGCTGTGAAGTTTGGATCTAGTTCCCAGTTTGATCCCAAAGATCACAGCAAGCAAGCGATCAAGGCAGGAACAAACAGCACAGTCAAAACAGTGAGCAAATGTGCTGAGTGTTCGTAGTTAATGAAATACAGTTGGCTGCCACTGCCATTGGGCAAACACAGATTGGAGGCTTTCAGCACAGCGATACTATATTTGCTCTAAATGGCTTTACAACAATAATTGAAACACAATATGCAATTAAACCATATTTACTGCATCCACTTGAAAATTGTGAAACCGATGAGGAACACATTCATTCAGTAAACCTATCTCACTCTGTTTGCACTGCTAGCTGGGCTGGAAGAGACACAGACAGGCAAATTCCTCTGAAGAAACCAGCTCTGCCACTGAAAAATGCATATTCCATCATCCTAAAATGCCTACTAATGCAATTACCAGGACAGGATCCAATGAAACATCAAATTGATACTGGCTTCACACAGGTTTTTACATCTGCTATCAATCTGTTGTCCATTTATGCCCTGTTTATGGTCCAAGGGAGCAATTTCTGTGTGCAGGCTTTACTTGCAATACTACCGCTTTGGAGAATGGCACTCTAAGGGTGCACGTTACTTGGCATGGGTTTTTCTATCTTATATTCTGCTCAGAAACAATCTCATTCACTGAACGTGTTGTCAAACATTGGAACAGGTTGCCCAGGGAAGTGGTTGTGTCGCCATCCCTGGAGGTATTTAAAAGTTGGGTAGACATGGTGCTTAGGGACATGGTTTAGTAATGGACTTGGCAGAGTTAGCTTTACAGTCAGACTTGATGATCTTAAAGGTCTTTTCCAACCTAAATGATTCTATGATTCTAATTCAAGGCTCTGGAAAGATACCTACTGACATAAACGTGCATTAGATCAAACCCTACCCAGCCCACATATTGTCTCGATGCTGGCAAATAATGGGGAGAACTCCTGGCACTGTTTTCAGAATTACTAATCCATTAACTTCACGTTCTCTCCTGCCTTTGTATTTCCACTTCTGGTCAGTGATCGTGCACTTCATCTTAATAGCTGGAACGTATCTAAAAGCTGACTTGGAGTCGGAGTGCTCACATTTGCTAAGAATATGTGCAACGTACTTTCCGTGGACATTTGTGACAGATCTCTGATGATTACAGGCATGCATTCCTCACCTAATCAGCAACAGGCACAGTTGCCTTTTTTCCAAATAGCAATAACCAATAAGGGAGAGACTTGAGAAAATTTAGAGCTGATCATGGCTTCAGAGGTGTATATGAAGCCTGAAACAGAGAAACTTCTTGGTTAGTACAATGCTCTCTGTTCTGCCTCTCTCTAGCACTATTTCTCAGGAGCCTGGCAAGAGATCTTTGTGGAATAACAGAGCCTGGGAACTTTTTGCCTAAGTGTCCATCCCCTGTACTTCCCATGCCCCAGTCACTACAAAGGATAGGAGCTGAGGTGAGAAGGCATCACAGAACATTTAACGTGCAATGCCACCACGTGCCTGATGGGCAGGGATGTTTAAAATTTCTCCCTGGTGGAAGATTCCCAAATGTTAGATTGTTGGATGATGGGATTACTTATTCTCCCTTTTCCCATCATTGTCCAGAGTCAATTACAGCCGGAGAAATGACTTAATCAACCACAGAACAGGACAATATGGCAAGAAGTCCTGTCCCTTATCGAGTTACCTTGTAATACAAAAGAACAGGGGAAGGTCGCCTCCACGCTGCTGGCCAACTTAAAGAAATGTAGAGAAATATACAAAAGCTCCACCATCTTAGGGACGATTTTGATTACGTACCATCTCCACTAAGCACAGCCCCATCAGTTGCTAAGTAAAATCAACAAAATATAGAACCCTTACGTAAACCTATTTCTCCTTCAACTCTGGTGCAAAATTCATCCCACTGTAATACTAGACTAAGCACTAACAATGAATGTCACTAATTGAATTGTCTTTTAATGGCTCAGGAGGTGAACTCTGTAAAGAGGAGGAAAGGGACAGAAACTTAGATTTAGACAATAAAATACAGATTTATTTCACCTCATTTTTAGCCATCTAAAAGATGAGCATCTGGTCTAAGCTCATCATTTGTGTTTCTATCAGCCCTTTTCAAACAAAGGAGAGAAGTAGATTCTTACAGAAGATGAAGTTAGATTACCTTAAGTGAAAAGTGATTTTGAAACATTTAAATATGACAAGACAAGGACAGACTATAAGAAGAACTATGTGGAAAGAGAGGAAATGTAATTTTTTCCTTTATGGAAACATAAGTGAGAATAGAATAACTTCTTAAGGCTTCTGTCTTCCTCAGGGTCTTGCTTGCCAGAATTCAAAGATGACTCCAACAGTTGAAGATACTATGTGCAGTTCATTGAAAGTTGGAAATAATAAGATACACTCCTTTATTCTAATCTGAAGAAACAGCTCACCTAGACACTTGTTCCTGGAAGCTCAGAACAGAGCTAAAGTTCTGCTTAGTAAGCAGAACTAAAAAATAGGTCTAACATGGCAGAGCAGAAGCCACAACATAGTACCATGGTCCAGGAATGGAGACATCATTTGGAGTCTGGGACTCATACAGTTGGGACTCATACAATTGCCTCTGTCTTACTTGACTGAGTTTCACATCTGTTCACCCGACAGCTCACTTGTTCAAACTCTCCTATCAAGTCTGTGTGATGCTATTTAAAATCTATGAATCTGTGCCAGGACTTGAGTGCATTTTTTAAATCATCTCTGAAAGTCTTTTGGAAACAAGAATTTCACTGACAGCATAACCTGTGGCTAACTTATTAAATGGGGCTGAGAAACATTACAGAATGTGAAATGAACAATTTAGCTAATAAGGAAGAGTTAGACTATATGATATGTATTAACAGATCATCAAAAATGCATAGGTATGTGATGATTTCAGTATTAATGTGACTTTTATTTGAAAACTGTGGTTCTCCGGCTGCCTGAGAAAAGAAATTATATGAAGTCTTTATGACTGGTGCATCTTCCTGCCCACACACCAGCTGCTTCTGTGACATCCGATATGGTGAGGGTGACCACACTCTTTAAACCCATCTTCCATTAGCACATCTCACTCTACAGTTGCTTGTTCACAAATACAGCAACCTGATGGGGCCTGTGAAACCACTAAAAGGAGAGATGTCTGGCAAAACTGCCAAAAGCATAATAAGAGCAGACAATCTAAAAGATAACTAAGAAGCGGCAGGGGAATGACCAGGAGTGTGTATTGATGCTCCTGTAAACCTGAAATAGAGCATTTTCACTGTATGTAGGAAATACTCCGTTGTTTGTTTGTTTGTACCCCTTATGCTTTTGCATAAGATCTTTTGAAGCAGTAAATAAAAAGCATTCCTGCTTACATTAAGAGGTCTGCTAGCTGGGAGGCAGAAACAAAGTCAAAACCTTTTATGTGGTCCAGTCAGTAGAAGGGGAAACGTGGTTCCATCCTTGGTTAATATTAGTGTTAAGAAAAAATGTCTCTCTTAGACTTTTTTTTTTTTCCTTTTTTGAAGTTTTAGCCTTTCTTTTGTGATGTTGAATGAGACTTTCAAAATGATTATGCAAAAGAGTTCAAGAGAAAGAATTCATGGAAGAGAAGGAGCTCAAGCAATAGGATCCTTGGGATAATCAAGCTCCTCCTTAAATGGGAAACCTGGATTGAAAGCCCTGACACAGATTTACATCTGCCTAGCGATCTGGGATGGAAGTCTGTCCTCTCCCTTTATCTCATCCAGACCTGAAACTTCCTAGTGGACCTAAAAACTCCTGTAAATGACATTTATGCCAAGTCCAATACTCCCCTGTAAAGCATTATGCCATTTACAAAACAATGTTTTTCAACAAAAAAGGCCATTTTAAAGAAACAAATGGGGAGGGGTTATTTTGCGCTTCTTTGGAAGGGTTCTTTCCAGGATTCCTCACAGTTTGTTTTCCCAGAAGAATTGGATGGCTCTTCTGATCTCATCAGAGATGTGGTGAATAACTAAACTCTCCTCAGGTTACCCAGTTGAAGGAGGAATGCCTAGAAGTAGCAACAGAGAGTTAGGACTTGCAGTTCCTTTCCCAGCTTGGGGTGAACTTCTGACTGCATCTCTATCTCCATCATACCTGGACTCACTATCCCATAACTTCCTCACCTTGTCTATGTGTTGTGGGACTCTGCTCTTCAACATCTGTAGTGCAGGCTCCTTTGCCCTACGGAAAAGTGAAGCGTTATATATTGTGACTTTGTTTTTCAGTGGAAATACTTTGGCAGACTTCTCTTCAAGGACAGCAACGATGTCTGTGTTAAGTTACCATTCTTTATCTTTAACTTGTCCTGTCAGTTTTCTGGCAGACCACAGTAAATCTAAAACATTTGGATTTGCACAAATTATTTTCCAGACTGTCTTGTCGCAGTTCAGGGCTGGAGCATAGTAAGTAAACAGATGTGATTTGGAACTAGAGTTGTACTGTCAGACCAGCAACCTGAGATGTAACATTCATAAATACACTATATGCACTTGCTTTGTAATTTTTTCCTTACGAGCCAAGACAACAGTGTGCTGGTCCATGAAGATACTGCTCAAGTGAATAAAAGGACCTTTATTTACATCATCCGACTAATGTGCCTTGTGCAATTACTTTCTTATCCAAATAAACAAAGATGTTTAATCAAATGTTCTACAGGTTTGCTTCTGAAGATTATCTGGCACCTTCAAATAAAACAGGAATCTGAAGCAATGAGAAACAATGATTTCTTTTCCCAATGGAAGGAAATTATAAAGAGGGAGTTAGGATTATTTTATCATTCAGAAATTGTAACAAGATGGATTACTGTCTCTAGGGAGGACCTGTGGATTTCAGGTATAAGCAGGTATTGAGTAGGTTGTTATTTCTTTTGTTGTCTCTTTGAGAAGTTATGACAGAGTAGTAACTCATTACTAGTGAATATAAAATGACAATGTATTGAAGACTGGTGATTTTTTGGTTTAAGGACTGGTTGTCCTCCCATTTTTGTAACATGCACACACGAAAAAAAAAAAAAAGAGAGGACACGTACAGTTGTGTGTTTTTGCTTTAAAAACAAAATTTCTGGAGGAAGAAAAAACCATGTTCCCAGCTTGTATATCCTCTGCTAAACTCCTGAGAAAATTTAAAAAAAAACTGGACAGTTCAGTTCAGCTTAAAAAAAAAAAAAGTAGTTGTCTGAGTGAGTAGTCATCAAGGAGTTCTCATTTCAAATCCCTAGAAGGGAAAAACTGAAACTAAGAGCATGGAGGTGAAGAGCTGAGCTGCCTCTGAGCCAGGGCACAAGTTCCCTTATGAAAATCAAAAGCAAACAGCCCCGTGGTGCTTTGTCTAAGATCCACTCAGCAACTCTTTTCTGCTCTCAGTGCCTGCCCACTGCTTCAGAAGGAAGTTCTGAAAGAAACTGATGGAGGTTATGAAGGCACAATGCTGAGAAAGAGACTATATAGGATGCTTGGTGAGCTTCTGGAGGCTTAGAGTTTGTCTGGGTAGACAAGCAGCTGGGTGACATTCACTTGAAGTTAATTACATTATATGTGAAACAATCAGTACTGCAAAGATATTGGGTGACCACATAGGTTGGATGTAAGTCTCTGCAATCCACAGCTACGTCTAGGACCATTCTTGAACAGCAAGCCCTTCTGGTATTGGGGAGTCTGTGTCCATACTATTAAATTCCCTTCCATATCAGTATATGGTGGCTACATGCAGACTATCTGTTGGGAATAACCCCCGGCCTGTGCTAACATCCTAATTGTGTGTAAGACCTGTTTGGGAGTTGGCAGTTTTGGGGCAAATCATGCCAGGGGCCATTCTAACAGTTTAACAGTAACAACAATAATGTTCTAACAGCCAGAAAACACCCTTGGGCATTGAATTTAAGGGTAGGGCTATATACCATGAAAATCAGATTATTCTGTTCTTTTCAAAGCCATAAATCCATGCCGTAGTCCTCACCCTTCCTAACCCCATGATTTCTGTGGGACATTCTTCTGCACTCACTCACCTGTAGCCTTTGAAAGCTGCTCTGAGCATGCTCCAGTATTCTTGAACCGGTTGTAGCTATAAGAAGTTAAGAAATAAACACGGGGAAGACAATAGAAAGCAGGGTATGATGTCAGTACAGCACATCAAGAATCACAGGATTTTTCTTCAGTAGGGTTTCAGTCTTTATTCCACAAGTCAAAACCAGCGAACACCTCATCACTTACCCTTGTGAAGAGACCAGGGAATGGCATCCTCAACCTAGTGAAGAATCAGCCTCTCTCCTTCTCCTAATTTTGCATGCTGCAAGTGTCTATGAGCCAGTGCTGCACCTCACTGCTGTCTAATGCTTCCACTCCAGTCCACTTCCACCTGCAATAATAATCCACAGTATACACCAGATGTCATAGCGGAGGCATCCATCAAAATGCTGAAACACACAAACAGCAACAAAATACTTTTGACATTTTTCTACCAACATTCAAAATAATTTGGAGCATTTCATGCATTTAAGGAAAGTTATGTCAGTGTTGCTTACTGTCCTTTATGTTTTCCTAGTCTTTTTTTTTCCTTTAGTTGATGGAGTTCATCTATGTTTTTATAAACTCAGTGCTACTTTAGGAACAAGGTTTCACAAACTTAATGACTTACAATCATAGAATCATAGAATTGTTAAGGTTGGAAGGGACCTTTAAGATCATCAAGTCCAACCATTAACCTAACCTGACAAAACCACTTCTAATCCATATCCCCAAGTACCACGTCTACCCCTTTTTTAAACACCTCCAGGGGTGGCGAATCCACCACCTCCCTGGGCAGCCTATTCCAATGTTGGATAACCCTTTCAGTGAAAAAAATTTTTCCTACTATCCAACCTAAACCTTGCCTGGCTTAACTTGAACCCATTTCCTCTCGTCCTATCACTTGTCACTAGGGAGAAGAGGTCAGTCCCCATCTCTCTCTAACCTCCTTTCAGGTAGTTGTAGAGAGTGATAAGGTCTCCCCTCAGCCTCCTCTTCTCCAGGCTAAACAGCCCCAGTTCCCTCAGTCGTTCCTCATAAGACTTGTCCCCCAGACCCCTCACCAGTTTTGCTGCCCTTCTCTGGACACACTCCAGCACCTCAATGTCCTTCTTGTAGTGAGGGACCCAAAACTGGACACAGTACTCGAGGTGGGGTCTCACCAGTGCCGAGTACAGGGGGATGATCACCTCCCGAGTCCCGCTCACCACACTATTCCTGACACAGGCCAGGATGCTGTTGGCCTTCTCGGCCACCTGGGCACACTGCCGGCTCATATTCAGCCGGCTGTCCACCAGCACGCCCAGGTCCCTTAGTAACAAGGTTTCCATAAAAGCCTGAAGCTTTCTCCTTACAAAGGAAAAAATGCATGTAACTGATGGACAAAGCAAGTGGAATATAGAAAAACACCCACTCCAGGAACAACTATTTCTAGGATTAGTCCTTTTCTTAACAGCTTGAGGTCAAAGTAGGAAAAAATACACATTCCTAAAAGCCGTCTACTCAGCTGGTACCCACTGGTGCAACTTGACTAATGTTGGCAGAGCTACATCAGAGTTAATAGAAGTAGAAACACTGACCTATACCACCAACTTTGACTGATGAGCAGGCTTATTTCATAATAAAACCTGAAAATATTGATAACCTTGGAATAGTGTTTAACTGTTTATGTGCATATATTAGGGTTTGCTTGTCTTGCTTTCTGAAGTAATGAAAGAGCTGTGTCTCATTGCATTGTCACTTCTAATGTAGCTAGAACAGAAATCCCTACAAGTATGTGCACAGGAATGTGTGTATCACATATAAAACATGGAAAATTATGGATATAAATACAGACTTAACAATTTGACCCTTATGTGTAGCATGAAAAAAGGTCCAGGTAAGACCCTGAGAGACAACTTCATCAATTTTGTGGTGTTTATAATGTTACAAATAACATTGTTACTGTCATGCAAGTCATTAACCATTTGGGAATTTTCCTCTTGTGAAACCCCCCAACAGTAAAGGTGGGCTAAAATGAACCAGCCGTTTCTTTGCCCCATGTTCTACTGGTGCTCTGCAGAGGTATTTCAGCAGAGGACAACTGTGTTGAGGTTGATGTAATCCAGAGAGTTTACTGTGAGTGAGGACAGACACTGCAGAACACACTTTAGCCAGAAATGAGCTTGAGTTAGTGTGCTGCCTCATATTGGGTGGGTTAGGAGATTTGCTGGTTATATTTCCCAGAAATGGTAGGTCTGGACAAAGTTCCTTTGCGTATGAGCTGCAAGGACTTGATTACAACAAAGCAGTAGTGTGCTGAGGTGTGTGCCTGTGCGTCTTTCCAGGTAAGTATATATATATGTATGTGTATATTCAAATATATATAATACTCTTAACATACTGCATTACTCTTCTGAATGCTGCTACTTATCCAGCAAATATTTACATTGACCAACCTAATCATATTTTATTAATAAGGGTCCTAGGCAGATCACTTAGTCCCTCCCAGAGCTTTGAACTGGGATCAAGTAATCTTTGAAAAATATTTCTAATATATGATCTCAAATATCTGCAAAGGCAGAGATTCTGCAGTCATTCTTACAATCATCTCTAGAGTCTAAGGTCATAAAAATCTCATTCCCGAATGTGTAAGAACCTCACAGCACACAGTTAAAATTATTTCTTCCAGAGTACATTAACTTTGCATTTGCTAAAGCACAGAAACTCTTTGGCCATCATAACGACCACTCACTTGGCTTTATTACATCCCTATAAAGCTCTTTGGTGCTGGCTAGTAACACAATTTATGTAAATACTTGCATAACCTTCCAGATTTGCTACTTCACTGATCACTGCCGACTTCATCTTTCAAATTTCCAATACACCTAACAAATAGCGTGAGTCTAATGTAGTCCTTTAGGCTACCTAGTGCTTAACTTTTTGTTGTACTGGAAAAAGAAGTTTATTCTTTGTTTCCAACTTTTCTGAGTTCCAAATCCATGAAAGAGCCTGACATCTCATGCATGAGTATTCCAATTTTTTAAAAAGCCTCCCGCAAATATTCATCTGAGACCTTTAGAAAGTCTGATAAATTGTAACTACTACTGTTCCTGTATCCACTCATTAGCTGATACATTTAAAAGATGTACTTGTCACTATTTCCTTTTGCAGAAACTGCTTGTACTAATCTAGATAATATGAAGTTCACGCAGGTGCTTGAAATCCAATTTTTCATTTTCGTCTCAACCAGCTCTTTTTCCAGTCATTTTTTCATCAACTTTTTAAAAAAGTAAAGTTGAAGGAGCATGAATAGCTTCAACTTGTATTCTGCTTTCTTACAAAAACCTATATATGAAAACAAGTGAAAATATTGTTCTTTGCTTTGAACCCATCTGCTCCATTTTACATTACATATCTTGTCTGGATAACAAAGATTATAAACTTGTCTACACAGCATTTCATAAAAGATTCAAGAACAGAAGAACGAATAATAAAGACCTGTTCCTGTGTTTATTAATTCACACAAAATTATTCATGTTTAATTCAGATATCTGACCAAATACTGGGAAAAGGGAATTCTGCAAAATACTCACATCCCCAACTTAGCAACTAAAAGCTCAGAGATCACCATCTATTGCTTAAATAAGAATCGCTATCATAGACAAATCAAAAGAAATACAAAAAGAAGAAATCCCTCAAACACAAGACTTTTTAAAGGGAAAAATTAGAGAGTGGTGACCTTTAGCCCTCCTGGTAATGAAGCAAAAAAGAGCAATTGTCTTCATTTGCCTTTTCCGGGTCACCTCCAGCATTCGTCTTGTGTGGGCAGGGTACAGATGTTTTACCCAGAGTTTGCAGTTTGGCACTCCGAGAGATATGCAAAACATCTCAGGGGCTGCAGGCCTTCGGAAGTTCACTCGGTGCTGCTCACGTGGTAAATCATTGGCTCTTGCATGTCAGAGGAAGTGCCTGACAGCCGGCATTTCTCCCCTCCAGGCTGCTGCCGGAATTCTTCTGCTTGCTTACGAGAACATATGCTTAAAAAAAAAAAAAAA